>CM060685.1:212775691-213375691 GCA_030686995.1 Artemisia argyi
TTTAAAAGTAGGCAGATAAGCAGAATAATGGGGAACCCGAAAACCATTCATTAATGGATTTGAATGAGAACTTTTAAACTGCTTATGCGTACTTATCTATAAGCAGAAGTAGAAGCACAAACTAAAAGCAATCCCTAACACCCTAAGATATATACAATCACATAAGCTCAGCTGTTTGTTTTATAAACAGATATAGTAACTATTTGTAATTATAGTGTAAATGACGCCAACTCTAAACGCTTCTTTCAAATGATTGTGTTTAGACAAAATGAAAAAGCTAAACACTAGTTGCCAAATAAACATTATATTCTAAACATACCAAAAGTTGTCCCCAAACATAGCCCTAATTTCAACAAATTAATATCTCAACTAACATAATATAAGAGAGTTAAAAGCTTGTCAGTTGTCGCTAAACCTTTTCTGAAAGGATTTGATTAAAATTTTTAAAAGAACTAAGCAGAATTACATCACATAAGATCTATGCTATGGCAAAACTAGCAGTAGCAGTTAGCTATTGGTTTTATAAGAGCGCTTGGTAACATTAAAGTGTAAAATGATATAAAGCACTTATTTTTTTAACTTTTCAAATGATCGCCACTAAACATAGCTCTAATATCAACAATTAATTGTTCACAACTAAAACATATCAATAAAAAAGTAGCTATCAATAATGTTTTGACCAAATAAGTTCACCCTCTCAACAAGCTACCAATTTGTCAGTCATTATAAGCTCACACTCTCAAATAGCAGTTAGTTTTAAAAGCGGGCGTTAACATAGCTATATCCATAAAAGCTAGACGCTAACCACTTCTTTAGTGTGTGTTTTTAGTGTGTGTTTTGTGTTTTTGGGGGTGGACCCGGTTTGAGGCGGTTCGGGTTGTGTTATTGGGGATAAATAAATGTTCGTGTTTGGATGTGTATGGTGAGGTGTGTTGGGAGTTGGGAAGGTATACATTTTTGGTATCCTGTCCAATTGTCCCTGCTATATATGAGTCGGTTTAATAAGTAAAAAATAATAAAGGAATATATGCTATGGGGAAATCATACCTACATTACTATGTAAGCAATTCCTTACATTTTCTATGAAAAAAAAAGGTAGGAATAGGTTATAATTGGTTGTGTTATGTTTTGCAATTGAATTGATTCATTTAGGATATAATTGGTTGTGTTATGTTTTAATTTGCAGGGTAGCGGAGGGTTATTTCTGATGGTTGCTGCGAGAGAAAGATGGTTTTTGTAGGGTGTTATACTAAAACTTAGAAAAACGAAAAATTAAAACTAAGAAAACAATTACGAAACTCCTCATGGCCTTTGATTTCTTTTTAAACATCGACTTTCACGACATTGCTAATGATAGCATTCAGATGTTTTTCTTAGTTTTAGAGTTGTTTGCATATTGGTGTGGTTAGATAAGTTTTTGATGGTAGATGGTCGATGGTGAAGACTCTAATAAGGTAGTATTATCAATCTTAGTCATTCATTTTTTATTTTTTTTATCAAAATTAAAAAAAATAAACTTTCACCTTTTTTTTAAAAATTAAATATCTCGCAAACCGTTAATCGTTACGCGAAAAAAATCATATCATCGCGACGAAAATTAAATTATCATTCTATATATATGCATTGTTATATACTTTTGACGAACTTTTTTTTTCGACAAACTTTTTTTTCTTCAAAATTTCCGCCCAGAAAAATCACATGTGATTTTTACGAATCACGTGTGATTTTTCTGGGCGGAATTTTTTTTTTAAAAAAGTTCGTCAAAAAAAAGTTCGTCGAAAGTATATAAAATTGCATATCTATAGATGTATAATTTAATTCTCGTCGCGATGGTGTATTTTTTGTAGCTTGAAGATTTACCGTTTGCAAGATATGTTGTTTTAAAAAAAGGTGAAAATGGTTTTTTATTAATTTAGATTAAAAAAAAATGTATTGCTATGATTGTTCATTGGTTATATGGCAAATATGAGTTCTATATTGATCTCACCTCTTGGTTTGATATGTTTCATGCCTTAGATTTTGGGCTTCGTCTGCAAGTTTTTTTTTTTTTTTTTTGAGAAGTTTAGCTCAACTATAAACATCAGATGATTTTGTTTGTATGATTTGTGCATAGTTCATACCTCATTCTCAGTAAGCAAATCGTATGAGGTCATTAAACAGCCCTAGCATGACACTTGCCTGGATTATTAAGCTTTTGTTGGCCCAGTTAGTGAGTTTCTCTCTATGCAAATGTATAAATTGTTAACCTGTTACCACATGCATTATACCAAAACACATTCTGCAACTTTGGTGATCATACTTGTAACAAAAAATTATAGTTACCACTTACCAACAATAATAATACTGCAGATAGAGTTTAACTTTTCTCTTAACGGTATGTATTTGGCACTAACTCATGGCGAGGTATACCAAAAGGCCAAAGTCCCATCTTATCACATATCTAGTAAAGATATATTTGATCATGGTCGTTTGCATTGGTTGGTTAGCTATAATGGCGAAGATGGTGCAAGACAAGTAATATGGTTTGATGTTGAAAATGAGGAATTTGGGTTGATTAAACCTCCCAAGACAATAAGTAGGATTTCCAAAAGGAAACCTAACCATCCTTTTGGATATATTATTGTAATAGGACAATGGAGGTTTGGGTATTGAACCACAAGAAAGAATGGGTGCTACACTGTGATTTCGAAGACCATGATTAATCAATATTGCCGGAGACGTCATCACAAAGATAGCATTTTACACGAAGCACACATCGATGGTCGGGAAGATGGATGTAAAACAGAGATAGTTATGTTTCCTAATAGCCCGTGTGACATCCTCACAAATTCTAATTTGATCAAACAAAAGCGTTTTTGGCAGAGATAAGCATAGAGATTTAAGTCCTTAGTCTTATGATTATGTATTGATCTATTATAATAATTTGGTTGGTTAGTTTATCATGTTGGTTTCTTTGTTTACATCAATGCACGTTTATGATACGAACCTATCCCATACTAGGCTCGTATCGGTTCATAAGTCCAAGTGTAGAACTCACTCAAAAAGCTAGCTTGTAAGAGGAGGGGACAACTAGACTTATAAACCACCACCCAATCCCATACTTGGGCGATGTGGGATCGTAACAATACCCCACCCTTTGAAGAACCAACGTCCTTATTGGTTACGGCTATGTTGGTCATGGTTGGCACCCCTCCTTGGGTCCAAGCCACCACTCCGAGCTCGTTGGCCACGGCTATGTTGGTCACAGTTGGTACCCTTCTTTCGGGTTGATGCGTGGTTTTGCAACCTTGCAAAAGGTTTTACCTCTCAAGGGATCTTGAGAAGCTTACAACCCCCACCAGGCAGTGTACCTGATCGTTGTAGTATAGTATAGTGACAAGTACCGGGGGATTGATCGTTCAACTCAGGAATAGTGTCGCTAGGATTAGAAAGCCTACTAAACTAAGTCTAGAGGTGAGGGATGATTCTTTTTGTATTTTTATATTTTTATGAAAGCAAGTAAAATATCGGGTTTTGAAGGAGTGGGCGGAATTAGTTGCTAGCCAACTAACCCAAATAACTACTAATGCAATTAAAATAAAATAACAGAAATGAAAATAAAACTAATTATACTAATTTGGTGTAAACAATGATAGGAAAAGTTGTGTTTACTTAGATTTCATTACTCCCTAGATATCTTTTACAGGTTAATCGCTTGTTACAATTGCGTGAATAACGGGTCATATTCCTTAATACTAGTCGTAGGGCCGTGTACAATATTCTCTAACTCTATAGAATCCTACTTCACTCCTATGTCGAGCCGTTAGAAGCTCCTAACATGGAATCATTAGAATTCTCCTACGCATTAAATACAACCAAAAATCGTAGTACACCTCCGATCATGTTTCTTAAGATGTTCAAGCAAGTTACCAATGGAAGTCTGCCAATTTTCTTAAGCCTAACATTGAATACAATCATCCGTAACAACTATAAACAAACAATCAACCCATAATTAACATCTAGGTTTCACTACATCTAAGCAAACACAAAAGAAATCTAGTCGAGCATGTTAAATTGAAGACAAGCGTAAGATATATTCAAACAACACATAGACATATTGATTGAATTGAAAGAGTACTTATCTCAAATTGAACATGAAAGATTCAAAGGGTTGAAACCCTTGAAAAAACTGTAAAAATTGGCCTAGGGTTTTTCCCTCAAAGTTGCACACTAATGAATAAATTTTGGAAAACTATATATAGATTTTACAGGGTGACGGCGTCAAGAAGAAATTTGTGACGCCGTCAACTCGCCGCCATAATGAAATCGTATTGCCTAGATTTGTTTGTGACGCTGTCATGTGTAAAATTGTTCTGGGCCGTCACCAATACTTGGACCATGATGACCTTGGGTGACGCCGTCATCTCCTATGCCCAAAAACACACTGGACCGTCACGGATATCTTCCACATCCACCCCCTTTGTGACACTTGACGCCGTCATTAAGGAAGTTGTGACGCCGTCAGGTACTCTTCAAGCAAGAAAAATTGAGACTTTGCCGTTTTCTTCACTTTTATGCTCCAAAAACGTCCAAAATGCTTCATTTTCCAGATTTCTCTCCAAAAGTACCTAAAATGACAAAATAAACGATTTAGGGCAATATTTTATCAAATAAATTCGAATTCGGGCTTAAATTTTCGCCTCATCAAATACCCTTACACTTGAGATTTGCTTGTCTTCAAGCAAATGCGATTTTATTCTAATCAAAATACAAGTTAGGGGTCATTTAACACTAATATAAAAGTAATTACAACAAATAATCGTTCCACTAAAAACCAAAAATAAGCACGGAGGTCATACACTAGCACCTCACAAATAGTGTTTAGATACTCACATCTCTCGGGTGTAATAAAGTAAATATCACAATATGGAAATGGAAAACATCTCTCACTACCTGTCATAGCAAATAGATTACCATAGGCTTGGGAAAGGATCAAACCTCCACCACTTGGCGTAAGCACCTAGGATAAACTATCAAAGAGGTCTTTTAAAGGGTTACAACGTTAGGTGTAGGGATATGGAATACACGGTTTTGTTGGATAAATGCAATATTTACTGGTGGTGAGTTAATAATCTTGGTTAATTACATGTACAATATGGCGTTGCTAAGCCAAGACTAGACTCGACTTAAGCTAATGAATCAAAAATAACATAAACATAAAACAAACATAAAATGAAACGGGATGGTAGTCCGTCTGTTTTTCTCTTCTTTTTTTTTTCTTTTTCTTTTTTTTTTTTTTTTTTTAACATACACTCTTACCCTACCATCCAAAATAATACATCATAGGGAATGTACATTCCCCTTACACTTGAGAGTTTCTTATTGTAACATTTCGACTCCTCCCCTAGCTTTGCGATGAAAAGAGTTATCCATGCTAGAATCCTTCAGTTTCGCACCAACAGTCCCCAATTTGTTACTTTCTAGCGCGTACAATCGAGGGAAAAGATCTTTCAGCACACTGTCGTTACTCCACTTCTCCTCCCAGAACAGAATAGACTCCCCATTTCCCAATTTGAGACGGATATAGTCGAAAACATTAATCCCTTGAATTTGCAACTTCTTAACTTCACGCACAATGTTCAACCAACATGACCGAATTCCAGAATAAATATCCTTTCCCATTTTCCCATCTTCCCCGTAAATGGCTTTGATAATTCTAACCCATAAAGATGTTTTTTCCGAATAGAATCTCCAAACCCACTTTAGCATCAAACCTCTATTAAGAGCAAACAGGCTAGAAACACCAAGTCCCCCTTTTTCTTTCGATGTTAACACATTACTCCATTTAACCTAATAAGCTTTATTACTTCTCTTGTCATTACCTTTGAAAAAGTGACTTCTAATAGACTCAAGCACCTGAAGTACACTCAGCCGAACTTTAAAAATATACATGTGAAAAATGGGCGTCGATCCAAGAACCGACTTAAAAAGCGTCAACCTACCACCAATAGAAAGCATATTCATTTTCCATCGCGATAATCTAGATCTCACCTTATCAACAACCTCTTTCCATTCATGAACACACGACATAGACCTTCCAACTTTCGTACCTAAGTAAAGAAACGGAATTTTGAGGATAAGACACCCAAGTTTAGATGCCGCATTCTTAACCTTCGTATCATCTACATGAACTCCTATTATCTTACTTTTGTACATGTTAATTTTCAATCCAGAAGCGTAATAAAAGCATTCCAAAACATGCAAAAGGGTATCGATATTAGTATCACACCATTTACCTATGAACATTGCATAGTCCGCATAAAATAAGTGAGAAAGAGTTAACGAGGTGCTAAGCTTAATACCCTTAAACAGGCCTTCATCCACAATTCGTTGAAAAGATAAATGCAAGCTCTCCAAAATAAGGATAAAAAGAAAAGGAGATAGTGGGTCACCTTACGTGAGCCCTTTGAAAATTTGAAACTCCTCCGTAGGGCTACCGTTAATAATAATGGAACCTTTCGAAGACCTTAGGCAACTTTGGATCCACTTACGCCATTTATTGCTAAACCCGAACTTATTTAAAACGTAGTCCAAGAAATCCCATCGAACCGAATCATACGCTTTCTCGAAGTCAACTTTAAAAAATAGCGCCTTCTTCTTCTTACTTTTACACCACTGCATAACCTCATTAAGAATAAACGGACCATCAAGAATTTGACGCTCCGCTATGAAAGCTAATTGTACCTCGTTAACAATGCTCTCTAACACACCAACGAGACGATTTGCTAGGATTTTGGCAATAATTTTATAAATACCGGCAATGAGGCTAATAGGTCTGAAGTCTTTAACCATGTTAACGTCCGGAATTTTAGGGCTCAAAGCGATGAAAGTGGAATTGCATCCTATTGGAATATCATCATATGTGAAAAAATAATTGACCGCCTCAAACACATCATTTTCGATCGTCAACCAGAAGTGTCGGTAAAAACCAAAAGTAAAACCATCCGGACCAGGGGACTTCTCCATCCCACAGTCCCACACCGCTCTCTTAAGCTCCTCTTTTGTGACCATACACTCCAAGTCCACCTGTTGTTCAGTCGAAAGAGAACGAGGATAACACATATCAATACGAGCTCATCATAAACCACGGACCTAATACGTCGGGTCGGGCATGCTTGTAACAACCCAAACCGGGCCGGACAATAAACACCTCATCATAAAGGACCGGGGCCTAGCATACTAGCCGCGGGCGAGCCTTACATCCGGGGTAAACTCAAAGTCCTAAACCACGGACCAACCCAAAAAGAGTAGGGAATATTATCAGCTATCATATAGCTGACCAAGGCAGACCGCAAATAGAAATGACGTCATTCCTCCTCCGAAGGAACTGCCACTCACGGCATAAAGACAAGAACGGGAGTGGACCTAAGGGGTTTGCCGCCTAAAAACATCACTATCACAGTACGGGATCCCAGGAAACCGACAACAAATACCATGGTATAAATAGAGGGCACTCGCCGCTCTAAAATGGTAACACATACAACTCTCACACTCTTAATACATACTTTATCTCTCTAGACCAAACACTTACTCTTACACCGGAGGTTGACCGCGGATGCCCCCTTCCGCGGTGAGACTAACGTTGCTTTCTTTCTTAGCAGCTTCATCACAGATTCTTAAGTCCGAAATTCACTCCATCAAGAACTAGCCTAAACTAAGTCTTGCATTGAGCCCAAGTTTTGTACTAACAAGTGGCGCTATCCGTTCGTGACTCTCTAACATAACTACGTTTCCAAAGATACTCTGACCAGTATGAGTAACCCGGCAAATGGTTCTTCTCCTACCCAGGAACGCTCTGTGGTACGAAACACAATGGAAAAGGAGAAAAGCCAAGGAATGGGTGGACCTCTGTCACATGAGGCGATAAGGGAGTTATGCGATAAGCATTACGACCAATTATTGCCCTTGATGGCCGAGAAGGTCCACCAAGAGAAGCTAAGGCAGGTGCAAACCCGTCTTGACTTCGACAATGAGGAGCCAAGAAGTGCAAAGTCTCGAGAACAATCTCGAAAATGATTTGTTATTGGAATTATGAGTGTGTTACAATGATTGAGAAACAAGAACAGAGAGAAAGTTTACAAATTCAGAAATAAAATAAAAGGAAAGTGAAAACGGTATTTAAAGGCGTTTGGGAAAGTTAACTACCTTTCCTGCCATTTTATGTTTGACTTTGTTGACTTTTTTACTTCAATTCAGCTTGTTACATAGAGTTTAACTTTTCTCTTAACACTATGTATTTGGCACCAACTCATGGCGAGATAAACCCAAAGTCCCATCTTATCACATATCCGGTAACGATATAATTGCTCGTGGTTGTTTGCATTGGTTGGTTAGCCATAATGGCGAAGATGGTGCAAGACAAGTAATATAGTTTGATGTTGAAAATGAGGAATTTGGGTTGATTAAACCTCCCAAGAAAATAAGTAAGCTTTCCAAATGGAAATCTAACCATCCTTTATATGATCACTTTGTAAATCTAGATGGCCAAGTTGGATATTATTGTAATAGGACAACGGAGGTTTGGGTATTGAACCACAAGAAAGAATGGGTGCTACACTGTAATTTAGAAGACCATTATTTTCCCTTTGGCTACATAAAGGTTTTAGAGAATGAACAAGGCCGGAGTCATATTAATCAAATTCGCCAGAGTGGATAAAGGAATGGAGTTGTTCTACGTTTACAACCTCAAAGACAGCGTTTTACACGAATCACACATTGATGGTCAGGAGATGGATGTAAAACAGAGACAGTTATGTTTCCTAATAGCCTGTGTGACATCATCACAAATTCCAATTAAAAAAAAAAAAAGATGTGGTAACTAGTAAATTTTAGACATAGCGTTTTTGGCAGAGATAAGCATATAGTTTTAAGTCCTTAGTCTATGATTATGTTGGTTTCTTTGTTTACATCAATACACATTTTTATGTTCACAAATATGATGATTTCCATTAACCACCACTAATAGCCTATTGGTAAGGTCGTTGGTTTCCTCATAAAGTGTATAGGGTTCAAACCTCGCTAAATGTGTATATTTTTTGGAGGTGATGAAGGAAGAGTTGGGAATGGTTCCGAGATTAACCCAGTGAGGCCGCACACATATGAGTAAAAAAGGCTCGCCCTCCCCGGTAACTTGATAAGGGAAAACCTCATCCTTTAACCCAATTTACAAATGATGATTTCCATTCCAACCTCTACCGTAGTTTTTTGTTTTCAAATCCTAAACGTAGTATACGATTACATTTTATTATTATTATTATTATTATTATTATTATTATTATTATTATTATTATTATTATTATGTATTTTTTTTCTATATGGGGAGAGAGGGTATATATTATTATTATTATTATTATTATTATTATTATTATTATTATTATTATTATTATTATTATTATGTATTTATTTTTTTTATTTTTTGCTATGGCACTTAGGACGTTTTAGAGAATTTCACAGTCAAGGCTAAGATGGTCCCATTGTTTACTTCAGAATTAGTCAAGGGGGTGTTTCTTTTTTCTATATAGAAAGTGAAGGGTATATAATAATATTTTTTTGTACTTGGGCCCACATATACATCATCTATATCTCCAAGGTAAAAAAATGAACATAATCCCCAATAAGAGGCTAAATCAGACGTGGGACCTACATATATCCTCCTCATATAAGGGGGAAAAAACCTTAGTTGGATATGTAGTTGTCTCTCTACAAGGACGATTTTTGCAATGATAGAGGACCAAAAGTGCACGTAACAGTGCAAAATAAAAACGATATTTGCACTTAATGAACCACAAGTACGAAACGTGCAATTTGACCAAACCACAAGGACGATTTTAGCAATTTAAAAAAAAATAAAATAAATAAAAAACTGGGAAAGCACCCGTTAAACATTATACGGACGATACTAAATAACACAAATAAGAGTATCGACAACAGCTTTTGAAGAGATTTTGTTCCAATCTCTACATATATAAAGCATTTTTGGGCATTTTATTCAATCCCATCTTTTAACAAAAACAACAATCAGCCATAATAGCACATAACGTAAACATACAAAAATCATTCAGCAAGTCTTACAACAACTCTCCCAACATAAGCAGGAACAAGCAAATACAGAACTTATTCGATTCCCATAAGCAGAATGCATCTCACTTGGTCCACCAGTGAAGAAAATCCTTACGCCTGTTGATCTTCTTTTGTAGCTGAAGAAGACCGTATAAGAGAGCTTCGGCTGTTGGTGGGCAACCAGGAACATAGATGTCGACTGGGACAATCCTATCACAACCCCTAACAACAGAGTATGAGTAGTGATAGTAACCACCTCCGTTTGCACAACTTCCCATTGATATCACCCACCTTGGCTCAGGCATCTGATCGTACACCCTGCAACAAGAAAAAAATGAGTTTAGCATGTCATGCGAGTTAAAAAGGCAAATGGCAAACAAGATGCACACAATCAGAACTGATTACTAATGAATAGACTAATATGGGTCATGTTCGATCTCATACACGTCGACGTAAAAGGTTAGCAAATAAGAACAGGCCAAACGGACCAAAAGTGGCCCATTAAAAATTCACACTCAAGATTCTTATTGTTATCATTTTGTTTCATATGTTACTCAGTAACTATCTATTGAAAACTTGAAAAGAATTTAAAAAAAGGCGTTTAGGGGTCAACATAGCCTCACCATTTTGCCACATTCACCAGATCTCTTTAAAAAAATATTTTAAACACAGAAAGGGAAAACTATTTGAAGTCAAACTGGACTGTAGAGGCGTGTATGTGGTCGAGTGTGGTTACAATTGTCAAACAGCCATTATGACGCATTATCAGATACTCCTAGTATATTAACTTTCAACTAGACCATATCTATTTTCACCTGGAAGAGTTGCATCTTACAAATTTCATAACAGTTCTTAAAATAAAAGAGAGAACAATACTAGTATACTAGTAAAAAAAACACATTCAAGGCGACAAGCTACGGAGAAGAATCACAAATGAAGTAACAGAAGCCATTCATAAAATCATTAATACTAAATAACTTAAAACATAATTTGGAAACCTTAAAGTTCTCACAGCCTATTCTAACAAAGATACAACCCAAGGATGAAACATATGACATAAAACATTAGATCAGAATAACACATTAAAGAAGTCAACCCTATCACAGACAGCTATAAACAGGTATAGCCTACAATCCTACATATGCCCAATCAATATCTTAAAGTGACATAATATAAATGCTTCATTGTTAACTTCAAGTTCGAGTGTTCGACAACCTCATAATATCCCAAATAAGCAAATCAATATGACGATACACAAAACTTACATAATCAAATAACAGATGCTAAGCCCTAATAAAAAAACAACCTAGCCCTTCCTAAAACCTATACAAATTCAGTCCATTGTCTCGGAAGTTAATCAGCTATTGCAGTATTGCACACACATCCTTATGCATTTAAGATTATGTAAAGAATGTTGGATTATCAAGATACAATGTTGCATTGCAGCCTATGAAGCGAGGACTTGCCTACCATTATTAACACTGGAGACACCAAAAACACGTGAACTAAAATAGCAGTCAGGTGTATGTTCAAACTACATACACTTTCACTATCAATTATCTACATACATATACCTTCATATTGCAATAGCTTACATAGTTATGGGGGGCAGAGAACAATTTGAACCAAACCAGGACCAAGTAAGTTCGATTCTATCACAGCAATAACCATAACCAAACTAGCTTTCATTTTCTGTTTGTAAAAATTCTACAACGATGTCACTCTGTTCGTACAAGTTTTTGTACTATTTCATTCTTAGATTATTTATCAGCATAAGTATGAAAAACTGTTGTCTACTACACACAATTAAAAGCTAATTGTGTTTCTATGTACATTAAGAGCGACACATAAAGCAATCTTAAGTTCAGATATATCTTTTAAAAAAGAAATAACACGTGAGTAGTTAGTCATGAAATTGCAGAACCCTCACAAGCTAATTAAGAATCCCATTCTTTTAGTTCGCCAAAAGATAAAGAAGCTTAAGAGAATATAACTACAAACTTGAAAGACAGCGTCCAGAGAACTTCAAGCATATAGCAAAGCACAACAAGTCTATAGCTTAACTGTAAGAAAGTCGATACTCTACTGTTCACCGTTGTTAGAACCTGCTATCTACCGGCATGGGAGGTGACTGCAGTGCTCCTAGGATGAAATGTTGTGGAGCTAAGTGTCAAAAGGAAATATGAAAGGACACTTTTCAGCCTACCCCCCCCCCCCCCCCCCCCCTTTTCAACAATCATCTCATCTGTGCATGTGCACCTTTTCCACACTGAAGAACCGTCAGGTCTCAACATCAATGAAAAACGAAGCACCAACTCCTATATACTTAGGTTCTAGATTTGCTACATATGCTTAAACAAGAAGCTCCAAAATGCCACTCACGCATGCCCTTTCTGTGTGTTATGTGCGTTTGGCCGTTTGCTTAAGGTATAGTACAGCATTAAAATTTTAAATTAACAATCAACATCGTTCTCTGTCTCTTAAGCCCTCTCTTTGAAACTAATAGCACAAATAAGAGTAATAAGAAGGTAGTAACTGTGCTATTACTATCTAATGACCCAAATTCCACAATTGTGAAACACCCAACATGTCATGTTGCCTTGAGTCCTGTAAGCGTTGTTGATCACAGAAAAGCATTAATCAGGTCTACCAAATAAATCGAAAACCAAGCATTCAATAAGCACAAACAAAACCTATTATTCAATTTTATAACTAGCTACCAATAGCCTTGGGACCAATTGGTTCCTATAAAGCCACTTCGATAAAGTGGTCATGAAACCCTAGATATATGCACATGAGCATAAACAGTACAGCCTATACTCTATAGTCATGAAACACTAGAGATCCTAACAAAAATAATATACAACACTGAGGTGCTGATTGCAGATATACACTAATTATTTCCTTGTTCAGTTACAAAGTCAAATAATCAATTTTAGATTTTTGGATGAAATTAAGCATATCAGCATATGTGAGTATTGTGTTTTGCTACCACAGTAACAAATCCAAAGACAATCAGCTGAAGCGCTTTCTTTTACAGCTGATTATCAACTTCTGCTTAGCAATCCCAAAATAATTATCAAACATGCGCTCACGCAAAGCTTTTCTACAAGCTAATTATTAACATCCATGACAATTACCAAAATACCTACGAATACCTATTAATCACATAAATTTCTATCAAACCTTTTGAACAAAAAAGTGGTCATGACTCATACAAACCGTACATTAACGCACACCAGTATACACTATACAGTAGGGGTATTCAGTATTTGGTTTGACACCGAACAAACCGAAATATAAACCAGACCGAAACCGAATAAAACCGGACCGCAAATTTTAATTGGTTTATGGTTTGGTTTAAAACCAAACCGAAGTATTTAATTGGTGTTTGGTTTGGTTTAAAACCAAACCCGAACCATACAACCCATGAAACCGAAAACCGAACCGATGAACACCCCTACTATACAGCCTACAATAATGAAACCATAGATATCTTTAAGTAAATATACACCCAACATAAGATCCATTTTTAGGTGGTGTCTGTATTGCTTATGTTTCCTGCTTAAAAATAAGCACTTCAAGAAATAGTGTTTAAATTAGCTTAGTTTGTAGAAAAAACATGAATAGTAAAAAAGAAAATAACAGTTTGTTTGAAATTTTCACTCAAATACAATTACAAAGGTTTTAATTCAAATTTGGAAGTAAAAAAAATGTATTTCATCTGAATCAGACTTAAAATAACAGTTCCAAAAAACAAAAAGCTTTGTTTGGTCAAGTTATTTGAAGCTTTACTTTTAAACAAACAGCTCAAAACTAAAACACTTTTACATAGAGTTCCAAAATGTTGTGGAATTTTTTGTTTTTAAAATTACCATAATACCCCATTGTACTGCAAACCTGCGTGATACATCTTTTTCTTTCTATCTCATCCAAAATCCAAAGGTCCTATTATGCTTTTGTTGTTCATAGCACTACAGATTTATATATTACTCTTCTCTACAAGTGACTCCTCTCGGCGACGAATGGATTGTCCATTTACTCATAGCATACCGATGTATCTTCTATTCAGGTTGGTTAGTACTACTAATGTGACCAAACAAGCGAACTAATACTCCAACTAATAAAACATATGAATAAACGAAAGGATAAGCAAAAGTTAGAAAGTATACTTTCTAAGAGCTTATATGTGGGCTTATGAGCTTATTTGATTTCAGCTTATATTTCATAAGCCACAATTTTCCGGCTTATCTTGAGATTTGTGGGCTTATATAAGTTTATTATAACATAATAAACTTATAAAAACCCAAAAATCCTAAAATAAGCCGGAAAATTTGGGTTTATATGAAATATAAAGCGAAACCAAATAAGCTCATAAGCCCACATATAAGCTTAAACAAACACCCCCTAAAACAAACACCTAAAGCTAATTGTTACATTATCACTTCAAATAGAGGCATTATATTCTAAACGCTCGTTGCAAGCCCTAATTCAAACAAGCGAACTAACCCTCCAACTAATAAAACATATCAATAAACGAAAGGATAAGCGCGAGTTAGAAAGTAAACTTGAAGAAACGTCTTGGTTTTTTCGTCATTTAACACTTTATAATTACAAATCCAGCTATGTTACCAAACACGTAACTGTAAGGGGATGGTAATGAGAAGGATTAGATTAAGGTGGCGCGTGTGGTTGCCGGATGAGGAGTGACATTTTTGAAGGTTCGTGTGTGTTTTTGTAAAATCCTAGTTGTTATTTAGTCTTAGGGGGTGTTTGTTCCCGCTTATATAGCCGGCTTATGGCGTATTTGGTTTTGGGCGTATGTTTCATAAGCTCATTTTTTGTGGCTTAGTTTGACACTTTTCTTCATGCTTATAAGTTCATTATGACATAATGAACTTATACAAACCAAAAAGTGTCAAAATAAGCCACAAAAAGTGAGTTTATGAAACATAAGCCCAGAACCAAAGAAGCCATAAGCCGGCCCGAAACAAACACCCCCTTATATAAAAGCATTTAGTAACATCGCTATCTGCAACAAACTATTCGCAAACACTATTACGAAACAAATAAACAGCTACTGCTAACTAACTGATACCGCTAAACTACTTTATGAGAGCGGGGGACATCTTATTAGTTAGTCTTATATAAAAGCATTTGGTAACGTACCTCTATCTCTATTCTCTAACAAACTATTCTTAAACACTATTATAAAATAAATAAATAAATAAATGAACAGCTACCGCTAACTGATACTGCTAAACTATTAAATGAATAAACGAAAGGATAAGCGCGAGTAAAATAGAAAGTAACGGGGTGTTTAGCAAAACTAAGGGGGTGTTTGTTTAAGCTTATATTTGAGCTTATGAGCTTATTTGATTTGGGCTTATATTTCATAAGCCTCAATTTTCCAGCTTATTTTGAGACTTGTGAATTTATATAAGTTTATTATATATAATAAACTCATATAAGTCTCAAAATAAGCTGGAAAATTGGTGCTTATGAAATATAAGCCGAAAACAAATAAGCTCATAAGCCCACATATAAGCTTAAACGGCGAAAACAAATAAGCTCATAAGCCCACATATAAGCTTAAACAAACACCCCAGGGGGTGTTTGTTTATGGTGGTCTTATGAGCTTATTTGTTTTTCGGCTTATATTTCATAAGCACCAATTTTCCAGCTTATCTTGAAACTTATATAAGTTCATTATAACATAATAAACTTATAAAAACCCAAAAATCCTAAAATAAGCTGGAAATTTTGGGCTTATGAAATATAAGCCGAAATCAAATAAGCACATAAGCCCACATATAAGCTTAAACAAACACCCCCTAAAACAAACAGCTAGGCCTAATTGTTACATTATCACTTCAAATAGAGACACTATATTATATTCTAAACGCACATTGCAAGCCCTAATTCAAACAAACGAACTAACCCTCCAACTAATAAAACAAACAAACAAACGAAACAATATGCGATAGTAAAACAGAAACTATACTTTCTCAGCGCAGGGGCCATCTTATTAGTAAGAGTCCCCGCCACAATCATACAATCACTCTGTCTGGGACTCGGCCTAAAAATAATCCCAAACCGATCCAAATCATATCTCGCAGCACCCGTATGCATCATTTCCACCGCGCAACAGGATGATCCAAACGTCATGGGCCATATGAACCCCCTCCTGGCCCAGTTCATCAGGTCGTCTACTTTCGAGATCACAAACTCAGCCGTTTTTGATAAACCAGCTACATCTTTGGATCGTGGGGGTGGGGGGAGTAGGGGGAGGGGGTGTGGATTGAGGCGGCGGCGCGTGAGTGGGACGCGAGGAGTGAGAGGCCAGGATCGTGAGGGTTTCTGTTTTTGTGTGTGTTTTTAGTGTGTGTTTTGTGTTTTTGGGGGTGGACCCGGTTTGAGGCGGTTCGGGTTGTGTTATTGGGGATTAATAAATGTTCGTATTTGGATGTGTATGGTGAGGTGTGTTGGGAGTTGGGAAAGTATACGTTTTTGATATCATGTCCAATTGTCCCTGCTATATATGAGTCGGTTTAATAAGTGAAAAATAATAAAGGAATACTAGACGAGTACCCGTGCATAGCAACGGGATTTTATAGCGATAGATATTTTATTGATAAAAAAAAGTTTATATGTTATAAATGAAAATTAATAAAAATTTGAAGATTTGAGAATTAAACATAATGTTTTGAAACCCGGTTCGACCCGGGTGGTTCAACCGGTTGAACCATTCCGGTCAAAAAATTGGTCGATTTAAACCGGGTCAACTTGCTAAGTTGGGTCGAAAATGGGTCAAATTAAACCGGTTCAACCCGTCGGGTTTGAAGCGTCCCGGGTCAACCCGGTTTGTGATTTGTTTTAATTGGTTGTATTTAATTTGGTAAATATGTTTTTAATTGGTTGTACAATGTGAATAAATCATTGTACTTTTAACTAATAGTGTGTTTTAATAAGAGTATTAATTACATTTCATAATTTCCTAATTAACACAGGGGCAATTTCGGGATTGACCGAAAGTTCAGTTTTTCACATTCCCCTTTGACCATTTTGCTTTATAGGTAATAAAGATATGCTATGGGGAAATTGTATGAGCTTAGATTTCACAACTTTATCACACACAATATAAGCACAATAAGAAGGAAAGATGGAAAGATGGTGACTTGATGTAGTATAGTATGTATCGTATATATGAGAAAGAGATGGAAAAGATGAGAGCTTTTATTCAAGAGAAACACACACAAGCACACCTTACAAATGAGAGGTAAGGTGCCTTATATAGTTCCATACATAGGCTTTGATGTTGGACTTGATTACATGGTTGGATAACTAGGCTTATGAAACATAGCATAAAACATATTAGCTTGTCAAGTCCAAGGCCCAATGACTAAACTATTACTAATCTTAACAAACGACACAAAGTTACAATATGAGAATGACCATCACTTCTATATATATATTTTTAATGCTAACAATCTCCCCCTAAGGGGTGGTCATTCGAATGATGCTCCACGTGAGTGGGTCTTCCGTGTTCTTTGTCTTTAACTTTGTGTGTCGTTGTAGAATAGTCTTTAGTCTTTGTTCCTTCATGCTTTGTGATCTTTGATAACTAATTTTTCATCGTTCATTGTTCCTTTGTGATGTGGAGTTATCTGCCTTTCGTCACTTATGCGTCTGTGGTGGTTGTTTGCCATTCCAACATGCTCATACATCTTCAGTTTTTGTGATATTCATATGCACGTAGTTCCTTTTCTTTCACTTTGATCTTTAGTCTTTATACTTTGTAGATTCTTCTTTTTGGCGTAGAATCTTTCTTTGAACTTTGTGTTGTATAGATATTTGAGGGAGCTTTCTTTAACTTCCAGATGTATGTATGAGCATGTGGAATCTGTCGCCATGGAGATGAAGTGTCCCTGCATATAAACAGTTAGCAATAAAACATCCGGTACTTACAGATAAGAATTAGAGATCGTCAACAGCATAGTGTGAAGACTCCTTCTAACCCTTACCAAGGCCGTTCCCATGTCAGATACTCTCGAGAGAGCTTACGAGACCTACTTAGTAGCTCAATGACTGGGTGAGTCGCTGGGGATCATTCCACGACTGTAGACCGTTTGAAACCACCGCGAACACTAAGCGTAACCCATAAAGAATTACCGAAGTGACCTGCTGTCAGGGCTGTTTGATGTTGACCCTGACAGGAATTTCCATTCAATCATTGAGAATCACAAATGTGAATCCTCTCATAAATGTTCTGGCAGATTGCTAAGATATGCGTAGGACACTAAAGTTTACATCTGGCGTCCTTAATGATGAACAACCAGTGTAGGAATATTATGTGTTCCTATGAGATCTTTTGATGAATCTCGGGGCTCTAGACTCGATAAGTGCACATTTGGTTTCCTATGCGGAGATTAGGGAAAGGTCTCCTGCTTCAATATCAACCATCTCTAAGAGACAGGTCGATAGATTATGCCGGTTCCCCGTGAGAATGAAACAAGCTCTTTTAAGAGAACTTGAGTGGTTAAGAAGGTTTAGTGCAGTGCGTCACTGGGTCCATGACGTCTTTGTCTTCAATACCGGTGTCACCTTAGTAACAACCAGTAGCATACGAATTGTACCCGGTGTCTGCCCTAAGGTTGAACATTTGGAGGGCTATTTCTTTTCACCCTTTTTCATAACTTTTCTTTTTAATTCTCCAACCCCTTCTTTCTCCTTTCTCATTTTCTCCTTTTTTCAATCATACCTAAGGACTTCTAATTCTAATATATTGGAATTGTCCTTGGGTAGATCCCTCCGGCTCTGGCGGATCATAGGACGGTTTTTCCTAACCTTAGTCACCTTATAACTCCATGACTATCCTATAATTGATCACATGCCAAAAAAAACCTTTTTGTGTAAAATCTCTCAAAGTGTTTATGATAATAAAACACATTGTTGTTGCCACTTTGAGAGTTTTGCATTTCATTTGAAGGACTCCCCCTTCACATGTGCTCATGTAATTTTTTAAGAAATTTGCACATGTGGGAGGAGTTTGCACTTTTTGAATTGATCCACTTTCAGTGAACATGACCGATTCGAGACACGCTTACATCACTAGTTAGACTAGCATGAAGTTATTACCCGTCCTGGTCAAGTCCAAAGAAAGTCTCTCGATACGGTACATTCTACTCAGACAAGTCCTATTCGAGACACGCTTACATCACTAGTTAGACTAGCTTGAAATTATTACCCGTCCAGGACAAGTCTTTTCGATTACTGACACTTTAAGCTTCGTCAATTCATTGGTACTTACTGAGTCAAGCTCTTTTGAGATTCAGCCACAAGCTTTAAACATCTTTGATCACATTTTAATCATGTCTTCTCCCCCTCAAAAATAGCATAACGTGATATTTTTGATATCAACTGATTAAGAAAAAGCTTTTGGAGAGAAAGACAGATTTTGCATGAATTTGGAACATTTTGTTTTTATACTCCCCCTTAATGATAGCTCATTTAAAATTACTTAAGGGTTTAGAGGGAGTTTTCTTGAGCACTCATTTTGAGAGATTTTGAGAAATCTTTTGAACAATCTTGAAAAAGTGCTCAAGAATTTTGTTTGAAAACGAGTTTATGCTTGAAATCTTTTTCGTTTGTTTAGACTCGAACTTTTTGAAAAAGAGTTCGTTATTGAACGTACGAGTTCTTGATTTGAAAATAATCAGAAGTCATCATTGAAGTCCGGGTTTCGTACTGATGTATACGAAAGCCATTGTGAGGAAAATTTTGAGAAACGACATGTTTTAGAAAAACATTAAAAAGAACTCCCGCTCAAGCATCTGTACATGTCCGTATCATTGTTGAATGACATTTCTAGAGACGTACAGAATATTGATTTATACGAGAGACATGTCGTAAGAAGAATATTTTTGGATTTTTTGATTTTATATTGTTTTTGTATTTTTTAAAAATTTTATATTTTTGTATTTTGTTTTTGTTGGTTTTTCAAATTTTGTATTTTGTTTTTTTTTTCAAAAATATTTACAGCGAAGCGATTTTGAAATCATTTTTCAAGAAGATTCGAGAAGACGTTCTAGCTCCACAGGAGTTAGGCTTCGCATGCCAATTCGTCGAACTAAATAGTCAAACCGTTCTTTTGGAAGGGCTTTAGTAAATAGATCGGCGAGTTGATAATCAGTCTTAACGAAAAATAATTCAACAGTACCCTCTTCCACGTGTTCTTTGATGAAATGGTAGCGGACTTTGATATGCTTCGTCTTAGAGTGATGTACGGGATTGCACGAGATGGCTATGGCACTTTTTGAGTCACAATACATAGGTATTCTGTCAAAAGTAAAGCCATAATCTGTGAGCTGTGTCCGCATCCAAAGAACTTGGGCACAACACGCAGATAGAGACACATACTCGGTTTCGGCGGTTGATAGTGCAGTACAATCCTGTTTCTTTGAAGACCAGCTTACAAGCTTTTCACCCAAAAATTGTGCTCCACCTGATGTACTCTTTGCTGTAACTTGATCACCAGCATGGTCTGCATCTGACAATGCTGTTAGATGAAACCCCGAATCCTTTGGATACCAAAGTCCCATGTTAATGGTGCTTCGTAGGTAGCGAAAGATCCGTTTAACCTCTTTGAGGTGAAGTTCGGTAGGCTTTGCCTGAAACCGTGCTAACAAGCAAACAACAAATTGGATATCGGGGCGGCTAGCAGTTAGGTACATGAGAGAACCGATCATGCTCCGATATTTCTTCGGATCAATAGGTTTCCCAAACAAATCAGCACCTATTTTTGGTGAAGTGACCATTGGAGTACCAACAGAATCACAATTTTCCATTCCATGTTTTTTCAAAATCTCTATTGTATATTTAGCTTGATTGATAAAAATACCACGAGGGGATTGATGTATTTGTAAACCAAGAAAGAATTTTAGTTCCCCCATCATGGACATTTCAAATTTGCTTTTCATGAGATTTTCAAAATGTTTTGAATGGTTAGGATTGGTTGATCCAAAAATTATGTCGTCCACGTAAATTTGAACGATCAAAATGTCATCTTTGAACTTTTTGATAAACAAGGTGTCATCAACCGTTCCTTTTGTGAAATTGTTTTTGAGCAAGAAAGATGATAGTTCGTCATACCACGCTCTTGGAGCTTGTTTTAAACCATAAATTGCTTTCTTAAGCTTGTAGACGTAGTCTGGATGATCTTTGTCGATGAATCCCTCTGGCTGACTCACATACACTTCTTCTTTCAGAGTTCCATTTAAGAAGGTAGTCTTAATATCCATCTGATAGACTGTCATGTTTTTGTGAGCTGCATAGGCTAAGAAAATCCGGACTGGTTCAAGTCTAGCTACAGGCGCGAATGATTCCTCGAAATCTATCCCTTCTTCTTGTGGATAACCTTTAGCCACGAGACGAGCTTTGTTACGAATTACAGTCATTTCCTCATCCAGTTTGTTCTTCCACAACCACTTGAGATCAAGAACACGTTTATCAAGTAGTCGTTCAACAAGTTCCCAACTATCTGTAACAGGTGTTGAAGAAATTCCTCCTGCATCGCTTCAATCCAAGGGTTTTCTGCCATTGCTTCCCGAATGTTCTTTTGTTCTTTGAGGCTGATTGAGCAAATGTAAATGCACAATTCGAGATCAGTGGCAAGTTGTCTCCTTGTCTGAACTGGCTTTGAAGGTTCACCAATAATATGTTCTATTGGATGGTCTTTTGTCCATTGAAACGTAGAAGGGTACCTTGGGTGTAACGAATGTGTGTTAGATGGTTCTTGTAACCTTGAAGAAGATTCAGCAGAGTCTGTTGCAAACGGGTTTTCAAATACTTCTTCTCCTTCTTCTAACGCAACATCGTTTGAATTATTTGTTGGTTCTTCTTGAAAATTTGTGTTTTGATTTTGCTCATCAATTCTTGGTAGTTCAGTTTCAAGTACTGGAGTGGCTTGAGTAGATGTAGATGATGTTGAGGTAGTTGGTGCTTCAGCTTCGATTGTTGTAGATGCATCCAGTGGTGGTGGTGGTTGATTTTGAGCGGGTGCAGCGGAATGTTGTTGAGATGCATTTGTCGAAGTTCCACCATAATATTCATCAAACATTAACTCGAAGAAATTTTCCAGTTCTTGTTCTGAAGGTTTGTCCGTGTTTGTTGAATGAGCTCCATTAGGCACGAGTCCTGAACTGATGTGTCCAGAAGTCTGCATGTTTGGTGCGGGTCCTAATCCGTTTTGATTAGAAGCCATTGGATTAAGCGCGGGTTCTAGAGCGAGTCTCTCAGAAGCCATTTGTGAAATCTCGTCAAACTTCACATTCATCGTCTCCATTATCCTTTTCGTTCTTCTATTATACACCCTGAATGCCCTCGAGTTTTCTGAATATCCAATGAAGATTCCAATATCACCCTTAGCTTTTAACTTTCCTAGATCTTCTCTATCATTCGTCGGATAGCACAAAGCGCCAAACACGTGAAGGTAAGAGATGTCAGGTTTACGGTTGTTCACTAGCTCATATGGGGTTTTATTGAATCTCGGATGGACTAGGGATCGGTTTTGAGTGAAACAAGCAGTGGCTACAGCATCAGCCCATAAGAATAGAGGTGCACTAGAAAAAATCAGCATTGTGCGAGCAGCTTCCACGAGAGTTCGGTTTCTTCTTTCAACTACCCCATTCTGCTGTGGAGTTCTAACAACTGATGTTTGGTGTGTGATTCCAACATCTTCAAGGTAAGTTCTTAACTCCTGGTTTGTAAATTCTGTGCCATTGTCTGTTCTTATAATCCTTACTGGAGCTTGAAGTAGAACTTGAATACGCTTCAGAAAGGTGATGATGATGCCTGGTGCTTCGTCTTTTGATCTCAAAAACTTTGCCCAAGTATATCTTGAATAATCATCAACAATAACGAGAATATACTTCTTCCCATTAATGCTTTCAACCCTCATTGGGCCACATAAGTCCATGTGCAACATATGTAACCTTGCTTCCGAACTAGGTACGGTTTTGGGTTTATATGATGCTCTTTTACTTTTTCCTTGTTCGCATGATGGACATAGGTGTACCTTGGTGTATTTGAACTTAGGAAGTCCGGTGACGATGTTGTCTTTGGCTAACTTGTTGATGGTGTCGAAATTAAGATGGGATAAACGTCTATGCCACAGCCAGGACTTAGTTTCGGTTGCCCGTGTCATAAGACAAATTGGTGATGTAGAAGCCATTTGGTTGATGTCGATAGCATACAAATTTGTACTACGATTACCAAATAGGAAAGACGCCATTCCTCCTCTGAAGGAACCGCCACTCACGACATAAAAGACAAGAATGGGAATGGACCTGAAGGGTTCGCCACCTAAAAACATCACTATCACAGTACAAGATCCCAGGAAACTGAAAACAAATACCATGGTATAAATAGAGGGCACTCGCCGCTCTCAAATGGTAACACACATAACTCTCACACTCTTAGTACATACTTTATCTTTCTAGACCAAACACTTACTCTTACATCGGAGATTGACCGTGGAAGCCCCCTTCCGCGGTGAGACTAATGCTGCTTTCTTTCTTAGCAGCTTCATCACAGATTCTTAAGTCCGAAATTCACTCCATTAAGAACTAGCCTAAACTAAGTCTTGCATTGAGCCCAAGTTTTGTGCTAACAAGTGGCGCCATCCGTTCGTGACTCGCTAACATAACTACGTTTCCAAAGATACTCTGACCAATATGAGTAACCCGGCAAATGGTTCTTCTCCAACCCAGGAACGCTCTGCGATAAGCATTACGACCAATTATTGCCCTTGATGGCCGAGAAGGTCCACTAAGAGAAGCTAAGGCAGGTGCAAACCCGTCTTGACTTCAACAATGAAAAGCCAAGAAGTGCAAGGTCTCGAGAACAATCTCGAAAATGATTTGTTATTGGAATTATGAGTGTGTTACAATGATTGAGAAACAAGAACAGAGTAGAAAGTTTACAAATTCAGAAGTAAAATAAAAGGAAAGTGAAAACGGGTATTTAAAGGCGTTTGGGAAAGTTAACTACCTTTCCCGCCATTTTATGTTTGACTTTGTTGACTTTTTTACTTCAATTCAGCTTGTTACATAAAGTTTAACTTTTCTCTTAACACTATGTATTTGGCACCAACTCATGGTGAGATAAACCCAAAGTCCCATCTTATCACATATCTGGTAACGATATAATTGCTCATGGTTGTTTGCATTGGTTGGTTAGCTATAATGGCTAAGATGGTGCAAGACAAGTAATATGGTTTGATGTTGAAAATGAGGAATTTGGGTTGATTAAACCTCCCAAGACAATAACTAAGCTTTCCAACAGGAAATCTAATCATCCTTTATACGATCACTTTGTAAATCTAGATGGGCAAGTTGGATATTATTGTAATAGGACAACGGAGGTTTGCGTATTGAACCACAAGAAAGAATGGGTGCTACATTGTAATTTGGAAGACCATTATTTTCCGTTTGGCTACATAAAGGTTTTAGAGAGTCTGAACAAGGCCGGAGACATATTAATCAAATTCACCAGAGTGGATAAAGGAATGGACTTGTTATACGTTTACAACCTCAAAGATAGCGTTTTACACGAAGCACACATCGACGGTCGGGGGATGGATGTAAAACAGAGATAGTTATGTTTCCTAATAGCCTGTGTGACATCATCACAAATTCCAATTAAAAAAAAGTGTGGTCACTAGTAAATTTTAGACTAAGCGTTTTTGGCAGAGATAAGCATAGAGTTTTAAGTCCTTAGTCTATGATTATGTTGGTTTCTTTGTTTACATCAATACACATTTTTATGTTCACAAATATGATGATTTCCATTAACCACCACTAATAGCCTATTGGTAACGTCGTTGGTTTCCTCATAAAGTGTGTAGGGTTCAAACCTTGCTAGATGTGTACATTTTGGGGTGGTGAAGGAAGAGTTGGGAACGGTTCCGGGATTAACCCGGTGAGGCCGCACACATATGAGTAAAAAAGACTCGCCCTCCCCGGTAACTTGATAAGGGAAAATCTCATCCTTTAACCCAATTTACAAATGATGATTTCCCTTCCAACCTCTACCGTAGTTTTTAGTTTTCAAATCCTAAACGTAGTATACGATTACAATTTTATTATTATATATGATTACCGTCGTCGTCAGTTTTTTTTTTTTTTTTTTTTTTTTTTTTTTTTTTTTTTTTTTTTTGCTATGACACTTAGGACGTTTTAGAGAATTCCATAGTCAAGGCTGAGATGGTCCCATTGTTTATTTCAGAAATAGTCTTAGGGGATGTTTCTTTTTTCTATATGGGGAGGGAAAAGTATATAATAATATTTCTTTTGTGCTTGGTCTCACATATTTCCCTTACTTCATCTATATCCCCAAGGCAAAAAAATGAACACCCTCCCCAATAAGAGGCTAAATCAGACGTGAGACAATGATATATCCTCCTCATATAGAAAAAAGAAACGCCCCCTTAGTTGGATCTGTAGTTGTCTCTCTATATGATATACTCTAAATGATAGTCTAACAGTCAACGGCATGACTCGGCATTGATTTTTCCCAAAACAGGCCACTCAGTTCAAATACAATTGGGAAACTGCATCCAGAAAAAACAACTGGGAAAGCACCCCTTAAACATTATACGGACGATACTAAATAACACAAATAAGAGTATCGACAACAGCTTTTGAAGAGATTTTGTTCCAATCTCTACATATATAAAGCATTTTTGGGCATTTTATTCAATCCCATCTTTTATCAAAAACAACAATCAGCCATAATAGCACATAACGTAAACATACAAAAATCATTCAGCAGAAAATATGCAAGTCTTACAACATCTCTCCCAACATAAGCATGAACAGCAAATACAGAACTTATTGGATTCCCATAAGCAGAATGCACCTCACTTGGTCCACCAGTGAAGAAAGTCCTTACGCCTGTTGATCTTCTTTTGTAGCTGAAGAAGACCGTATAAGAGAGCTTCAGCTGTTGGTGGGCAACCAGGAACATAGATGTCGACTGGGACAATCCTATCACAACCCCTAACTACAGAGTATGAGTAGTGATAGTAACCACCTCCGTTTGCACAGCTTCCCATTGATATCACCCACCTTGGCTCAGGCATCTGATCGTACACCCTGCAACAAGAAAAAAATGAGTTTAGCATGCCATGCGAGTTAGGCAAATAGCAAACAAGATGCACACAATCAGAACTGATTACTTATGAATAGACTAATATGGGTCATATTTCGATCTCATATACATCGATGTAAGAGGTTAGCAAATAAGAACGAGCCAAACGAACCAAAAATGGCCCAAGATTTATCTTTTATGCATTAGACCTGCTAAATTCAGATTCTTACTGTTATCTTTTTGTTTCTGTAGACGTATGCTACTAATTAACTATCTATTGAAAACCTAAAAAAAATGAAAAAAGGCGTTTAGGGGTCAACATAGCCTTACCATTTTTCCCACGGATGAAACATATGACATGGAACATTAGATCAGAATAACACATTAAAAAAGTCAACCCCATTAAAGAGAGCTATCACATATCTGATCACACCCAACATAAACAGGCATCCTACAATCCTACATATGCGCAATCAATATCTTAAAAGTGACACATATATAAATGCAGCATTGTTAACTTCAAATTCGACAACCTCATAATATCCCAAATAAGCAAATCAATTTGACGACACATAAAACTTACATAATCAAATAACAGATGCTAAGCCTTAATAAAAAACAACTAGCTCTTGCTAAAACCTTCAAATTCAGTCCATCGTCTCAGAAGTTATTCTACTATTGCGCACACACGTCCTTATGCTTTTAAAATCATGTAAAAGATGTTGGATTCGCAAGACCAAATGTTGCAGTGCAACCTATAAAGCAGGGACTTGCCTACCAATATTAAAGAGCACATGAACTAAAACAGCAGCCAAGTGTCTGTTCAAACTACATACAGTTTTTACTATCAACTATCAACATACAGATGCCATCATGTTGCAATACCTTACGTACTTGGTTCAGAGAACAATTTGAAGTTTTGAACCAAACAAAAACCAAGTAAATACGGTCCTATCAATACAGCAATAACCAGATAAAACCATAACCAAACTAAACTACTGAACTAGTATTCATTTTCTGTTTGTAAAAGTTCTATAACAATGTCACTCTGTTCGTACACGTTTTGGTACTACAATCTTCATACATTATTAATCAGTACCAGTACCAGTATATAATAGCTTGTCACCTTTAATCGAACAATTAAAAGCTTAAGTGTTTCGTTGTACATTAAGAGCCATAGTTGTCAAAAGCGAAAGCGGTTGCAAAGCGCAAAGACCCAAAAATCGCTATAGCGAGAAGCGCAAAAAAAGCGCGGGCTCGAAAAAAAAAAGCGCAGGGTTGCAATAAACTTTGATTTTGATTCTGATTCATTTTGTGTTTCTGGTTAGATTCTAGGGTTGTAATAAGATTCACACTGCATTCTAACACTATCCCACTAACTTAATTGGATTAAAACACTCTAAATCAAAAAATCCCAAATCGTACCATGAACCCTAATTTCCAAAATCAAACCAAAAGTGTTTCTCGGTATGATTCGATCCTTGTATCATGTTTATAACATGATTCCGACCAAAACCCACTAACTTAATTGGATTAAAACACTCTAAATCAAAAAATCCCAAATCGTACCATGAACCCTAATTTTCAAAATCAAACCAAACGTGTTTCTGGGTATGATTGGATCCTTGTATCATGTTTATAACATGATTCCGACCAAAACCCACCCATTTAATCACACTCCTAGGCCCAAATCGTCGCTTTAAATGTCTATGAGCCTGAGCCTGAGCCTAGGGTTTTGGGCGCTGTGGGCCCGCCTCGCCTGTCGCCTAGACGCACAAGGCGCTCACCTTTGACAACACTGTCACCAAGTCTCTAACATCAATGAAAAACGAAGCAGCAACTCCTATATACTTAGGTTCTAGATACATTGTATTTTGCTAAATATGCTTAAACAAGAAGCTCCAAAATATTGCCACTCACGCTTAAGGTATAATAAAGCATTAAAATTTCACATTAACAATTCAACATCGTTCTATGTCTCTTAAACCCTCTCTTTAAAATTAACAGAAGAAACGAAAGCAAGAAGAAGGTAGCAACTTTGCTATTACTATCTAATGACCCAAATTCCACAAATGTGAAACACCTATCATATGTCATGTTGCCTAAAGTTCTGTAAGCTTTTTTAATCACAAAGAAAAGCACTAATAAATGGAGAATCAAGCATATAATAAGCACAAAAAAACCAGCAATTCAAAAGTTTCTATCGAGCTACCAATAGCCTTTGGTCCTATCAAGTCAAGCCTCTTCAATAAAGTGATCACGAAACCCAAGATAATATTCCATAGTCATGAAACCCTTAGAGATCCTGATTGAAAAATATACAATACTGATGCTTTAGAGAGAGAGAGAGAGAGAGAGAGGGGGGGGGGGGTTGTTGCTTAAAAGCCAAATAAGCACTTTTGGGTTTTCAAAGAAAAGAAACGATTAACTATTCTCAGCTTACAGCATTAGCAAATTCAAACACTATCAGCTGCAGCTGCATCAATTTTTTCACAGCTGATTATATGCTTGTAATAATCGTCAACCATAGACCTAAGCATTTTTTTAGAAGCTAAGTATCTACATCCAACATAATTATTAAACTAGCTACCAACGGCCTTTGACCAAATAAGTTCCTATCAAACCTCTTGATCAAAAAAGAGGTGGTGATTCCTTGTACCTTAGATATATGCACACCTGCATACAGAATACAATCCACACTAATGAAACCTTAATAATCTTAAACTAAGGGTGTCTAGGATTGGTTATTTTTCCTCCTCAAATGAAGGTAATATAGAATATAGTGTTTGGATTTGCTTATTTTGTAAAAAAATATATATATAATAATAATAATAATAATTAAAAAAAAAAAAAAAAAAAAAAAAAAAAAAAAAAAAAAAGTCAGAAAAATTAACTCAGTAAAAAATTTTAATCAAAATTCATCTATAAAAATATCAAATGTAAAAGTAAACAAATACATATTTCATCTCAATCAACACTTCAAAATAAGCCGAAGCAGTTTGGGTGACACAAAAACATCTATTTGTTTAAAAGTAGGCAGATAAGCAGAATAATGGGGAACCCGAAAACCATTCATTAATGGATTTAAATGAGAACTTTTAAACAGCTTATGCGTACTTATCTATAAGCAGAAGTAGAAGCACAAACTAAAAGCAATCCCTAACACCCTAAGATATATACAATCAGATAAGCTCAGCTGTTTGTTTTATAAACAGATGTAGTAACTATTTGTAATTATAGTGTAAATGACGCCAACTCTAAACGCTTCTTTCAAATGATCGTGTTTAGACAAAATCAAAAAGCTAAACACTAGTTGCCAAATAAAAATTATATTCTAAACACACAAAAAGTTGTCCCCAAACATAGCCCTAATATCACAAATTAATATAACTAAGCAGAATTACATCACATAAGATCTATGCTATGGCAAAACTAGCAGTAGCAGTTAGCTATTGGTTTTATAAGAGCGCTTGGTAACATTAAAGTGTAAAATGATATAAAGCACTTATTTTTTTAACTTTTCAAATGATCGCCACTAAACATAGCTCTAATATCAACAATTAATTGTTAACAACTAAAACATATCAATAAAAAAGTAGATATCAATAATGTTTGACCAAATAAGTTCACCATCTCAACAAGCTACCAATTTGTCAGTCATTATAAGCTCACCCTCTCAAATAGCAGTTAGTTTTAAAAGCGGGCGTTAACATAGCTATATCCATAAAAGCTAGACGCTAGGCAAAAACCATAGATCGAGACCGGACCGAATGTGGTCGGTCCGGTCCAAATAGGCTAAATGTCCGGTTTTTAAGCCGGACCAGTCCGGACCAAGACCGAAATGATGAAAAACCCCGAACCGAGACTGGGCCGTTGGTCCTTCGGTCGGTCCGGTCTATATTGCTCACCCTTAGTCACAGGTACCCGCTAAACCATTAAACAAACAAACAAAACAATACGCGCGAGTAAAATAGAAACTATACTTTCTAAGCGCAAGGGCCATCTCTAACTAACTATTCGCAAACACTATTCTAAAATAAATAAATAAACAGCTACCGCTAAACCATTAAACCATCAACCAAACAAACAAAACAATAAGCGCGAGTATAACAGAAACTATACTTTCTCAGCGCCGGGGCCATCTTATTAGTAAGAGTCCCAGCCACAATCATACAATCACTCTGCCTGCCTGGGACTCGGCCTAAAAATAATCCCAAACCGATCCAAATCATATCTCGCAGCACCCGTATGCATCATTTCCACAGCGCAACACGCTAAGCCAAAAGTCATGGGCCAGATGGACCCCCTCCTGGCCCAGTTCATCAGGTCGTCTACTTTCGAGATCACAAATTCAGCCGTCTTTGATAAACCGGGTGGGGAGGTGGTTGAGGGTGGGGGTGGGGGGGAGTAGGGGGTGGGGGTGGTGAGGGATGGGGTGGTGGTGTGGATTGAGGCGGCGGCGCGTGTGTGGGACGCGAGGAGTGAGAGGCGGTGGGATTGACAGAGGAGCTGTGCCCATTTTTTTTTTGTTGGATGGATCGTGATGGAGCGAGGGTTTGTGTGTTTTGTGTTTTTGGGGGTGGATCCGGGTTGACCCGGGTTGAGGTGGTTCGGGTTGAAGGATGGATAATGGGGGTATGTTCTAGTTTAGATGTGTATAGTTGGGAAGGTATACGTTTTTGGTATCAATTACCGCTCATCTTTTCAATATAATTAGTTTTGCTATTGCTCAAGGTGTGGGGTTCAGATAGTTTCGAGACTCCTCACTAATTTTTTGTAATTCTATGATTTTGTTTCTAATAAAAGTGATGTTAAATAATAATGATTTTGTTTCTAATAAAAGTGATGTTAAAGCTATCGGCTAGGTGTTTCCCTATTTTCTACTCAGATGTCGTGTTCAGCTTGCTACAGGGTTTTTGTGGGAGACACTTATGGGGACCACGCGGTATCGTGTGCTGGTATTATCGGGATTAAACATCGGCATAATATAGTTTGTGATACCCTTGTTGACATATGTACTCGGCCGGGGATCTCGGCTCGTAAAGAGGTTGACATTGGGCTATGTGGAGAAAGGGACAGAACTCTACGTCCAGCTGATGTGTTGCTCTATTATTGGGATGGTGGACAGGACACATGTGTTGATTTGACAGGGTCGTCTCCCTTGACACAAACCAACATGGTTGATTTTGTTCATGGTCATGTGGTGGTCGATGCCGAACAACGCAAACGTGCCAAGTACGATGCTAGATGTGCGGACATTGGATATGGGTTTCTCCCCTTCTCATTCTATTCCTTGGGAGAACTTGAGAAGGATGCAGTGACCTTACTAAAGCGTATCCGGAGATTTTCGGTGACTCAGGACATTGGAGCACGTGCTGCTGATCACATTTTCAGTAGGGTTAGCTTTACTATAGCTCGAGGAGTGGGGGCCCAGTTGGTATCTCGGCTCCCCACTAATTTCTTGTAAATCCTATGATTTTCCAATGAATTGATGTTTTTATAATAATAATAATAATAATAATAATAATAATAATAATAATAATAATAATAATAATAATAATAATAATATATTTTTATCAACATACTTCGCCAAATAATTATTTTCTTCAAAAAATGTGAAATACTCAAAAACTCTGCAAGTTTTGCGAGAGTTTGCGAATTTAATGAAAACTCGAAAGGTTTGACTTCGCAAAGTCAAAACTTGTGAATTTTTGAAAATTGATCCTTTTTTTCGGTTTTTACGTTTAGCTCAAAACATGAAAGTTGTAGATACCAATTTTTTCATTTAGTGGCTTTTGGAATTGTAACAACCCGTAATTTTCCACGTCTTCAGTTATTTCCAAACTTCGACAATTTACTATTCACCGATTACTATTCATCATTTCACTATTCATCTCCGAAATTTTTATTTCATATTCTCGTAAGTTAAACTATTCTAACGATAATCCGAGAGTTTGACGCTCGTCGGATCATTTCTGCAAAAATCACGAAGCCGTGTCCGAGATTTACTTTTAGGTTTAAACGTCATTCCAGCATCCTGATATGTCCATAAAACACTATAAACGATAGAAATATGATTTTCTCTCATTTTACGACAATTTTAAAAGTTTTGAAATTTTACGTTTTCCAGTTCATATAAGCCTCAATTTTGCAGCTTATTTTGAGACTTATATTTGAGCTTATGAGCTTATTTGATTTCGGCTTATATTTCATATAAGCCTCAATTTTGCAGCTTATTTTGAGACTTGTGAATTTATATAAGTTTATTATATATAATAAACTCATATAAGTCTCAAAATAAGCTTGAAAATTGGGGCATATGAAATATAAACCGAGATCAAATAAGCTCATAAGCCCACATATAAGCTTAAACAAACACCCAGGGTGTTTGTTTATGTGGGCTTATGAGCTTATTTGTTTTTCGGCTTATATTTCATAAGCACCAATTTCCGGCTTATCTTGAGACTTATATAAGTTCATTATAACATAATAAACTTATAAAAACCCAAAAATCCTAAAATAAGGCGGAAAATTTGGGCTTATAAAATATAAGCCGAAATCAAATAAGCTCATAAGCCCACATACAAGCTTAAACAAACTCCCCTAAAACAAACAGCTAGGCCTAATTGTTACATTATCACTTCAAATAGAGACACTATATTATATTCTAAATGCGCGTTGCAAGCCCTAATTCAAACAAACGAACTAACCCTCCAACTAATAAAACATATTAATAAACGAAACAATAAGCGCGAGTAAAACAGAAACTATACTTTCTCAGCGCGGGGGCCATCTTATTAGTAAGAGTCCCAGCCACAATCATACAATCACTCTGTCTAGGACTCGGTCTAAAAATAATCCCAAACCGATCCAAATCATATCTAGCAGCACCCGTATGCATCATTTCCACAGCGCAACACGCGAGTCCAAACGTCATGGGCCAGATGGACCCCCTCCTGGCCCAGTTCATCAGGTCGTCTACTTTCGAGATCACGAATTCAGCCATCTTTGATAAACCGGGTGGGGAGGTGGGGGGAGTAGGGGGAGGGTGTGTGGAGTGAGGCGGCGGCGCGTGAGTGGGACGCGAGGAGTGAGAGGCCATTTTTGGATCGTGAGGGTTTCTGTTTTTGTGTGTGTTTTTAGTGTGTGTTTTGTGTTTTTGGGGGTGGACCCGGTTTGAGGCGGTTCAGGTTGTGTTATTGGGGATTAATAAATGTTCGTGTTTGGATGTGTATGGTGTGTTGGGAGTTGGTGTTGGGAAGGTATACGTTTTTGGTATCCTGTCCAATTGTCCTGCTATATATGAGTCGGTTTAATGAGTGAAAAATAATAAAGGAATCTTTTATATAATAAAACAAAATTTTATTTTAAAAAAATGCATTCATACCTTATTTAATAATAATTGTATTTAAAAAAAGATTGTTTTCTTATTAGGTAACATTTTATATTTATCCATAACATAAGTAGAAAATAAATACAAAAAATATAGATAAGATACAATTAACACAAGTATAAGATAAATACAAAAAATATAGATAAGATACAATTAATAATAGGATTAAAATTTTTAAATAATTATCTTTAATAATAAAAAACTATAATTAAATATCATAAATCAAACAAAACAAAATTAAATTATTTATTTTTTAATAAATAAAAATATATGATTAAAAAATTTTAAAAAACTCGCGCGTGCGCGGGTATTATAACTAGTATATGCTATGGAGAAATCATACCTACATTACTATGTAGGCAATTCCCTACATTTTCTATGAAAAAAAAAAGGTAGGAATAGGTTATAATTGGTTGTGTTATGTTTTGCAATTGAATTGATTCATTTAGGATATAATTGGTTGTGTTATGTTTTCATTTGCAGGGTAGCGGAGGGTTATTTCTGATGGTTGCTGCGAGAGAAAGATGGTTTTTGTAAGGTGTTATACTAAAACTTAGAAAAATGAAAAATTAGAACTAAGAAAACAATTACGAAACTCCTCATGGCCTTTGATTTCTTTTTAAACATCGACTTTCACGACATTGCTAATGATAGCATTCAGATGTTTTTCTTAGTTTTAGAGTTGTTTGCAGATTGGTGTGGTTAGATAAGTTTTTGATGGTAGATGGTCGACGGTGAAGACTCTAATAAGGTAGTATTATCAATCTTAGTTCATTTTTTTTTATCAAAATAAAAAAAATAAACTTTCACCTTTTTTTTAAAATTAAATATCTTGCAAACCGTTAATCGTTACGCGAAAAAAATCATATCATCGCGATGAAAATTAAATTATCATTCTATAGATATGCATTATTATATACTTTTGACAAACTTTTTTTTTCGACAAACTTTTTCTTTTTTCAAAATTTCTGCTCAGAAAAATCACATGTGATTTTTACGAATCACGTGTGATTTTTCTGGGCGGAAATTTTTTTGAAAAAAAGTTCGTCAAAAAAAAGTTAATCGAAAGTATATAAAATTGCATATCTATAGATGTATAATTTAATTCTCGTCGCGATGGTGTTTTTTTTAGCTTAAAGACTTACCGTTTCCAAGATATGTTGTTTTAAAAAAAAAAGGTGAAAATGGTTTTTTATTAATTTAGATAAAAAAAAATGTGTTGCTATGATTGTTCATTGGTTATATGGCAAATATGAGTTCTATATTGATCTCACCTCTTGGTTTGATATTTTTCATGCCTTAGATTTTGGGCTTCGTCTGCATTTTTTTTTTTTTTTTTTTTTTTTTTTTTTTTTTTTTTTTTGGGAAGTTTAGCTCAACTATAAACATCAGATGATTTTGTTTGTATGATTTGTGCATAGTTCATACCTCATTCTCAGTAAGCAAATCGTATGAGGTTATTAAACAGCCCTAGCATGACACTTGCCTGGATTATTAAGCTTTTGTTGGCCCAGTTAGTGAGTTTCTCTCTATGCAAAAGTATAAATTGTTAACCTGTTACCACAAGCATTATACCAAAACATATTCTGCAACTTTGGTGATCATACTTGTAACAAAAAATTATAGTTACCACTTACCAACAATAATAATACTGCAGATAGAGTTTAACTTTTCTCTTAACAGTATGTATTTGGCACTAACTCATGGCGAGGTATACCAAAAGGCCAAAATCCCATCTTTATCACATATCTAGTAAAGATATATTTGATCATGGTCGTTTGCATTGGTTGGTTAGCTATAATGGCGAAGATGGTGCAAGACAAGTAATATGGTTTGATGTTGAAAATGATGAATTTGGGTTGATTAAACCTCCCAAGACAATAAGTAGGATTTCCAAAAGGAAATCTAACCATCCTTTTGGATATATTATTGTAATAGGACAATGGAGGTTTGGGTATTGAACCACAAGAAAGAATGGGTGCTACACTGTGATTTCGAAGACCATGATTAATCAATATTGCCGGAGACGTCATCACAAAGATAGCATTTTACACGAAGCACACATCGATGGTCGGGAAGATGGATGTAAAACAGGGATAGTTATGTTTCCTAATAGCCCGTGTGGCATCCTCACAAATTCTAATTTGATCAAACAAAAGCGTTTTTGGCAGAGATAAGCATAGAGATTTAAGTCCTTAGTCTTATGATTATGTATTGATCTATTATAATAATTTGGTTGGTTAGTTTATCATGTTGGTTTCTTTGTTTACATCAATGCACGTTTATGATACGAACCTATCCCATACTAGGCTCGTATCGGTTCATAAGTCCAAGTGTAGAACTCACTCAAAAAGCTAGCTTGTAAGAGGAGGAGACACCTAAACTTATAAACCACCACCTAATCCCATACTTGGGCGATGTGAGATCGTAACAATACCCCACCCTTTGAAGAACCAACGTCCTTATTGGTTACGGCTATGTTGGTCACGGTTGGCACCCCTCCTTGGGTCCAAGCCACCACTCTATAGGCCACCACTCCGAGCTCGTTGGTCACGGCTATGTTGGTCACGGTTGGCACCCTTCTTTCGGGTTGATGCGTGGTTTTGCAACCTTGCAAAAGGTTTTACCTCTCAAGGGATCTTGAGAAGCTTACAACCCCCACCAGGCAGTGTACCTGATCGTTATAGTATAGTATAGTGACAAGTACCGGGGGATTGATCGTTCAACTCAGGAATAGTGTCGCTAGGATTAGAAAGCCTACTAAACTAAGTCTAGAGGTGAGGGATGATTCTTTTTGTATTTTTATATTTTTATGAAAGCAAGTAAAAGCTCGGGTTTTGAAGGAGTGGGCGGAATTAGTTGCTAGCCAACTAACCCAAATAACTACTAATGCAATTAAAATAAAATAACAGAAATGAAAATAAAACTAATTATACTAATTTGGTGTAAACAATGATAGGAAAAGTTGTGTTTACTTAGATTTCATTACTCCCTATATATCTTTTACTGGTTAATCGCTTGTTACAATTGCGTGGATGATGGGTCATATTTCTTAATACTAGTCGTAGGGCCATGTACAATATTCTCTAACTCTATAGGATCCTACTTCACTCCTATGTCGAGCCGTTAGAAGCTCCTAACATGGGATTATTAGAATTCTCCTACGCATTAAATAAAACCAAAAATCGTAGTACACCTCCGATCATGTTTCTTAAGACGTTCAAGCAAGTTACCAATGGAAGTCTGCCAGTTTTCTTAAGCCTAACATCGAATACAATCATCCGTAACAACTATAAACAAACAATCAACCTATAATTAACATCTAGGTTTCACTACATCTAAGCAAACACAAAAGAAATCTAGCCGAGCATGTTAAATTGAAGACAAGCGTAAGATATATTCAAACAACACATAGACATATTGATTGAATTGAAAGAGTACTTATCTCAAATTGAACATGAAAGATTCAAAGGGTTGAAACCCATGAAAAAACTGTAAAAATTGGCCTAGGGTTTTTCCCTCAAAGTTGCACACTAATGAATAAATTTTGGAAAACTATATATAGATTTTACAGGGTGACGGCGTCAAGAAGAAATTTGTGACGCCGTCAACTCGCCGCCATAATGAAATCGTATTGCCTAGATCTGCTTGTGACACCGTCATGTGTAAAATTGTTCTGGGCCATCACCAATACTTGGACCATGACGGCCTTGGGTGACGCCGTCATCTCCTATGCCCAAAAACACACTGGACCGTCACGGATATCTTCCACATCCACCCCCTTTGTGACACTTGACGCCGTCATTAAAGAAGTTGTGACGCCGTCAGGTACTGTTACAGCAAGGAAAATTGAGACTTTGCCGTTTTCTTCACTTTTATGCTCCAAAAACGTCCAAAATGCTTCCTTTTCCAGATTTCTCTCCAAAAGTACCTAAAATGACAAAAGGAACGATTTAGGGCAATATTTGATCAAATAAATTCGAATTCGGACTTAAATTTTTGCCTCATCAAATACCCTTACACTTGAGATTTGCTTTTTCTCAAGCAATTGCGCTTTTATTCTAATCAAAATACAAGTTAGGGGTCATTTAACACTAATATAAAAGTAATTACAACAAATAATCATTCCACTAAAAACCAAAAATAAGCACGGAGGTCATACACTAGCACCTCACAAATAGTGTTTAGATACTCACATCTCTCGGGTGTAATAAAGTAAATATCACAATATGGAAATGAAAAACATCTCTCACTACCTGTCATAGCAAATAGATTACCATAGGCTTGGGAAAGGATCAAACCTCCACCACTTGGCGTAAGCACCTAGAATAAACTATCAAAGAGGTCTTTTAAAGGGTTACAACGTTATGTGTAGGGATATGGAATACACGGTTTGTTGGATAAAGGCAATATTTACTGGTGACGAGTTAATAATCTTGGTTAATTACATGTACAATATGGCGTTGCTAAGCCAAGACTAGACTCGACTTAAGCTAATGAATCAAAAATAACATAAACATAAAACAAACATAAAATGAAACGTGGATGGTAGTCCGTATGTTTTTCTCTTTCTTTTTCTATATATTTTTTTCTTTTTCTTAATTTTTTTTTACATACACTCTTACCCTACCATCCAAAATAATACATCATAGGGAATGTACATTCCCCTTACACTTGAGAGTCTCGTATTGTAACATTTCGACTCCTCCCCTAGCTTTGCGACGAAAAGAGTTATCCATGCTAGAATCCTTCAGTTTCGCACCAACAGTCCCCAATTTGTTACTTTCTAGCGCGTACAATCGAGGGAAAAGATCTTTCAGCACACTGTCGTTACTCCACTTCTCCTCCCAGAACAGAATAGACTCCCCATTTCCTAATTTGAGATGGATATAGTCGAAAACATTAATCCCTTGAATTTGCAACTTCTTAACTTCACGCACAATGTTCAACCAACATGACCGAATTCCAGAATAAATATCCTTTCCCATTTTCCCATCTTCCCCGTGAATGGCTTTGATAATTCTAACCCATAAAGATGTTCTTTGCGAATAAAATCTCCAAACCCACTTTAGCATCAAACCTCTATTAAGAGGAAACAGGCTAGAAACACCAAGTCCCCCTTTTTCTTTCGCTGTTAACACATTACTCCATTTAACCCAATAAGCTTTATTACTTCTCATGTCATTACCTTTGAAAAAGTGACTTCTAATAGACTCAAGCACCTGAAGTACACTCAGCCGAACTTTAAAAATAGACATGTGAAAAATGGGCGTCGATCCAAGAACCAACTTAAGAAGCGTCAACCTACCACCAATAGAAAGCATATTCATTTTCCATCGCGATAATCTAGACCTCACCTTATCAACAACCTCTTTCCATTCATGAACACACGACATAGACCTTCCAACTTTCGTACCTAAGTAAAGAAACGGAATTTTGAGGATAAGACACCCAAGTTTAGATGCCGCATTCTTAACCTTCGTATCATCTACATGAACTCCCATTATCTTACTTTTGCACATGTTAATTTTCAATCCAGAAGCGTAATAAAAGCATTCCAAAACATGCAAAAGGGTATCGATATTAGTATCACACCATTGACCTACGAACATTGCATCGTCCGCATAAAATAAGTGAGAAAGAGTTAACGAGGTGCTAAGCTTAATACCCTTAAACAGGCCTTCATCCACAATTCATTGAAAAGATAAATGCAAGCTCTCCAAAATAAGGATAAAAAGAAAAGGAGATAGCGGGTCACCTTACTTGAGCCCTTTGAAAATTTGAAACTCCTCCGTAGGGCTACCGTTAATAATAATGGAACCTTTCGACGACCTTAGGCAACTTTGGATCCACTTACACCATTTATTGCCAAACCCGAACTTATTTAAAACGTAGTCCAAGAAATCCCATCGAACCGAATCATACGCTTTCTCGAAGTCAACTTTAAAAAATAGCGCCTTCTTCTTCTTATTTTTACACCACTGCATAACCTCATTAAGAATAAACGGACCATCAAGAATTTGACGCTCCGCTATGAAAGCTGATTGTACCTCGTTAACAATGCTCTCTAACACATCAACGAGACAATTTGCTATGATTTTAGCAATAATTTTATAAATACTGGCAATGAGGCTAATAGGTCTAAAGTCTTTGACCATGTTAACGTTCGGAATTTTAGGGCTCAAAGCAATGAAAGTGGAATTGCATCCTATTGGAATATCATCATATGTGAAAAAATAATTGACCGCCTCAAACACATTATTTTCGATCGTCAACCAGAAGTGTCGGTAAAAACCGAAAGTAAAACCATCCGGACCAGGGGACTTCTCCATCCCACAGTCCCACACCGCTCTCTTAAGCTCCTCTTTTGTGACCATACACTCCAAGTCCACCTGTTGTTCAGTCGAAAGAGAACGAGGATAACACATATCAATACGAGCTCGACCATCGTTAGGATTATCGAATCTGCTCTTGAAGTGTTGAAAGAATTCAGTTTTAACACTATCTGGATCATCTTTCCATATACCTTCAACCATTATGCCCCGAATGTTCTGTTGGCTATGCTTCTTATTTAACATCCCATGAAAAAATCTAACATTCTCGTCCCCTTCCACTGCCTAATTAATTTTTGTCTTTTGGGCGATATCCATAGATTGGATCTTATTGATTTGCTGCATCGAATCAATGATCTTACTTCTTTTAATCAAAAACTCATCCGAACCGTTGCTCTTGTCCATAGTCTCATCCAACTTTTGAAGCTCCTCTCTAAGTCTGTCGATCGAATCCTTCTTACTAAATCTATACGCTTTAATCCATTCCCGAATCTTAACTTTGAGGAATTTTAACTTAAACATCATATTACGCATAGCATTATTCCCCACACTTGGAGCAGACTTCCAAGTATCTATAACAAATTGATCAAAATCCTCCAATTCCAGCCAGTAATGATAAAATCGGAAAGGAATTGGCCCATAATCATAAGAACATTCACGAAGCAAAATAGGTCTATGATTGGACAAATATCTATCTAGCATAATGGCACTAATGTTACGACATATATTCAGAAGATTTTCAGAAATAAAGAACCTATCAAGCTTATTCATTTTATTAGCAGACTTATGACACCATGTATATGAACTCCCTCCTAACGAAACCTCTTCCAAACCCGCATTGGCAATGAAAGAATTAAACACATCCGCACCTAGAGCATTGAAGGTGGATCCGAACCTATCAGATTTAAATCTCACCTCATTAAAGTCTCCCAACATCACCACCTCACCATCCCAGTGGTTTGAAACATGTGCCAAGTAATCCCAAACCATCCGTTTATCTCGCAAATCATGAGGACCGTATACCACCACAATAAGAAGATTTATGTCGGACTTCAGCCACACCCCCCGAATAATAACAAAATAATCCGAAACGGTAAAGTTACTTCTACTAAAAGAACTCGGGTCCCAAGCACACAGAATCCCTCCTGAATTACCAACAGAATCACTATGCGCATAATCAAAATTCAGATTACCCCAACATTTCTTTACACTAAACACATCAATCTTTTCCATCTTGGTTTCTTGAAGCGCCAAAAAATTAACTTTATTCTTAACACATAATTCCTTAACCCAATCTTTTTTGGCCTTTTGGGCGAGGCCTTGTGAAACAATTCGCAATTTCAGGTTAATTTCTATTTCCGGAAAATTTACTATTCACTTTTACTATTCATGTTACTATTCATTTTTACTATTCATTTCTTTCTGAAATTTTCCCGAAAGTTGATTTTTATTTCATATTCTCGAGTGATAAATCATTTCCATGGCAAATTAAATGTTTGACATTCGTCAGATCATTTTCGTGAAAGTTATTAAGGAATTACACAGAATTACACGTTTTAGGGTAAAACGTCAATCAGAAATTCTACGCACAACGAAATTAAATCCCGTCAGGTGACCCCACATCAGAAAAATGTTTAACACACTCAGGATTTATTTGAGAATAAATCATGACTGAGAAAAATATGACCAGAATAAACTTCGGCCGTGAAAAACTGGAATTTTCAGTTTTAAGCGTTTTTACTCAGCCGTAACCTTAGCCTATACCTGCACCGCGTTTCTAAGATGATTTGAGCTTTCAACTTATTAAAATAAGTCAACATATTTTTCCCTCCTCCATTGACCAAAAATCATCCCTTGATTTTATAAGTCATTCCTTGATTTTTAGGCTTACGGTTTGATGTCTAAAAGACATTTAATACCAACCGACACTAGACTGAGCCCAGTCTAGACATTATAAATCATTTTAAATCATTTATATCATATTAGAAAAGTAACATTTTACTTTTCTCAATTTTACGCAATATTCGTACATTTTACGTATTACGCGTTTTAGACCCGTGTTTCCAGTTTTAGCAGGGTTTTACCACCCAAATGGAACCTACCACCCATTTTATATTTTATTATGGGACATATGGACATGTCTAACAATACTATAAAGTTTCATAATTTTACGACACCCGGTTTTACGTTTTGAGGCCTAATCATTTACGGTTGGCATTTCCCGGAGTCAAAACTAACAAAATATCTTAGGATATTATCAAGCCAAGCACACCTCACCCCCTAGGCCTTGTGAACCGCCATTAGGGGGGGGGAGTCACCCTTGAGGTGGCTTGATCTTGTATCACTTGGCCTTGGATGGTTACATGTGTATTTTGGCTAAAAATATCTTAAGTAACTAACCTCCTCATGGACCTATAAAAGCCCCTCCCCTCCCTTGTGTTTGCCGTCCATACCACACCCCACAACACTCTCTCCATAGCTTTATTTCTTCCAAATTCAAGCAAGGTTCAAGAGCTAGTGCAAGTAGAAACCCTAGTTTGATCATAAGTTACCAAAACACTTCCAAACCCTAATATACTTGGTGATTTCTCTTGAGTTTAAATCCACTCAATTCACCTCAACTTTCATTACATCTCTTTCAAGAATACCAAGGGTAGAAAGATTTCATGAAGTGAAAAAGGGTTGAAGCAAGTCTATCAAAGTCCATTTCCTTACTTGTTACTTCCTTTCTTTATTAGAAAGCCAAAAGTTGTAAGCCAAACCCTAACATGCTTCTTGTTAATTTATCATGTTCATATCATTTACATGTTATTCTTGCTATATTATGTCTTGTATTGATGTCCATGATGTATAAAGATGAGTAAAAGATGTTGTTATAATGGATTGTTAAGATAAGTTACTAAAACAAGCAAACTAGTGAATTTCTTGGTAAGACCTGATCAAAATGGTAAAAATATGATATTGGATTATTACATATTGTAGTAGAGGACCTAACAAGGAAACCGTAGCAATTTGAACCACCTAAAAAGAGTATACGAGTCAAAAGTTATGGCGATTTGAAGTTACCAAAACTTTCCGGCAAATCTGCCAAAATAGTTTCTGTGACAGAACCTAAAACACGCAAAAAGAGGCCTTTCTGGTCCGATTCATGAAAAAGTTAAAACACGAAAGTTGTCCGGAATCACGTTTTCATTCAGGAATAAAGAGGCTCGAGCCTTGAAAACACTTTCTGAGTGAGATATTCCTCAGTTTCTTAACAGCTATTTACATATATATAAGTCACTATATATTGGTTATACTTTAAAAAGAACAAGAGGTCTTATGACCTATAATCAAGACCACCACCATGGCTAGAGCCAAGGTTGTGTCTCATGTCCTTGGAACAAGGACCAAAGGTCATGGCTAGGCCATGACGAAATGACCATACCAACTTACATAGGCGTAAACATGAAACAAGGAATTGGCGAGAACTTGAACAAGCAATTTGGATCTACTTCACTTAAAAAGGAACCATGAGATATTACAAAGAAAAATGGTCATACAAGACTTATGAAACATACCCTAATAACAATCTTCATGTACTAATAAACTTTCCTAACTTTATTCAAATATCGGACATGTAACTTTTCGGATCAAAACTTATATCTATATATTTTATCAACTACTACAATAGTAGGGAGCCTCATGTGAGGAGTTCATTATGTAAGCCGTCGAGATAAGTTGTGGATTTACGAATTAAAGTGTCCTGGCTCCTCGAATGCTTACTAACATGACTTCTGAATTATGTCGGCCCGAACGGTAGTAAACGATATACAAAACATACATGTTCATAAATCTTTTCTTTCAAAGACTTACAAATATACATCATACCACATCATGGACTAAATGCAAGATATTTATATAGGCACTTATTCATATTCTTCACTCCGATCCTAAGTCGCAACATTCTATTATAGGTTGCTCGTAGAAACCTACACGATCCAACCATCACCTTCATTACTTGCTATCTTACTTAAGGTGAGTTCATAGCCCCGCTTTACATTACTTCAATGTTTTACAAACCCTTGGGGGGAATACATGCTACTTTTAAACCGAACACAATGCTTTGAAACTGTATGCTGCCTGATTGTTTTATTATTACTAAGTACCTACCTTGCCAATCCTAGGCCCCATCATGAACCATTTAATCACTAGTATTAGTGAGCGCGAGTATTGTGAATAGGCCTATTGGGATTGACGAATCCCATTTGTTTGAGCAGATTAGTTCAAACGAATGCACTATATTTGAAAACATTAAGTATGACGGCAAAGTATTTACCGGGGCAACATAACCGCCGATTGATATTGGTACCCGTTAACGTATTGGTTGCATGAGCTTAGTACATAATAATAACTGTTTTGTTTTCTAACATGAGTATGAGTCTAATTAACTCTTACTACCAACATATTGTGTTCAACCGTTAAACAAACTCTATGAATATCACTCAACCTTTGTGTTGACCTCTTAAGCATGTATTTCAGGTCCATGATAATCAAGAATGGAGCGGAAGGGCACGTACCGAAGGAAGAAGGCTATAAACTATTATGTCATTCGATAAAAACATCATAGACTTTATATTGATGTGTTTTGAAACAATAGAACCTTTTGGGACCTTACTATGTAAACTCTGATATATTTGAATAATATGAATGACAACTTTTTTTATTACGACTCGGTTAGAGATCGTTTTCTATTATTATGACTGTTGTGCCGTCGAGTAACACCCAAGTTGAATTCCGCTGCATCATGAATTGGGGGTGTTACAGATTGGTACCAGAGCCATGGTTATAGAGAAACGGGTCTAAGTGAGACCTAAACTATAACTACAATAACAAGCAAAAACATTTTTATAGCCTTCCGCTCTTCGTGCCTTCCATCCTCCAGAAGATTATGGACTTATTACACATGTTATGCTACATGAACATATTTGTATATTGTCATATGCACATTTCCTTAGTTTGAGCATTTTCCATAAACATTTGATTATTTTTGACATCATAGTACTAATTGTAGACATCATGTCCGCACCTCCATCTCCCGATCATCTTCCTGCTATGCCTGAATATTTACCAATTCTTCCCGGACCCGGTGATCCTTACTTTGAAGCAATTGACTACGACGATGAGGAGGAACCTTATGAGGATCTAGACAACGAAATAGATTCGGACAAAGATCCTAAAATGGATATGGACATAAACATCGATGATTACGAAGAAGATCATGAAATGGATGTTGACATCGAAGGCATCGATGAGGAAGCGGAGGAACAAATAGTGGTGCCGCATCTATCACCATTAACATCTCCACCTCCGGTTTCACCAATTTCATCCGAATCTAACCGTACCACTCCAGCTCAAGTTCCGAATTCTACTCACCAAACCGGCGGAACATCTACATCTTCACATATGTTCGTGAACTCAGCTCAATACGAAATCTACTCTTTGAAACAAGCTCTCAACCTAACCCAACTCAAAGTTCAAAATATGGCAAGTCAAATGAATGACTATATATCCAAGGTAAATTCTGCCAGAATGGATGCCATGAATGCTCGAGACGACCTATATTGGTTTAAGCTTGACATGAGCTACGTGAAGAGTGACTCGACTCATGTTGGGGAAGTAGTCTTAAATCCTTTGACAGGCTTGGATAATGTCAAGGATAGACTCACATTGGTTGAGAGGGCCCAAGAACAGGATGTAGTTCAAATTCACAAACTACTTAACCGCCTAAATACCGCCGAAATCCGGTTAGATGTTGCAAAGTTTGACAGGTATCAACTTAAGAATGATTTGTGTGGAATGCAAACTCAAATGAGTGCCATACAACAAAGGCTATACCAAAAGGATGTCAAAGAATACCGTCCGAATGAAAGTGTAGATGTGTTAGCAACACGCGGAATTAATAATCCAACCGGACCACAACAACCTCCCAACCGAAGTTAGACTAGTGTTATAGTACTAGTTAGCTTTTGTACAACGTTGTAATTACTAACTGAAAGTATCAGTTAGTAAGTTTTGAATGAACTTGTAATAAGTTCGATTTTGTAAATCAACGTTATATGAATAAAACTCTTGTTTTATATACTATCATGTGTTATGCTTTTAAGTTTCAACATTATTATCCTATCATTCTTATCAAATTGTGCTCATTTCACAACTCTCTAATTACAACGTATCTTTTGAACAATAGAATCATGGCGCCAAAGAAAAAGACCCCACCAACAATGACGCAAGCTGCCATCCGCAAACTGGTAAAGGATAGTGTCAATGCAGCACTTATCACGGAACGAGCAGCCGTAGCTGCAGCAGCTGCAGCAGCTGCCGAAACCGCCACAGTTGCTGGTGCTGCTGATGCTGCAGCAGCTGCTGATGTTGTAGCAGCCGCAGAAGCCGCCACTGCTGCGGAAGCTGCAGAAGTGGCCAGAATTGCCAGTCTTAACCTTGGAGGACCGAACTCAACTACCCCTCCGGTGACCAATGTTACTACAGTACCAAAGGGTTGCTCGTTCATTTCCTACTTGAAATGTGAACCCATCAAATTCAAGGGTACTGAAGGAGCTGTAGGTCTGACCCGCTGGTTTGAAAAGGCGGAGTTGATGTTCTTGGTTAGTAAATGTACCGAGGGGGATAAAGTTCAGTATGCCACGAGTACTCTGTTGAATGAGGCATTGTCCTGGTGGAACTCAATTGCTCAACCCATGGGCATTGAGAATGCCTACAAAATTACTTGGGCTACTTTGAAACAAATGATGATCAAGGAATATTGTCCTCGCAATGAGATGCAAAAGTTGGAGGTTGAATTCTGGGATCATACGGTTAAGGGAAATGACATCATGACCTACAACCGTCGATTCCAGGAATTGAGGATACTCTGTCCAACAATGGTTTCCACAAAGGAAAAATTGTTGGAAAGGTATATCTGGGGACTTCCATCAAGCATACAGGGGAATGTGACTTCGGCAAATCCCAAGGAACTTGATGAAGCTATGCGGATGTCCCGCAGTCTCATGGACCAAGTGGTACGAATGACAGAAACCCGAAAGCAAAACAACCCCAACAACACCAACAACGCCAACAACAGCAATACCAATAATCCCAACAATTCCAACTACCGTAACAACAACAACAACAAGAACAACAACAACAAGCGACCATGGGATGGTAACCGTGGGAACAACAACACCAACAACAACAACAACAACAACCAAACCCGAAACAACAACCATCACAATCAACAGAACAAGAGACAAGAAGCCGCGACGGCTTATGTTGCTGCACCAGCTGGTGGTAAGTACGTTGGTAATCTACCACAATGTACCAAGTGCAACTACCATCATGAAGGTCCTTGCCCGGCCAAATGCAACAAGTGCCAAAAGCCCGGACATCTTGCCAAGGATTGTAGAGGCAAGGGTATAGCTACTGGGGCTAACACACAGCCCATAGTTACATGTTTTGGGTGTGGAGAAAGGGGACACTACAAGAACAACTGTCCTCAAAACCAAGGACCCCAAGGCGGAGGTGCTCGTGGTAGAGCCTATGTCATGGGAAATGGAGAACCACACCAGGACCCAAACGTGGTTACCGGTACGTTCTTACTCAATAACATTCCTGTTAAAGTCTTATTCGATTCTGGTGCTGATATGAGCTTTATATCTACTAGAATTGCGCCTTTACTTGATATTCCATCCATCACTTTAACCACTAGTTATAGTATTGAGCTAGCTACCGGTGACTTAGTAAATACCAATACCGTAATCCCAAACTGTACCCTTAATCTCTTAGACCACCCCTTTAACATCAATCTTATGCCAATTGAACTCGGAAGTTTTGATGTAGTTATTGGCATGGATTGGTTGTCTAAACATCAAGCTAACATTATTTGTGGTGAAAGAGTTGTGCACATTCCATGTGACAATGAAACTTTGATCATTCGTGGTGATCAAAGTGGAACTCGAATAAACATTATCTCATGTATCAAAACCATGAAGTACATTGAGAAAGGATGTTATGCTTTCTTAGCCCACGTAACAGAAAAGAAAACCGATGAAAAACGTCTCGAAGATGTTCCTATTGCCCGTGAGTTTCCTGAAGTCTTTCCAGAAGATTTACCCGGACTACCACCAAATCGTCAAATAGAGTTCAGAATTGATTTAATACCAGGAGCGGCGCCAGTTGCCCGCGCACCATACCGGCTAGCACCTTCAGAGATGCAAGAGCTATCAAATCAATTACAAGAACTTTCGGGCAAGGGATTTATTCGACCTAGTTCCTCACCTTGGGGAGCTCCAGTTTTGTTCGTGAAAAAGAAAGATGGGTCATTACGAATGTGTATTGACTATCGTGAGCTAAACAAACTAACCATAAAGAACCGTTACCCACAACCAAGAATTGATGATTTATTCGATCAATTACAAGGTTCAACCTATTACTCAAAAATTGACCTACGGTCAGGTTACCACCAAGTTAGAGTTCGTGATGAAGACATTCCAAAAACAGCCTTTAGGACACGATATGGTCACCATGATTTCCAAGTGATGCCCTTTGGGTTAACTAATGCACCGGCAGTATTCATGGATCTCATGAATCGTGTGTGTAAGCCATATTTGGACAAGTTCGTGATCGTATTCATAGACGACATTCTCATATATTCCAAAAACGAAGAGGAACACAAAGAACACCTGAGAACAATTTTAGGACTACTCAAGGAAGAGAAATTGTATGCAAAGTTTTCCAAATGCGAATTTTGGATTCAATCCGTACAATTCCTTGGGCATGTGATTGACAAGACCGGTTTACATGTCGATCCCGCTAAAATTGAAGCTATCAAAAAATTGGCCAACACCTACCACACCTACAGAAATTCGTCAATTTCTGGGTTTAGCCGGGTATTACCGAAGGTTTATTGAAGGATTTTCTTCAATAGCAAAATCTTTGACTAAGCTAACTCAGAAAAACAAGAAATACGTATGGGATGAAGACGAAGAAAATGCTTTCCAAACCCTCAAATAGAAACTTTGTAGTGCTCCTATCCTAGCATTGCCAGATGGGATCGAAGATTTTGTAGTCTATTGTGATGCATCGTACCAAGGTTTAGGTGCCGTGTTGATGCAACGTGATAAGGTCATGGCTTAGGCATCAAGACAACTCAAAGTTCATGAAGAAAATTACACCACTCATGACTTAGAGTTAGGAGCTGTAGTCTTTGCACTAAAAATCTGGAGACACTATCTATACGGTACTAGATGTACTGTGTACACCGATCATAAAAGTCTACAACACATTTTGAACCAAAAAGAACTAAACATGAGACAACGTCGTTGGTTGGAATTACTTAGTGATTATGACTGCGACATTCGTTACCACCCAGGAAAAGCAAACGTAGTAGCCGACGCCCTAAGCCGAAAGGAACGGGTTAAACCACTACGAGTCCGAGCCTTAGTTTTAACCATAAATTCAAACTTTCCTACTCAAATCCTTCACGCTCAAGCTGAGGCGGTGAAACAAGAAGATATCCAAAAGGAAAAGTTGGATGGCATGATACAGAAGAAATTCGAAACCCGTTCAGATGGAACTCTATGCTTCCAAGGTCGAAGTTGGTTACCACTTTATGGTGGCTTACGAGACTTGATCATGCATGAATCACACAAGTCTAATCCATACATCCAGGATCTGATAAGATGTATCATGATCTTAAGTTACTTTATTGGTGGCCGAACATGAAAGCCGACATTGCAACATATGTTAGCAAATGTCTTACCTGTTGTTGGATCGTGAACACCTTGAACTTATGTTAATAATGATACTTTGAGTGATACCACTAAGTATGCGGAATCTACTTAATGATACTTAGAAGATTGATTGTAAGTGAAACAGTTTTATGTATGAACAATGAATGTAACAAAACAACTAGCTCCAATATTATTGATAATAATAATACGAGTGATCTGAGATATCACTAGGGTTACACCTTGAAGCTCTAAGAAAACGTATTAGAAAGATATATTCTAACTATGATCTAGGATCTCCTTTTATACAACAAGGAGTCCTCTTGTACAAGATAAGTATAATACTAATAGAATAAGATATACACAAAATATTTTCTATGTTTATCAATGCGCGTTTCTCTAACAGTTAACAAGTGAGCAGTGGTAATATTTGTTCTTGCAGTGGTAATGAGTTTCCACTGCAAGTACAATCTTCTGCAGTTGTAATATCTTCACTAGCCGTGGTAACTGATAGAATAATTCCCAACAATCCTCCCCTAAACTTATGATTTATTTGTAAATCAATAAGTTTCTTCAAGTATACAATAAACCTGAGGATATGGGAATTCTTCCAAACACTTATCTTGTTTTTCTTAATCCTTTATCAGCTCTTACACTTTGATCATAAATCCATTGAAGCAAATCATAGTTAAGCTACACCAAAACTATCAGAAAAGATTTCCCAACCAACTACTGGATATTTTGCTTGTAGAGGTTCAATGTTAAGCACATCAGTTTCTATGAACAACATGTTTGTAACTTGCTCTTCAGTCAACTTGCTAGGACATTCTTCTTCTTGAGATGATTTCTGAGTCTTCAACTTCTTTGCTTCTTTTGATTCAAGACTCACTCCAGTCCTTTTTGTCTTCATAGATAATGGTTCTTGATTCATTGGAATGAATTTACTATCTTGTCTTTTGATTCTGTAGTAAATACCTTCAATATGATCATGTGACATTCCTTTGAATTGACCCATCTTCATATTACCAACATGACAACAATAAATCTTCATCTCAAAGATAATCTGTGCCTTTGTAAGTTTCCTTGGCTTCTTTTGACCTTTTTTTGCATCTCCAATGATTTGATCAAGAGCCTGCTGATTTTTCATTAGAATGAAATCTTTAAGTTGAGCAGACCTTTGTTCTTCATCCAAGGTTGTATTTGCAATCAATTCAATAGCCTTCTTCCTAATTATTTGATCATTGTTAATCAAATAATCAATTTCTTCTTCTGTAGGCACATAGGTAAATTATGGAGGTTTCTCATACATAACAGTTGGTGAGACACTTGAAATAGGTTCTGCTATAACAGCTTCAAGTTTATCCAACCTTGTTGCTTCCATGAAACTAGCAACTTCATCTTCCTTAATCTTTTTAATTCTTTCATACTCTTCAGCTTGTTGTTGTTCTGCTAACCTATGATCAAAGTCAATCTGAGCTTGTTCAAACTTAGAAATCTTTCTTGTCACTTGATCTGAAGCAATTTCAATAGCCTTTCCTTTAACTAATCTTCTTCTGACAGCTTCTTCCTCTGCAGTGGGAACATTTTCACTTGCAGTGGTAAGTTGATCAGTGGGAACTTGTTCTGCTTCAGTGGAAATTGGTTGAGCAGTTCCAACTAAATCATCAAAATTAAAACCTGCATCAGCATCCATATCTTCAAAATCCAATTTCCTCCCCTCAGTCTCAGCATCATCATCTTTTACTTGATCATCATCAGAATCAGGAAGCTCAGCAAACTTTTTATCAAAATTTTTACTCCTCCCCTTAAGCTCTGCATCTGGTTTCCTCCCCTGTTTGGAAGAAGTTCCCAAAGCATAACCAGAACCTGCAGAAAGACCATCATGAGAGGATGATGGGGAAGAAACCACAATCTGAACATGTCTTTTCTTCTTGAGATCCACAACTTCAGCCTGCAACTTTTGGATCTCAGTCTTCAATAGATTCAACTCTGTGGCATGTTTTACTTTGGTCTGTGCCAGATCTTTCTCCAGAGTTTGAACCTGTTTGGCTAATTTGGTACATAATTCCATCAATTCAGTTAGTGTCACACTGCCTTCAACACTTCCAACTATGTTACCTGTTGGGAGAGGTGAATCATAAGGCATTGATTCAGGCTCTTCTCTAGTTGGACTAGATTGAAGCCTTGAACCACCACTGCTTGTTCCTAAACCATAAGGATCAGCAACATGCAATGTTGTCATGGAAGGAGTTGGCTGTTTTTGCCTCCTTTCATATGTGTGAGTTACAGCAGGAAAATGTTGAATTTGTGGAACAGAAATAGTGGGTGTGTGATGGGATACAACTGGGATTGTTGCATCTTCACCCTGTATTAGTGAAATCTTTGCAAGCATGTTTGGTAAAAGAGGATGAGTCACTCCATTCCAAAGATCTGAAGCCTTACACATGTTTTGAAATACTTTTGGCTTAAGACATGGAGTGTCATAAATCCTATTATGATTTTGCAGTTGAAATTCATTTAACACTGCTTGCACAAACCTTGGATACATCAAAAATTTGTATGAACTTGTTACATTGCCTTTCATGTTATTAAATATAAACTTTGAAAAATTGAAAGTCCTATCAGAAACCAAGCAAACTAAAGGGTAAGCCATGGTTGATCCAAATTGTTCATAAGAAGTTTTCTTAGGACTTAGGCAATGCAACAGAGTGTGTATCAAAAATCTCCAATGGGGACAAAAACATCCTTTCTTAAAAGTTACTTTTTGATCAGATGTATCATACCCCATCAAAGTAATGTAGTGGAATATGTCTGAATTAGGTAATGTGATGATACCATTGAGATCATCTAATTGGAGAATTCTCCTCAAAGATGACTCAGTAACATCAATAGTTACCCCATCCACTGTGGCTCTAAGAGCTTCCACAGGTTCATGTATGTCTCCCTGTTCAAGTGTGATGGACTCCGCAGAGTTCCAAAACTGTTTGATTTGAGAAACAAAGATTGTGGGATTCATAGTTAAGGCATACCTTATATGAGTTGAGTTTAGGAAGTCCACAATCTGATGAAAAATAGGTCCACTCTTGACGTTTGACTTTTGTAGGTAAGCCACTTGGTTGTGTTCTTCTGCAAACTTGAGAGTCACCATGATTTTGTGATTTGAGAGATGAAAGTGTTAGTAATCGTGAGTAAAAAGCAAGCCGTATAAAATCAATTTATACTAATAGGGTTTTGAGAAAAACGCGGATGAAGAATTATCTATAGAAAGATGTATCTTTAAGAAATACAATTTGGTAAGTAGATAATTCCCAAAAATTTAACCCTATTAATAAGGAAAGACAGTTATTATGGTAACGGCTAGTAAAAATAAGATTACTGACACATAGTTGTAACGGCTAGTTCATCAGTGGTAAAATTTACACTATCAGTGGAAACAATGAACTTGCAGTAGTAAAAATCAACAAAATTTCAAAGAGCAGTGGTAAGTAAAATATGTAAAATGTGCTGCTCTTATCATAGTTTTTAGCAAACTATCAGCTATCAACGGATTTGATAAGTCTTTACCAGAAGCCGTTTGCTTATGGACTAGCTGATTCTTATGTGGGTTAGACATGGTGAATCAATAACCATGTGTTGTGTGTCTAAATTACACACCTTATAACTCCAATGAGATATAGCATCACAAAATAAGTCTCATCTTAACTCACAAATATTAACCCAAGTAACTTTTTAACCAAGTTACTATGCACAAAAATATCTTCTCAAAAGTCAAACCACAGTTACTCCTCAAACCAACCAAAACAGATGGAAGTAAATAATCTTCATTAATTAGTGTAACACCTAACCTTGACTTATTTAACCTCCTCCAAACACAACATCTCAGTCACCAACAATCTTTCAAACCCTAATATCCCACAACAAAATTTCAAAACCAATTTGCTTCCAAAAATCATGTCATCAAACCCTGAGTCCTCTGATCAACACTCTTCTGTTCCAACATCAGAAGAAGAGGTACCACCATGTCCATGGGGACTTGAAGGTTCTGATTTTGAGAGAGAGATAAAGAAACGATGGGATGTGGAAGACAAGAAATGGAATGCATACATAGAGGGTGAATCAAGCCGTAATACAAATCCTGCTGAGCTTGTCTCTCCCTTCATCTGGACATCTGATGAAGAATCTTCAGAGGAAGAGAATGAAGAACCAACTTTTCTTCCTCCTTCCACACCAGAGAGATCCCAACTGATGAGGCGAAAAATGATCCGTTTTTAGGGGGTCATTTAAGCCCGAATCCGACTTTATTTGATCAAATATTGCCCTAAATCGTTCCTTTTGTGATTTTAGGTGTTTGGAGAGTGAATTCTGGAAAAGAGGCAATTTTGGACGTTTTTTGAGCATAAAGTGAAGAAAACGACAAAGTACCAAAAATCCAAGCTGGAAATACAAGGTGACGGCGTCAAGGGTTTACTCTTGACGGCGTCAGACAAGATGAATATTTTACCGTAGCTGGTGACGGCGTCAGATGGAGAGATGACGGCGTCAAAGTGGCCAAGATTAATTTACCGTAGGTGGTGACGGCGTCACCAAGGCCGTCACAAGTGGATTTAGGGCGTCCGAGGAAGTGTATGGCGGCTAGTTGACGGCGTCAGATTTTACTCTTGACGCCGTCAGGACGATTTTCCTATATATAGTTTTCTAGTTTTTTCATTAAAAAAAGAGAGAAGTTTTGGTGAAACCCTAAAGACGATTTTGGTGCCTCTTTTACAGGTTTTTCAAGGGTTCCAAACCCTTGAGACCTTGCATTGTAATTGAGATAAGTATACTCTTAATTCAATCAATATGTCTATGTGTTGGTTGTTTATCTTTTGTTCTTATCTTAATTCTACTATGCTAGGCTAGATTTCTTTTGTGTTTGCTTAGATCTAATGAAACCTAGATGTTGATTATGTGTTAATTACTTGTCTATTCTTGTTCTTGGATGAATGATATTATATGTTAGGCTTAAGAAAACTGGCAGATCTCCAAATGGTAACATGCTTGAACGTCTTAAGAAACATGAACCGAGGCGTACTAGGTCTTTATTGGTTGTATTTAATGCATGAGCCACTGTTTACAATCCCTATAGTTGTGCTGGGTCATGGTGTAGGAGGAGATAAGAGCTCATAGAGTTGGGGAGTTATATATGCCACCCCACGAATGGTATTAAGGAATACAATCCGTCATCCATACAAGTGTAACAAGTAATTGACATGTAAAAGATATCTAGGGAGTAATGAAGTCTAAGTAAACACAATTTCTCCAAATACTGCTCACAACCTTAGTTTAATATTAGCTTAATTTCATTTTCATTAGTTTAATTAGTTATAAAGTAGTTTTTGGGTTAGTTGAATAACAAATAATTCCGCCCACTCTTCCAAAACCCGAGATTTTACTTGCTTTCATAAAATATAAAATCACAAAAATAATCATCTTTCATCTCTAGAACTATTAATTAGGCTTTCTAATCCTAGCGACACTATTCCTAAGCTGAACGATCAATCCCCCGGTACTTGTCACTATATTATACTACAACGATCAGGTACACTGCCTGGTGGGGGTTGTAAGCCTCGCGAGATCCCTCGAGAGGTAAAGCAAGGTGCGATTCCCACACATCAAGTTTTTGGCGCCGTTGCCGGGGAATAGTTATTGTTTAGGTTGAATTTGATTTTTATTAGGTCTACTCATTAGATTCCTTTTTAGTGAGATTTTTATTTTCTTTTTATTAGCTTTCTTGTAGTCTATCTTTTTCTTTGTGCCCTTTGTTTGTGAAACCATTTTCATTTGTCTCCATGGCGGATGAAATTCCATTTAGATCATTAACTATAGAGGAACAATTAGTTTACTCGGATAGATTTGCCTCCTGTTGTTCCAATGAATTTTTAAGTGATCTTACATATATACAAGAGGAGATGGGTGTAAAGTTAGATGGGTTTGATGAATTTTATGCATGTGTGCTTTCTATTAGACGATCATTATCAGGATCAATTCCTTTTAGTGAGACCCTTTGGATGAATTTTGAGAAAAGCTTCCTAACCATAACCCATAAGTTCAACGAATTGGTGGATTCGTATGAGCGAAATGGCCTAATTTCTAACAACATGAACTTAGAATCAAACAAGATTATGATATGGTTAGTGTTGAACTACCTAGTTGCATGAGCGGATAGATTTCACCAAAACATACAACACACATGAGGTTAGAGTTGAGCCACCTAGTTGCATGTCATGGTTAGGTACTACAATAATACAAGATGAACACATAGGTGATATTGATGTGATGGAAGAGATAGTAGAAAACCCAAGCCCACTAAGTACCCCACAAGTCCTACCATCATTTGAGGCATATACACCGCCCGTGACTTACCCGGAAGAAGTTGAAGAAACTTTAGGAATTCCTATGGAGGTAGAACCCTTGGACCAGGCACCACTTGAGGATATAGGTTTGAACACTTGTAGTGATAACCTTACTCCTAGTTCTAGGGAATTTCCTAGTGTTGATGAACCGGAACCTCAACCTTTACACAACTTCCCATCCTTAGATTTATTTCTAGGAGACAAAAGAGGAACCAACCCACCCATCAACCAATATTATCCGGGTAGTTTTAGGATGAAGGAAGCCATTCACTCACCCCCTTCACCTCACGTGGCATATTCACACCCTAAGGGTGTGTATCGCTACTTTCACCCACACTTAATCCTAAGTGTAGGGAGAACCTCCCCTATTTCCATTAAATAAGGGTAGAGTCAGGCTCGTGACTCGAACAAAAACAAGCGCTTCTTGGGAGGCAACCCATGTTTTGTGTGATTTTAATTGTTTGATTGTTATTTGCTTCCGTATGCATGTTTTATTTTTATTGTTGGTTGATCATGTTTCTCAATTAAAATGTGAAATACTTTATTATGTTGTTTGGCCTAGTCTTAACTTCAACCTAAAGGTATTTTTGCAAAAGATAAGTGTAAGGGGAAACCCCAAATATGTTTTTAAGAAAAAAACCGATCATGATTCTCCACAATATTTAATGAACATGTATATTCGTATTTGTTAGAGTCAAATGCTTGTATTGAGTCATAATGAAGTTTTGCAGGATTTTCCAGGAAGTAGGACAAGGTTTTTCCAGAAATTTTCCGGAAACTTAACATAAAGATTTCTGCAGGTCCATTCTGACGGCGTCAGGCAATTGTTCTTGACGGCGTCAGGAGTCAAAAAATCTGGAAATTTTACCCGTTTTGTTTTTCTAACGGAGTCTTATGGTTTTTGTGAATTATTAAGTTTTATAATCTCCAGGAAATCTGCAAACTTCATTCCACAAGCATTATATCTTATTTTGTTTTCTAGGATTTAGTAACTTATATAGGATGCTGCCGATTTTACGCGAGGTTGCCTTGTCTACTTTTGTCAGGATTTACAGGTTATTTAAGACAAGAAGATGATTTATATTCTGGAAGGGAAGCTTTGATTGTTCATTTTCTTGGAGGAAGATTTAACCTGGCCAACCTATAATCCATACCGAGCGAATCAGGGGAGTATTTGATTTCATTCTCTTTACTTTTACATTCTTTACTTGAACATTGGGGACAATGTTCATCCTAAGTGTAAGGGGAGGGTAAAAAGATGATACCTTACATATGCACTTTCGCTTGAGTTTGTTTTGTTTGATAGTAGATGAGTAATAAAACTATGAGAAATACTTGTTAGTGTAATTTTAGCGCCAAATTTAAAATTTTTTACAACATTTAGGAGTGAAACTTTAGCCATAGCAAGCGTCTCATGGATAGGAGGTTGTATAACTAGCACATAACCGTATATTCAGAAAAATTTTCCACCCAAAAATGTGAGGTTCGCCTTTAGTTTTGATAGGAAAAGCATTTATTATTGGTGCTTATGAGTGTACCGGTAGCATTTAGATTCTAGAACTTGCGTTAGTGATGCATCCCGAGACCGCTAGTGAGACTACATTCGTGTGGTAGGATTTACTACATGATAAGAGGCATTAGGATCACCCTTGTGTTAAACCCGTATCATAAATAATGACCATTTAAGTCATATTACTTGGCTAGTTAAGTCAACTAATTTTTCCCACACCCTTTGCGTTGTACTCATTTTTAGTACACGATACCCCTAGTACACCCCTCCGAGCCTATCTTTTCGTTTCTAACTTTAAGCATTTTACTTAAACGAAGAATTTGTTACACCTCACTTAAATGTACACCCAAATCGCCTTAGCCTTCCGTGTATGCGCTCATTTTTAGTGCATTATTGTTATTTGTTAAACCCTAAGTTAACTTTCTAATTGATTACATGGTTGCTAAGTCGAGTCATATCCTTGTACATATTGTTTTGGGACGATTGGGACTCATGGGTAAGTACTTATTTTATGGAGTAATGGGGAAGAACATAATATTATTACCCCCATATGTACGTTAATCTTAAAAGTGCTCCAAGTGTTTTGATTTTCTTAATTCGAGTCATTAGAATAGTTAATGTAAAGTATGTAAAGATTCAAGTGTAAGGGGATTGCTCATACCCCTATGATGTATTATTTTGGATGGTAGGGTAAGAGTGTATGAAAGAAAAGAAAAAAAAAAATAGAAAAGAAAAAAAGAGAGAAAAAAACATACGGACTACCATCCCGTTTTCATTCTATGTTCATTTTATGTTTTTGTTATTTTTCATTTATTAGCTTAAGTCGAGTCTAGTCTTGGCTTAGCAACGCCATCTTGTATATGTAATTTACTAAGATTGTTAACTCGCCACCAGTAAAATTCCCTTTATCCAACAAAACCGTGTAATTCATATCCCTACACCTAACGTTATAACCCTTTTTAAAAAGACCTCTTTGATAGTTTATCCTAGGTGGTTACGCCATGTGGTGGAGGTTTGATCCTTTCCCAAGCCTATGGTAATCTATTTTGCTATGACAGGTAGTGAGAGATATCTTCCATTTCCATAATGTTATATTACTTTATTACACCCGAGAGATGTGAGTATCTAAACACTATTTGTGAGGTGCTTGTGTATGACCTCCGTGCTTGTCTATTGGTCTTTAGTGGAACGATTATTTGTTGTAATTACTTTTATATTAGTGTTAAATGACCCCTAACTTATCTTTTGAGTAGAATAAAAGCTCATTTGCTTGAGGACAAGCAAATCTCAAGTGTAAGGGTATATGATGAGGCGAAAAATGATCCGTTTTTAGGGGGTCATTTAAGCCCGAATCCGACTTTATTTGATCAAATATTGCCCTAAATCGTTCCTTTTGTGATTTTAGGTGTTTGGAGAGTGAATTCTGGAAAAGAGGCTATTTTGGACGTTTTTTGAGCATAAAGTGAAGAAAACGACAAAGTACCAAAAATCCAAGCTGGAAATACAAGGTGACGGTGTCAAGGGTTTACTCTTGACGGCGTCAGACAAGATGAATATTTTACCGTAGCTGGTGACGGCGTCAGATGGAGAGATGACGGCGACAAAGTGGCCAAGATTAATTTACCGTAGGTGGTGACGGCGTCACCAAGGCCGTCACAAGTGGATTTAGGGCGTCCGAGGAAGTGTATGGCGGCTAGTTGACGGCGTCAGATTTTACTCTTGACGCCGTCAGGACGATTTTCCTATATATAGTTTTCTAGTTTTTTCATTAAAAAAAGAGAGAAGTTTTGGTGAAACCCTAAAGACGATTTTGGTGCCTCTTTTACAGGTTTTTCAAGGGTTCCAAACCCTTGAGACCTTGCATTGTAATTGAGATAAGTATACTCTTAATTCAGTCAATATGTCTATGTGTTGGTTGTTTATCTTTTGTTCTTATCTTAATTCTACTATGCTAGGCTAGATTTCTTTTGTGTTTGCTTAGATCTAATGAAACCTAGATGTTGATTATGTGTTAATTACTTGTCTATTCTTGTTCTTGGATGAATGATATTATATGTTAGGCTTAAGAAAACTGGCAGATCTCCAAATGGTAACATGCTTGAACGTCTTAAGAAACATGAACCGAGGCGTACTAGGTCTTTATTGGTTGTATTTAATGCATGAGCCACTGTTTACAATCCCTATAGTTGTACTGGGTCATGGTGTAGGAGGAGATAAGAGCTCATAGAGTTGGGGAGTTATGTATGCCACCCCACGAATGGTATTAAGGAATACAATCCGTCATCCATACAAGTGTAACAAGTAATTGACATGTAAAAGATATCTAGGGAGTAATGAAGTCTAAGTAAACACAATTTCTCCAAATACTGCTCACAACCTTAGTTTAATATTAGCTTAATTTCATTTTCATTAGTTTAATTAGTTATAAAGTAGTTTTTGGGTTAGTTGAATAACAACTAATTCCGCCCACTCTTCCAAAACCCGAGATTTTACTTGCTTTCATAAAATATAAAATCACAAAAATAATCATCTTTCATCTCTAGAACTATTAATTAGGCTTTCTAATCCTAGCGACACTATTCCTAAGCTGAACGATCAATCCCCCGGTACTTGTCACTATACTATACTACAACGATCAGGTACACTGCCTGGTGGGGGTTGTAAGCCTCGCGAGATCCCTCGAGAGGTAAAGCAAGGTGCGATTCCCACGCATCACCAACCAAGATCAAGTAAGAGAGATCCATCTCTCCCAACATCATCAAACTTGATGGTGGATCTTCCTGCTCCAGAACCTTGTCTTCTGCATCAAGAACATATTGGACAGAGCAATAAAGCTCAAATCACACATAAGGGAAAGGAGAAGCAGAAGTAAATGATTGATGAATGTTGCCAAGGACCAAAGTTTTTGAGTATTTTCTTGACTTTGGTACTTGAGCATCTTCACAGTCTTCCTTATCTTCTTTTTCCATTTTCATCTTCAGCTTCTTCATTGTACTTGTCATAGCCTCAAGTATTATGTAATAATTGATAGAAGCTAGTAGTACACAATTAGCCAAATGTATTAGGAATGATCTTTGTAATCCAGTTGGAACCTTAAATGTAAGCTGTAACTTATGTCTTGAAATGAATGAAAAGATCTTCTCAATTTGCTCAATATGTAAGACTTTAAGCATTATTTTGTTTGCATTAGAGACTAAATTCAGCTTATTAGATCACATTCCTTGGCTACACCTCTTAGTGACTGTAACACACTTCTTGCAATTTCATTAACATTTGCAGAACAGACATATACCAAAAAACTTGAAAACATATTAGTTAATCACAGAAAATATCATCAAGTCATTCATAATCAATTGTAATCTTTGACTGTCCCTGCACACAACATAAAGGAATTAGTACCTTTTGGGGACCCAAGCCACAAATGACTTGGATCTGCCTCGTGTATCAATATAATTGTATCTATCAAAGGTCATTGATACACCATTGGGATTGTTTGTTGTTCCTTTTGGTTTCCATTCCCAACGAGCTGAGGCCTTAACAGCTTTTCCCAAGTTTACCCTTTTCTTATGAACATCAGTGGAAACATTTGGTCTAGCAGTGGTAACTGCATGCCTAGCAGTGGAAACTGCTGGATTAGAAAATTTTGGTCTCCACATGTGATTCTTGTGATCATTCTTTTCAAAATAAGTCTTTTTCCCTGTTTGATAAGTTTTAACAAAAGAAGTGACAGGGGACTTAGGATAAACTCTGTTATTACTTCTGGCAGTGGTAACTGCTGGTCTAGCAGTGGAAACATGTTTAATGCCAGTGGTAAGCATAACAGACCTGGGAACCATCTTGCTTAGGGGGTTTGGGTGAGTCATTTTATTAGAATTAGATCCATTCACCCTTGTAAACACTCCCCTTCTTCCCATGTGGTAGGTACAGTCTTTAGCTAAATGGTCAAAGCTACCACATATATGACAAGCCTTATTGTTGAACACAAAATCACTACCAAACTGCCTAGTTTTAACATGATTCCAACTTCTCATGTTCCCTATAGGAGATTTAGGCCTATCCCTGTACATTTCAGCATACCTAGTAGTAGACCTAGTGAAATTTGACTGTGTTCTAGGCTTCTCTTTAACTTCTTCAGGAATACTTTTTCTTTCCTCAACTTTAACATCTTCAGTAACACTAGTTTTAGACTCAACTTTCAAACATTCATCTTTAAGAGATGAGTCACTAGCACTATCAAAAGTCTCAACCTCAACCTGAACCTTTTCAGTTTCAACTGGTTTAACAAATTTTGGTCCATAGGTCATGGGTGGATCCTGAAACTCTTCTAAGCCTGTGTGAGCTAGGTCAATGCCAGGTGGTGCTGGAACACCTCTTAGAGGTGGTGGAACAGATTTGTATCCAAGACCTGATTTAGCTTTGCTCACAACTTGGGCTTCCCAAATTTTGTCAATGCTCTTGGATTGATGGTCTAGTGTTTGCTTAGTTATCTGAATGTTCTCACTAGCCTTTTTAACTTTTTCAATCTCTTCCCTAAGAGCTTTATTTACTTCAAGATAAAAATCTAAGTCTCTTTTTAAAACAGCAATATCATCACTGAACTTAGATTCATTAGCCCTATAATGCTCTATCTGTTTTTCTAAAACACCTAGACCTCTTTTATGATTTGCTAAATTATAATTAGTATGATGTAAATCTAGCATGAGTGCATCATATTGTGTTTTAGAAACCTCTAACTCTTTTACAGCCTTACAATTTTTAGAACAAGCATTATCAGTATATACCTCAGAGTCAGAGAAAGCCATGAGTGCATGCTCAGTGGCTATCATTGCAGATTCTGAATCATCTTCTCCATTCTGAGACATAAAGCTCCAATCAAAGCTCACTCCATCAATAGCCAATAGCACCTTTGGCTCTTCTGTTGTAGGTTCTTTGTTCTTTTCCTTCTTGTACCAAGTTGACTTATTGTCAGATTTCCTTGGTTTTCTGCATTCTCTTGCAAAGTGCCCCTTCTTGTGACAATTATAGCACTCCACCTTCTTTTTATCAAAACCTACAGTCTCATCACCACTTATATGTATTTTTCTCCCTGTCTTCTTCCAAAACTTCTTTGATCTTAAGCTGAGTAATGCTACCTGCCATTTGATGTCCATCTCCTCCATATCATCTTTATCAATTTGATCCAAGTCCTCATGATTGAGGATTGAACCACCCACATGGCTTGATATAAAGGCATAGAAAGTAGCATCACTTAGTCCTGCAATCTGCTTCTTTGAGCTCCTAGTGGAAACATTTCCATTACCAGTGGAAACAATCATGTTACCACTGTCATCATCACTATCACTTTCATCATCTGAACTATCATTACCTGATGATGATATGAGTGCTACACCTGCAGAACTTGTTTTTAACTTGCCAGCTTTCTTTAATCTTTGTTCAATAACTTTGAAGTTATTGTACACATCATTAAGCTTCATGGTCTCAAGATCTGACTTATCTTCCCATACAGCAACATTGGTATCAAACTCAGCAGGTAAACTTCTTAGAAATTTAAGATTGAGGTCTTCCTTTTCCACCTCAATTCCAAAAGCAGTCAGCTGAGTAACAATCTTTTGTAGCCTTGTGAATATGCTATCAAGAGATTCATTGCTTGATGAACCAAAATTCTCATAGGTCTGCTTCAGTAAAGTCTTTTGAGTTTTCTTGGTATAGTCATTACCACCAAACACTTCACATATCTCATCAAAGAGGGTCTTTGCAGACTTGTATTTGGTAAAAGCCAAAACTTGTTCTCTGGGTAGAGCCATCAATAACAAACCTCTAGCCTTCAAATCATTCTTTAGTTGGTTTCTTTCTTCATTGGTAACAGGACCAGTGTTAACTTTTGTTACTGTCTTGTCACCAACCTGCTCTACAGTTGTACCAGGTTTGAATGAATTTCCACACATTATGATCTCCCATAATGTGTAGTCTTGAACCATAAAGAATTGTTCTATCATAAGCCTCCACATCTCAAAGTCATTAATTTTAAGCTTGGGAAGCTTTGCAGCAATATTTGATTGGCTTGTTTCTGTCTCTATTGTATCTTTTGAATCTGCCATAGGATCTTCTAAATCAAAATATCAAAGCCTTGCTCTGATACCACTTGTTGGATCGTGAACACCTTGAACTTATGTTAATAATGATACTTTGAGTGATACCACTAAGTATGCGGAATTTACTTAATGATAATACTTAGAAGATTGATTGTAAGTGAAACAGTTTTATGTATGAACAATGAATGTAACAAAACAACTAGCTCCAATATTATTAATAATAATAATAATACGAGTGATCTGAGATATCACTAGGGTTACACCTTGAAGCTCTAAGAAAACGTATTAGAAAGATATATTCTAACTATGATCTAGCATCTCCTTTTATACAACAAGGAGTCCTCTTGTACAAGATAAGTATAATACTAATAGAATAAGATATACACAAAATCTTTTCTATGTTTATCAATGCGCGTTTCTCTAACAGTTAACAAGTGAGCAGTGGTAATATTTGTTCTTGCAGTGGTAATGAGTTTCCACTGCAAGTACAATCTTCTGCAGTTGTAATATCTTCACTAGCCGTGGTAACTGATAGAATAATTCCCAACACCTGTTCCAAAGTAAAAGCCGAACATCAAAAACCATCCGGTCCATTGCAACAACCAGAGATTCCTATGTGGAAATGGGAAAGAATTACTATGGACTTCATTACCAAGCTCCCAAAGACATCAAGCGGTTATGACTCCATCTGGGTCATAGTTGATCGTCTCACAAAATCCGCACACTTTATACCAATCAAAGAGACTTACAAAATGGAACAACTAACCCGACTGTACGTCAAAGAAATAGTCTCAAGACATGGTGCACCAATATCCATCATATCCGACAGAGATGGTAGATTTACTTCCAATTTCTGGCAGTCACTCCAAGACGCCTTTGGAACAAATCTAGACATGAGTACAGCGTACCATCCTCAGACCGATGGTCAGAGTGAACGAACCATTCAAACACTTGAAGACATGCTTCGAGCTTGTATAATAGACTTTGGAAAAGGATGGGATACTCATTTAACATTAGTCGAATTTTCCTACAACAACAGCTATCATACAAGTATTAAAGCAGCTCCATTTGAAGCACTTTACGGTCGAAAGTGTCGTTCACCTGCTTGTTGGGCTGAAGTGGGAGAAGTTCAACTCACTGGACCAGAACTCATACGAGAAACAACGGAAAAGATTGTACAAATCAGAAGTCGACTACAAACCGCAAGAGATCGACAGAAAAGTTATGCCGACACACGACGCAGACCCCTAGAATTCCAAGTCGGAGATAGGGTTATGCTAAAGGTATCACCTTGGAAAGGCTTGATACGATTCGGTAAACGAGGAAAACTAAACCCAAGATACATCGGACCATTCAAAATCCTAGCCAGGGTTGGCCCTGTGGCATACAGACTTGAGCTTCCATCAGAACTCAGTAGTGTACACCCCACTTTCCATGTATCTAACTTAAAGAAATGCTTGTCGGATGAATCACTCGTGATTCCACTCGATGAAATTCAACTCAATGACGATCTTCAATTTGTTGAGGAACCCGTAGAAATCATGGACCGAGAGGTCAAACAACTCAAACAAAGCCGTATACCAATTATCAAAGTTCGTTGGAACTCACGACGTGGTCCTGAATACACATGGGAACGAGAGGACCAAATACGTAAGAAATACCCACATCCTTTTACCAACGAAGCTTCTACTCCCAACGCAAATTGATCTCCGGGACGGAGCTCTCATATGGGGTGGAGACTGTAACAATTCGCAATTTCAGGTTAATTTCTATTTCCGGAAAATTTACTATTCACTTTTACTATTCATGTTACTATTCATTTTTACTATTCATTTCTTTCTGAAATTTTCCCGAAAGTTGATTTTTATTTCATATTCTCGAGTGATAAATCATTTCCATGGCAAATTAAATGTTTGACATTCGTCAGATCATTTTCGTGAAAGTTATTAAGGAATTACACAGAATTACACGTTTTAGGGTAAAACGTCAATCAGAAATTCTACGCACAACGAAATTAAATCCCGTCAGGTGACCCCACATCAGAAAAATGTTTAACACACTCAGGATTTATTTGAGAATAAATCATGACTGAGAAAAATATGACCAGAATAAACTTCGGCCGTGAAAAACTGGAATTTTCAGTTTTAAGCGTTTTTACTCAGCCGTAACCTTAACCTATACCTGCACCGCGTTTCTAAGATGATTTGAGCTTTCAACTTATTAAAATAAGTCAACATATTTTTCCCTCCTCCATTGACCAAAAATCATCCCTTGATTTTATAAGTCATTTCTTGATTTTTAGGCTTACGGTTTGATGTCTAAAAGACATTTAATACCAACCGACACTAGACTGAGCCCAGTCTAGACATTATAAATCATTTTAAATCATTTATATCATATTAGAAAAGTAACATTTTACTTTTCTCAATTTTACGCAATATTCGTACATTTTACGTATTACGCGTTTTAGACCCGTGTTTCCAGTTTTAGCAGGGTTTTACCACCCAAATGGAACCTACCACCCATTTTATATTTTATTATGGGACATATGGACATGTCTAACAATACTATAAAGTTTCATAATTTTACGACACCCGGTTTTACGTTTTGAGGCCTAATCATTTACGGTTGGCATTTCCCGGAGTCAAAACTAACAAAATATCTTAGGATATTATCAAGCCAAGCACACCTCACCCCCTAGGCCTTGTGAACCGCCATTAGGGGGGGAGTCACCCTTGAGGTGGCTTGATCTTGTATCACTTGGCCTTGGATGGTTACATGTGTATTTTGGCTAAAAATATCTTAAGTAACTAACCTCCTCATGGACCTATAAAAGCCCCTCCCCTCCCTTGTGTTTGCCGTCCATACCACACCCCACAACACTCTCTCCATAGCTTTATTTCTTCCAAATTCAAGCAAGGTTCAAGAGCTAGTGCAAGTAGAAACCCTAGTTTGATCATAAGTTACCAAAACACTTCCAAACCCTAATATACTTGGTGATTTCTCTTGAGTTTAAATCCACTCAATTCACCTCAACTTTCATTACATCTCTTTCAAGAATACCAAGGGTAGAAAGATTTCATGAAGTGAAAAAGGGTTGAAGCAAGTCTATCAAAGTCCATTTCCTTACTTGTTACTTCCTTTCTTTATTAGAAAGCCAAAAGTTGTAAGCCAAACCCTAACATGCTTCTTGTTAATTTATCATGTTCATATCATTTACATGTTATTCTTGCTATATTATGTCTTGTATTGATGTCCATGATGTATAAAGATGAGTAAAAGATGTTGTTATAATGGATTGTTAAGATAAGTTACTAAAACAAGCAAACTAGTGAATTTCTTGGTAAGACCTGATCAAAATGGTAAAAATATGATATTGGATTATTACATATTGTAGTAGAGGACCTAACAAGGAAACCGTAGCAATTTGAACCACCTAAAAAGAGTATACGAGTCAAAAGTTATGGCGATTTGAAGTTACCAAAACTTTCCGGCAAATCTGCCAAAATAGTTTCTGTGACAGAACATAAAACACGCAAAAAGAGGCCTTTCTGGTCCGATTCATGAAAAAGTTAAAACACGAAAGTTGTCCGGAATCACGTTTTCATTCAGGGGTAAAGAGGCTCGAGCCTTGAAAACACTTTCTGAGTGAGATATTCCTCAATTTCTTAACAGCTATTTACATATATATAAGTCACTATATATTGGTTATACTTTAAAAAGAACAAGAGGTCTTATGACCTATAATCAAGACCACCACCATGGCTAGAGCCAAGGTTGTGTCTCATGACCTTGGAACAAGGACCAAAGGTCATGGCTAGGCCATGACGAAATGACCATACCAACTTACATAGGCGTAAACATGAAACAAGGAATTGGCGAGAGCTTGAACAAGCAATTTGGATCTACTTCACTTAAAAAGGAACCATGAGATATTACAAAGAAAAATGGTCATACAAGACTTATGAAACATACCCTAATAACAATCTTCATGTACTAATAAACTTTCCTAAGTTTATTCAAATATCGGACATGTAACTTTTCGGATCAAAACTTATATCTATATATTTTATCAACTACTACAATAGTAGGGAGCCTCATGTGAGGAGTTCATTATGTAAGCCGTCGAGATAAGTTGTGGATTTACGAATTAAAGTGTCCTGGCTCCTCGAACGCTTACTAACATGACTTCTGAATTATGTCGGCCCGAACGGTAGTAAACGATATACAAAACATACATGTTCATAAATCTTTTCTTTCAAAGACTTACAAATATACATCATACCACATCATGGACTAAATGCAAGATATTTATATAGGCACTTATTCATATTCTTCACTCCGATCCTAAGTCGCAACATTCTATTATAGGTTGCTCGTAGAAACCTACACGATCCAACCATCACCTTCATTACTTGCTATCTTACTTAAGGTGAGTTCATAGCCCCGATTTACATTACTTCAATGTTTTACAAACCCTTGGGGGGAATACATGCTACTTTTAAACCGAACACAATGCTTTGAAACTGTATGTTGCCTGATTGTTTTATTATTACTAAGTACTGTTGGGAATTATTCTATCAGTTACCACGGTGAGTGAAGATATTACAACTGCAAGAAGATTGTACTTGCAGTGGAAACTTATTACCACTGCAAGAACAAATATTACCACTGCTCACTTGTTTGCTGTTAGAGAAACGCGTATTGATAAACATAGAAAAGATTTAGTGTATATCTTATTCTATTAGTATTATACTTATCTTGTACAAGAGGACTCCTTGTTGTATAAAAGGAGATCCTAGATGATTATTTTGATATACGTTTTTCTTAGAGCTTCAAGGTGTAACCCTAGTGATATCTCAGATCACTCGTATTATTATTATTAATAATATTGGAGCTAGTTGTTTTGTTATATTCATTGTTCACATATTAATCTGTTTCACTTATAATTAATCTTCTAAGTATCATTAAGTAGATTCCGCATACTTAGTGGTATCACTCAAAGTATCATTATCAACACAAGTTCAAGGTGTACACGATCCAACAAGTGGTATCAGAGAAAGGCTTTGATATTTTGATTTAGAAGATCCTATGGCAGATTCAAAAGAAACAATGGAGACAGAAACAAGCCAATCTAATATTGCTGCAAAGCTTCCCAAGCTTAAAATTAATGACTTTGAGATGTGGAGGCTTATGATTGAACAATTCTTTATGGTTCAAGACTACACATTATGGGAGATCATAACGTGTGGAAATTCATTCAAACCTGGTACAACTGTTGAGACAGTTGGTGGCAAGCCAGTAACAAAAGTAAATGCTGGTCCAGTTACAAATGATGAAAGAAACCAACTTAAGAATGATTTGAAGGCTAGAGGTTTGCTATTGATGGCTCTACCCAGAGAACAAGTCCAGGCTTTTACCAAATACAAGGATGCAAAGACCCTCTTTGATGAGATATGTGAAGTGTTTGGTGGTAATGACTATACCAAGAAAACTCAAAAGACTTTACTGAAGCAGACTTATGAGAATTTTGGCTCATCAAGCAATGAATCTCTTGATAGCATATTCACAAGGCTACAAAAGATTGTAACTCAGCTGACTGCTTTTGGAATTGAGGTAGAAAAAGAAGACCTAAATCTTAAATTTTTAAGAAGTTTAGCTGCTGAGTTTGATACAAATGTTGCTGTATGGGAGGACAAGTCAGATCTTGAGACAATGAAGCTTAATGATGTGTACAATAACTTCAAAGTTATTGAACAAAGACTTAAGAAAGCTGGCAAGTTAAAGACAAGTTCTGCAGGAGTTGCACTCATATCATCATCAGGTAATGACAGTTCTGATGATGAAAGTGACAGTGATGATGACAGTGGTAACATGATTGTTTCCACTGGTAATGGAAATGTTTCCACTAGGAGCTCAAAGAAGCAGATTGCAGGACTGAGTGATGCTACTTTCTATGCCTTTATATCCAGCCATGTGGGTGGTTCAATCCTCAATCATGAGGACTTGGATCAAATTGATGAAGATGATATGGAGGAGATGGACGTCAAATGGCAGGTAGCATTGCTCAGCTTAAGATCAAAGAAGTTCTGGAAGAAGACAGGGAGAAAGATTCATATCAGTGGAGATGAGACTGTAGGTTTTGATAAAAAGAAGGTGGAGTGCTATAACTGTCACAAGAAGGGGCACTTTGCAAGAGAATGCAGAAAACCAAGGAAATCTGACAATAAGTCAACTTGGTACAAGAAGGAAAAGACCAAAGAACCTACAACAGAAGAGCCAAAGGTGCTATTGGCTATTGATGGAGTAAGCTTTGATTGGAGCTTTATGGGTCAGAATGGAGAAGATGATACAGAATCTGCAATGCTAGCCACTGAGCATGCACTCATGGCTTTCTCTGACTCTGAGGTATATACTGATAATGCTTGTTCTAAAAACTGTAAGGCTGCTAAAGAGTTAGAGGTTTCTAAAACACAATATGATGAACTGATGCTAGATTTACATCATACTAATTATAATTTAGCAAATCATAAAAGAGGTTTAGGTGTTTTAGAAAAGCAGATAGAGCATTATAGAGCTAATGAATCTAAGTTCAGAGATGATATTGCTGTTTTAAAAAGAGACTTAGATTTTTATCTTGAAGTAAATAAAGCTCTTAGGGAAGAGATTGAGAAAGTTAAAAAGGCTAGTGAGAATATTGAGATTACTAAGAAAACACTAGACCATCAATCCAAGAGCATTGACAAAATTTGGGAAGCCCAAATTGTGAGCAAAGCTAAATCAGGTCTTGGATACAATACTGTTCCACCACCTCTAAGAGGTGTTCCAGCACCTCCTGGTATTGATCTAGCTCACACAGGCTTAGAAGAGTTTCAGGATCCACCCATGACCTATGGACCAAAATTTGTTAAACCAGTTGAAACTGAAAAGGTTCAGATTGAGGTTGAGACTTTTGATAGTGCTAGTGACTCATCTCTTAAAGATGAATGTTTGAATGTTGAGTCTAAAGCTAGTGTTATTGAAAATGTTAAAGTTGAGGAAAGTAAAAGCATTCTTGAAGAAGTAAAAGAGAAGCCTAGAACACAGTCTAATTTCACTAGGTCTACTACTAGGTATGCTGAAATGTACAGGGATAGGCCTAAATCTCCTAGAGGTAACATGAGAAGTTGGAATCATGTTAAAACTAGACAGTTTGGTAGTGACTTTGTGTTTAACAATAAGGCTTGTCATATATGTGGTAGCTTTGACCATTTAGCTAAAGACTGTACCTACCACATGGGAAGAAGGGAAGTTTTTACAAGGGTGAATGGATCAAATTCTAATAAAATGACTCACCCAAATCCCCTAAGCAAAATGGTTCCCAGATCTGTTATGCTTAACACTGGCATTAAACATGTTTCCACTGCTAGACCAGCAGTTACCACTGCCAGAAGTAATAACAGAGTTTATCCTAAGTCCCCTGTCACTTCTTTTGTTAAATCTTACCAAACAGGGAAAAAGACTTATTTTGAAAAGAATGATCACAAGAACCACATGTGGAGACCAAAATTTTCTAATCCAGCAGTTTCCACTGCTAGGCATGCAGTTACCACTGCAAGACCAATTGTTTCCACTGATGTTCAAAAGAAAAGGGTAAACTTGGGAAAAGCTGTTAAGGCCTCAGCTCGTTGGGAATGGAAACCAAAAGGAACAACAAACAATCCCAATGGTGTATCAATGACCTTTGATAGATATAATTATATTGATACACGAGGCAGATCCAAGTCATTTGTGGCTTGGGTCCCCAAAAGGTACTAATTTGTTTATGATGTGTGCAGGGACAGTCAAAGATTAATGTTGTCTATGAATGACTTGATGATATTTTTTTTGTGATAAACTAATATGGTTTCAAGTTGTTTGATATATGTATGTTCTGCAAATGTTCATGTAATTGCAAGAAGTGTGTTACAGTCACCAAGTGATATAGCCAAGGAAGTGGTCAAATGAGCTGTATTTAGTCTCTATTGCAAACAAAATAATGCTGAAGGTCTTACATATCAAGCTAATTAAGAAGATTTTTTTTCATTCATTTCAAGACATAAGATACAGCTTACATTCAAGGTTCCAATTGGATTACAAAGATCATTCCTAATACATTTGGCTACTTGTGTACTACTAGCTTCTATCAATTATTACTTAATACTTGAGGCTATGACAAGTACAATGAAGAAGCTGAAGCTGAAAATGGAAAAAGAAGAGAAGGAAGACTGTGAAGATGCACAAGTACCAAAGTCAAGAAAATACTCACAAACTTTGGTCCTTGGCAACATTCATCAATCATTTACTTCTGCTTCTCCTTTCCCTTATGTGTGATTTGAGCTTTATTGCTCTGTCCAATATATTCTTGATGCAGAAGACAAGGTTCTGGAGCAGGAAGATCCACCATCAAGTTCGATGATGTTGGGAGAGATGGATCTCTCATACTTGATCTTGGTTGGGATCTCTCTGGTGTGGAAGGAGGAAGAAAGGTTGGTTCTTCATTATCTTCCTTTGAAGATTCTTCATCAGATGTCCAGATGAAGGGAGAGACAAGCTCAGCAGGATTTGTATTACGGCTTGATTCACCCTCTATATATGCATTCCATTTCTTGTCTTCCACATCCCAACGTTTCTTTATTTCTCTCTCAAAATCAGAACCTTCAAGTCCCCATGGATATGGTGGTACCTCTTCTTCTGATGTTGGATCAGAAGAGTGTTGATCAGAGGACTCAGGGTTTGATGACATGATTTTTGGATGCAAATTGGTTTTGTGGTTTTTGTTGTGGGCTATTAGAGTTGTAAGATTGTTGGTGATTGAGATGTTGTGTGTGGAGGAGGTTAAATAAGCCAAGGTTAGGTGTTACAATAATTAATGAGGATTATTTACTTCCATCTGTTTTGGTTGGTTTGAGGAGTAATTGTGGTTTGACTTTTGAGAAGATATTTTGTGTATAGTAACTTGGTTAAAAAGTTACTTGGGTTAATATTTGTGAGTTAAGATGAGATTTATTTTGTGATGTTACATCTCATTGGAGTTATAAGGTGTGTAATATTGACACACAACAAATGGTTATTGATTCACCATGTCTAACCCACATAAGAATCAGCTAGTCCATAAGCAAACGGCTCATGGTAAAGACTTATCAAATCCGTTGATAGCTGATAGTTTGCTAAAAACTATGATAAGAGCAGCACATTTTACATATTTTACTTACCACTGCTCTTTGAACTTTTGTTGATTTTTACCACTGCAAGTTCATTGTTTCCACTGAAAGTGTAAATTTTACCACTGATGAACTAGCCGTTACAACTGTGTGTCAGTAATCGTATTTTTACTAGCCGTTACCAAAAATAACTGTCTTTCCTTTTTAATAGGGTTAAAATTTTTTTTTGGGAATTATCTACTTACCAAATTGTATTTCTTCAAAAGATACATCTTTCTATAGATAATTCTTCATTCGCGTTTTTCTCAAAACCCTACTAATATAAATTGATTTTGTACGGCTTACTTTTTACTCACGATTACTAACACTTTCTTCTCTAAAATCACAAAATTATGGTGACTCTCAAGTTTGCAGAAGAACACAACCAAGTGGCTTATCTACAAAAGTCAAACGTCAAGAGTGGACCTACTTTTCATCAGATTGTGGACTTTCTAAACTTCACTCATATAAGGTATGCCTTAACTTTGAATCCCACAATCTTTGTTTCTCAAATCAAACAGTTTTGGAACTCTGCAGAGTCCATCACACTTGAACAGGGAGACATACATGAACCTGTGGAAGCTCTTAGAGCCACAGTTGATGGGGTAACTATTGATGTTACTGAGTCATCTTTGAGGAGAATTCTCCAATTAGATGATCTCAATGGTATCATCACATTACCTAATTCAGACATATTCCACTACATTGGTCTGATGGGGTATGATACATCTGATCAAAAAGTAACCTTTAAGAAAGGATGTTTTTGCCCCCATTGGAGATTTTTGATACACACTCTGTTGCATTGCCTAAGTCCTAAGAAAACTTCTTATGAACAATTTGGATCAACCATGGCTTATCCTTTAGTTTGCTTGGTTTCTGATAGGACTTTCAATTTTTCAAAGTTTATATTTAATAACATGAAAGGCAATGTAACAAGTTCATACAAATTTTTGATGTATCCAAGGTTTGTGCAAGCAGTGTTAAATGAATTTCAACTGCATAATCATAATAGGATTTATGACACTCCATATCTTAAGCCAAAAGTATTTCAAAACATGAGTAAGGCTTCAGATCTTTGGGATGGAGTGTCCCATCCTCTTTTTCCAAACATGCTTGCAAAGATTTCACAACTACAGGGTGAAGATGCAACAATCCCAGTTGTATCCCATCACACACCCACTATTTCTGTTCCACAAATTCAACATTTTCCTGCTATTACTCACACATATGAAAGGAGGCAAAAACAGCCAACTCCTTCCATGACAACATTGCATGTTGCTGATCCTTATGGTTTAGGAACAAGCAGTGGTGGTTCCAGGCTTCAATCTAGTCCAACTAGAGAAGAGCCTGAATCAATGCCTTATGATTCACCTCTCCCAACAGGTAACACAGTTGGAAGTGATGAAGGCAGTGTGACACTAACTGAATTGATGGGATTATGTACCAAATTAACCAAACAGGTTCAAACTCTGGAGAAAGATCTGGCACTGACCAAAGTACAACATGCCACAGAGTTGCATCAATTGAAGTCTGAGATTCAAAAGTTGCAGGCTGAAGTTGTGGATCTCAAGAAGAAAAGACATGTTCAAATTGTGGTTTCTTCTCCATCATCTACTCATGATGGTCTTTCTACAGGATCTGGTTATGATTTGGGAATTTCTTCCAAACAGGGGAGGAAACCAGATGCAGAACTTAAGGAGAAGACTAAAAATTTTGATAAAGAGTTTACTGAGCTTCCTGATTCTGATGATGATCAAGTAAAAGATGATGATGCTGAGTCTGAGGGGAGGAAATTGGATTTTGAAGATATGGATGCTGATGCAGGTTTTAATTTTGATGATTTAGTTGGAACTGCTCAACCAATTTCCACTGAGGAAGAACAAGTTTCCACTGATCAACAACTTACCACTGCCAGTGAAAATATTCCCACTGCTAGTCAAGGTATTACCACTGCAGAGGAAGAAGCTGTCTGTAGAAGCTTAGTTAAAGGAAAGGCTATTGAAAGTGCTTCAAATCAAGTGACAAGAAAGATTTCTAAGTTTGAACAAGCTCAGATTGACTATGATCATAGGTTAGCTGAACAACAACAAGCTGCAGAGTATGAAAGAATTAAAAAGATTAAGGAAGATGAAGTTGCTAGTTTCATGGAAGCAACAAGGTTGGATAAACTTGAAGCTGTTGTAGCAGAACCTATTTCAAGTATCTCTCCAACAATTATGTATGAGAAACCTCCAGAATTTTCATATGTGCCTACAGAAGAAGAAATTGATTATTTTATTAACAATGATCAAATAATTAGGAAGAAGGCTATTGAATTGATTGCTAATACAACTTTGAATGAAGAACAAAGGTCTGCTCAACTCAAGGATTTCATTCTCATGAAAAATCAGCAGGCTCTTGATCAAATTATTGGAGATGCAAGAAAAGGTCAAAAGGTGCCAAGGAAACTTACAAAGGCACAAATTATTTCTGAGATGAAGACTTATTGTTGTCATGTTGGTAATATGAAGATGAGTCAATTCAAAGGAATGTCACATGATCAGATTGAAGGTATTTATTATAGAATCAAAAGACAAGATAGTAAATTCATTCCAATGAATCAAGAACCATTATCTATGAAGACAAAAAGGACTGGAGTGAGTCTTGAATCAAAAGATGCAAAGAAGTTGAAGACTCAGAAACCATCTCAAGAAGAAGAAGGTCCTAGCAAGTTGACTGAAGAACAAGTTACAAACATGTTGTTCATAGAAACTGATGTGCTTAATATTGAACCTCTACAAGCAAAATATCCAGTAGTTGGATGGGAAATCTTTTCTGATAGTTTTGGTTCAGCTTGGAAGATTATCAGAACTGGAAGTGTCACAAACATTTGTAGAGATTTTGAAGATGTTATTAGATCTTGTGATAGAGAAGATCTGGATACTTTGTGGAAAATAGTTCAAGATCAGTTTAAGAAGGAAGAACTTGTTGATGTCAAAGCTAAGGAATTATGGGTTCACTTCAGAAGACTATATGAACCTGACCCAAGTGATAGATATTGGAGATTTGAAGCTCATGATCAAAGAACCTTGTGGAAATTCTATGATTCAAGTTTTGTGCATCATGTTTCTACTCAAGATGGAGTTGATGTCTTTATGTTGGTTGAGAAAGAATATCCATTGAGAGCTGGAGTATTGGATGTAATGAGAACTGTGAAGCTTAGGTGTTGGGAAAGAACTGAAGTCATAGATGATTTGCTGCAAAGGATATATGATCAAAGTGTAAGAGCTGATAAAAGATTAAGAAAAACAAGATAAGTGTTTGGAAGAATTCCCATATTCTCAGGTTTATTGTATACTTGAAGAAACTTATTGATTTACTAATAAATCATAAGTTTAGGGGAGGATTGTTGGGAATTATTCTATCAGTTACCACGGTGAGTGAAGATATTACAACTGCAAGAAGATTGTACTTGCAGTGGAAACTTATTACCACTGCAAGAACAAATATTACCACTGCTCACTTGTTTGCTGTTAGAGAAACGCGTATTGATAAACATAGAAAAGATTTAGTGTATATCTTATTCTATTAGTATTATACTTATCTTGTACAAGAGGACTCCTTGTTGTATAAAAGGAGATCCTAGATGATTATTTTGATATACGTTTTTCTTAGAGCTTCAAGGTGTAACCCTAGTGATATCTCAGATCACTCGTATTATTATTATTAATAATATTGGAGCTAGTTGTTTTGTTATATTCATTGTTCACATATTAATCTGTTTCACTTATAATTAATCTTCTAAGTATCATTAAGTAGATTCCGCATACTTAGTGGTATCACTCAAAGTATCATTATCAACACAAGTTCAAGGTGTACACGATCCAACAAGTACCTACCTTGCCAATCCTAGGCCCCATCATGAACCATTTAATCACTAGTATTAGTGAGCGCGAGTATTGTGAATAGGCCTATTGGGATTGACGAATCCCATTTGTTTGAGCAGATTAGTTCAAACGAATGCACTATATTTGAAAACATTAAGTATGACGGCAAAGTATTTACCGGGGCAACATAACCGCCGATTGATATTGGTACCCGTTAACGTATTGGTTGCATGAGCTTAGTACATAATAATAACTGTTTTGTTTTCTAACATGAGTATGAGTCTAATTAACTCTTACTACCAACATATTGTGTTCAACCGTTAAACAAACTCTATGAATATCACTCAACCTTTGTGTTGACCTCTTAAGCATGTATTTCAGGTCCATGATAATCAAGAATGGAGCGGAAGGGCACGTACCGAAGGAAGAAGGCTATAAACTATTATGTCATTCGATAAAAACATCATAGACTTTATATTGATGTGTTTTGAAACAATAGAACCTTTTGGGACCTTACTATGTAAACTCTGATATATTTGAATAATATGAATGACAACTTTTTTTATTACGACTCGGTTAGAGATCGTTTTCTATTATTATGACTGTTGTGCCGTCGAGTAACACCCAAGTTGAATTCCGCTGCATCATGAATTGGGGGTGTTACACCTTGGATGTTCAAGGAAAGAAAGTTCATCGATGAACTACTGACGCACCTTGTGATTCAATAATCTTCGTCAAATTATTCATACAACCCTCCATGTTATATCCCATAGTCTGCCCCACTTTCACTAATTCATCTATCAAACTTAATATCGATCCACCGGTTCTCGGTGCCATATACTTCTTAAATCCTCCAGATCTAACAGATTCAGAAGCATTATTTGTAGAGCCCTCCTTATCATTGGTTCCGTCCCGCCCACTCTGCATAATGTCCTCATTACCATTATTCACACCGTTGTTGTAATCACTCCTAACATTAACCTCATTCGGTTCTGTCTCCTTCGATCCCTCATCAGGTGTAAATCCCGGTGGGTATTTGGGACTTTGATCATTCTACGTATTACCATCCTTATTTTTGTTAAGTAGAGAATACAAGCCAAAATGATCCTCTGAATGCACCTCTTTCTGTCCCGAAGCCTCTTCGAACACTGTCTCAGGCACGTCTTCAACGCCATTATCATCACCACAACTAAGAGAATCATAAACTATGGGAATCTCATCATTAATACCCTCCTCAGATATATTATCATCATCAGAATCTTCCATAAACTCCGGAACCCATCCCGGGACTTCTTTGGCACGAATCCAAAACCCCTTACCACGAAAAATGATTTTGAATCGTTATAAAAATATTCAAACTTGTCTTCGTGTATACACACAGTCTCTTCGAATGAAAACACATGTCTTCCTGATCGTCAATGTCCAATAATTCTCCCCACTTGATAGCAATTCTCTTGAAAGTCTTTTCTGACCAAAGCTTGAAAGGAATACCTTCAACTTCGATCCAAACAATTCAACATTTAGGAGTAAAATCATTAAAAGCTCCAAAGAAGGCGTTAATTTTTGACAATGTTGTTTCCAACGCATTTTATTGGTATAAGTATAGATGGAAAGCCTCGTTTAGTTGGGACGATTGGCTCAAAAACCCTTACTTGATTTCGGTGTAATTCTAGCTTTTTGCTAGTTTTTGTAAATAAATTGCTGTTAAAAAAAAACAAAAAAAAAGTCTGAAAATATTTGTAGTCTTCGAATGAATGACCCAAAAAGAATGGTGGCTGAGCTCCTCTTTTTCTATTGGTCGAATCGTGTATTTTTCTTGCTTACAAATCAATAATTGGCCAATTTTCCAATCCTCTCATCAAGTGGTGTTGTCAGGGAATATAATCGATGTGTCGGATGTGTATCATTGAAGAGATAAGGTGCAAAATTCAAGCTTTATTTATTGGGTTTTGCTAATGAAGGGCTGTGGTTAAGAAGTGAATTTTTAATACAATTGGTTGTAGGAAACTAAATCATCCAATCAAAATCAAGTGTTTGTTGTAAATCCATATATTTAGAGATTGTTTCCGCTTTTTTCGGAATTTTCATCCAATTATAATCATTCATTGTAATCATGTAATAAAAATTTATTTCTTAACCACAGCCCTTAGAAAAACCCTTATTTATTTATTTTTTTCTTTCCGGTTGAACTCCTTTTTGTGTTTCTGTCCAAACCAACCAAAAAAAACTTGGGCTTTATTACCCGCACTCGTCCAAATAAACCAAGTCTAACACCATGGGCTTTAAGTAATTAATTAGTAGCATAGGGTCCAATGATATTGATAGCTCAAAAGTCCAACCCACGAGTTGGTTTTTCCAGCAGATAAATGCCCAAGCAAACTTCCAAATTTCGTGCATCATAATATTTTGAATGTCCAGCTATCCCTTTTATCTTTCCGCGGCCTTTTGAATCGCCTAAAACGGAGCTTGGATGAAGAAGTTATGACCAAGACAATGTGACAATATCCAAATCTTTCTTGTCTTCATTTTAAACTTGTAATATCACAACTTTAGCTCCTTTTCACGCATAACCTACATAATCACCAAATACCCTCAAAGTACATGTATAACAACGAATAATAAAGAAATAATGCGTAATTAGCATGCTATGAGGTGTATGTAAAATACACCGGTCATGGGATGACTAGGATGTCAATGGTTATAATAGACTTGTAAAGGCTTAAGCTTTTTAAAATAAGTTTACGCAATTTTATGAATCTTTTATAAGCTATGAGCTTACATAAGCACAAGTTAACTAAAACATGCGTATAAGGGTTGTTTATAATTAGTCAAATTAATACTTTTAAAACTATGATAGATTAACATATAGAAACTTGAAATATATATAATTTTAAATAGATTAATTTTTAGGTGATTTTAAAACAATTTTATGAAAAAATAAACTAATTTTTTCGGCTTCAAGTATAAGTTATAACTCGTTTCACTAAACATACATTTTCGGCCAGTTTGGTAGGGCCGGCTTTGGGCCAGGCCGGGATATAAGGGCACCATTTTCTGAAAAGCCCAAATGTATATATGCTAATGCGAAGCCTTCCTTAAAACCCAATAATAAGCCTTGGATATGATAGTTATATTCAAATTTGAGGCCAGTTATTAATTCATCAATTATCACCTGTTAGCAAAAAACAAAAACAAATAAAAGAACAATAACTCTTGCCCTCGTGAGTTGCATATCGATCAACATCATCGCATTTAGTTTATATTCTGCAACGATTTATTTTTTTATTTTTTTTTAATTTTTTTAATTTTTTAAGGTTATTGAGAGGTAACTCTTGAGTCTTGAGCTTTGTTTTTCTCTTTTTTATGCATCTTTCGTTTAGATTTCAATTTGCTAGGATTTATCGCATGTTATAAAGTAGTAATATCATACTATCTTATGAAGTATTTAACCTTTTTGAGGCATTAACGCCTTAAAATTCAGTAATACAAATTTATAAGGTAAATGTACAATTAATTTAAACGCACTTTCTCAACATTAAATACCTTAAAAACTTAATTTAATTTCAACAATACAAGTATTCATGCAATGTTTACCATTCATTACGTCCTCATATCAACCAAACATGATTAATAACGGTAATAAATCATTACATTACATCATTTATTTCATTACTTTGTTTATTATATTCAGTTGACATTTCATTCCGTAAAAGTAATACTGGTCATGTAAAAATTCAATTGAGGTTTAGCCATGTAAATATTGCAAACTTTTTTTTGTCAATGTAGAATATTGGAAATAGTGTAGAATAATAATCCTATTTGTCGTTCGATTGTTTTTCGTTAGCTTTTTATACTTTGACTGTGATCAATGTAACTCTACAAATGGCTATGCAAGACGTATGAAGCCCGACAAATCACTAGACTTTCACTATTTTTAGATTAATTAAGTGATTAGGACACAATGACCTTCAAAGTTTTACATGCTTAACTATAGATAAAGAGGTTAACATATTTGGATGTTACTGAATTTTGCGTTTTTGCTCATTATTTTTTTATTTTATTATAATTTTTTTTCACTTGATATTTAGATATTTTTATAAACCTAAGCGTAAAAACAAGTGATTTGAGGGTAAAATTTTAAAAAGTTTATCAGCTTAAGTAATGTCTTCAGTAAGTTTTGTAGTCCAACGTATACTTTTTTGAGTTGGTACGTAATCCGTATATGGCTTTACATGATGTTCGTAAATGAATTTTGAACTATAATCCATGTCTTGGAGCTTTTTTTAAAATTGAAAAACCATAAGGCTCATTCTGAAACAATGTAATAACTTAAAGGACCACAATCAGTAGTCCATGTGCAAAAGTCCAACCATTATATATATATACTAAAAAGGTAAGAGGTTACTGTAGCAAGCACTGTGCTTGCTACAGTAATTTTTTTTATTTTATTTTATTTTTATTTTTTTTAGTATTAACGGTTGTTAACTAACAACCGTTATTTTTAACATTTAAAAAAAAATTGTACGCACTTTGTCCTTCATCTCAGTGGTTCATTGCAAATTTAGACCTCAAATAATTTACATAAATGGTCCTTCATGTTATACATCAATTACAAAATCAGTCCTAGATAACTAACTTCACGTTAAGTAGCTAATGGCAACAAAAGAATTCCGCAGCAACACGCGGGTACCAAAATCGTTTACCCCATCCGCCAGACCCGCAATACAGTCCGCACACCAAAATAAATTTCAGGGTTTTTTTTAAACTAATAAAACTATAGGGTTCATTTTGAAATATAATCATAACTCAAAGGACCAGACTCATCATTCCTTATGAACTATAGGGTTCATTTCGAAACAGCATCACAAGTTAAAGGACCATAATGACACTGGTCCAGTTCACCTATCACTATTAATTCATTACACTCATTTCTTTGCTATGTTTTACTCCTGAAGCTTAACCGGTCCGAATTCGATTTGGAGGTCAGTTCATTTTTTTGAACTTTTTCATTATATGATTTAATTGCATGCATAACCGTAATTTTCATACGGTTTTATAATAAGCTAATTTCTAATACTAGTTGTCGTAAAGCACCAATAAGCAGAGATATTACTTATGTAAGGTGGTATGTCACGTTAATAACTTAATACCTTATAATTGTAAGATATGAATTAGGTTTAGAGTGGGGTTTAAATGATAAATTTTAAAGTAAACGGCAAATATAATACCTATGGTTTTTCCGATTTGGGACTAATTAACCATTTTTGTCAGTGTCATCTATATCAAGACAAGTATTTAACAATAATCATCTTTATAAGACCGGGCGTTATCGTGGATGGAGCAGACCACCTAACGAACATCATCGCGAGCCAAGCCCATGACAGACGAACACCAACGCTCGCCAAGGTATCTTTTTTTGTAACGATTAGTTTTTTTTCTTTCTATGTGTCAGGTATATTGTGGGGTATTTTTATGTGTTTGGTTTTGTGCTCGCCACTACGTCTTTAAAGGTGAACGTAATAAAGTAGTGGTGGATTATGAATTACCTTATCACTTGTTGTTTTATGACAATTGGTTTGATATGTTTCATGCTTCTGATTTTATTTTATTTTTTATATATATTTTTTTATTTTATTTTATTTTATTTTATTTTTTTATTATGAGAAACTTAGCTCAACTTGTAACACCCCCAAAATTTGATACAGCGGAAGACTCAACAAGCTTTCGGGGTGCTACGGGGATTGGTATCCAACACAAGACAATATAGAACGAGATAAAGTAAACATAATAAAAACACAACCAAAACGGGGTTTTAGGGTTTACATTTATCCCAACATCATTCAGAGTCAGGCCCAAAATAAAATAACAATAGGTCCAAATTTAATTATCAGAGTTTAGAAAAATAGATCCATTAACCGTGAGCCTTGGCCGAGCCTTCCAATCCAAGCATGCACCTCAACACTTAATTACCTGAGAAAACGTGCTAAAAGTCAGCTTTCGCTGGTGAGATCATAGGTTTAAATTCAACTAACAATATAGTGGACATATACGCAAAACGCTTGCTAGCTAGACTAAGGATTCGCTAAAAGCCTGCGGATACCCTCCGATCTCAACATAACACACGGATACCCTTCCGCAATAACATAGATATTCGGGTAACCCCCGCAATACCAATAAATACTCGGATAACCTCCGAAGTATTAATAACCTATAGGTGCACACTATAGTATCTAAATAAGTCAACCTTGAATAGTACACACGAAACTATGTGACTAATGCTGACAATCCAAATAAGCCAACCTTGAATAGTACACACAACAAATATATGACTAAAGCTGACAATCCAAATAACCAAATAAGCCAACCTTGAATAGTACACACAACATATATGTGACTAAAGCTGCCAATCCACCAATAACCAAATAAGCCAACCTTGAATAGTACACACGACATGTGTGACTAAAGCTGACAATAGATCCTAGTCCATACGCATAGCAAGTTTAAAAGAATATAAAAGCGATAATAGTCCACGTAAAATAATTTGCACGTTTCTCACCCCAATCGTTGAAAACATAGTTCAAGAGTAAAAAGTTGGGCTATGACTCACCTCAAGTCAAGAAAATAGCAAGACGAGGTAGGTAGAAATAAGACGTATGATAACTCACGAAACAGCAACTACGGACTTGGCACAACCTAACAATATTAACTTTTTCAGGAATCATTTCCTCAAATATATAATATTCCCAAACCCGGACGAGAATCCGTTTTATTTCCGAAAATCCATTTCGTATTAGTTTGGTGTATTTGCGTTTGGTATCCATACGGGTAGTGGGTCGACTCCAAACAAACCAAAAAGATCACATAAAGAAAAATAAAATAAACTATAGATCTAATATTAGCCCAATATATCATTTAAATAAATTGCCAAAGTTTACCAAATCCGTCGATTTGATAATCCTCATGTTTATTTACGTAACATATCGTTCCAAGATTACACCCAACCTAAAGCACATAGCACATAATTACTACATAGTATATATCATAGTTTAATAAATTCCTCATATATATCGTCAAATTGGCCAGATTTCCCGATATATACACTCGCAATCTATTACACTTTACATATACTACAACCTATGGGCGTCGTAGGATACGATGCCCACTAATATATTCGTTTCCTATAGCCAAATAACCCGGCTCAATCTTACGGTTAAGTGGTTATTTAATTATAGAAAACGTCTATATTAGTCGTCATATATCCGTGACAACACGAACGTCACAAATAATAACTTACCTGGACCCGAGTGACAACAATTTCGCATAACTCAATAAGTTTATCCATTATATATCCGAAATGATATTTTATTAAACGTTTCATCATTGTCGGGAGTTTCCCGTTTTATAACACAATTTTTATAATAATAATACGTTCAATAATATTACGCCACTTTCGTAGCCTAATATATATCTAATTGTATTATTTATAATACGACTCGTGATTATTATTATTATTAATATACGCGCTTATATAGTCATATATACGTTATTCACGTATATATATATTCATATAAACGTTCATATTATCAATAATTATTATTACGAGTTTTATTATTTTCGTTTTAATTTTAATAGCTATTGAGTTATACGAACTGGTCATATGTCCGAGTCATGACTCTCGGCTCATTGTCCAAGTCCAATAATAAGCAAAAGTCATAAAATAACCAATCTCCGTCCAATCACAATCTCAAACTACGGGCTACAACATGAGGGTCCGACTATGGCACCCGACTAACCTATCTCCGTCAATCTAACGACTGTCTCACAATCGGTCCCCAATAACTCTTACCAATCGACAACAACTCCACAATACCAATAATCATATCTATTGTCGAGACCAAACATGGTCTCGACCCAACCAAAAGTATTCGGCCGAAATGAAATACCACAACAATGCCAAAATTAAGTTCACAATTATTACAAGAAAATAACATCAACCAAGTTAATGTTCGGGTCGGTTTACCAAGCCGAACCCGAGTCTATACGACTCGATTGAGTCTCGGTACACATCACGAGCTACAATGGCTCGAAGCACAATCCAAGGGTCACACTTACGGCTCCAAGGAGCACACCCGACTGCCCAATCGACCACAAGGGTCTTGGCAACATTTAACCATACTCGGCATTAAGCCGCGACTCCAATGAGTCGGAAAAAAAATCCAACGCAACAACATACGAAACCACAACCTCAAGATCAAGAAGACAAGTAGATCGAGCCCTTAAGCTCGGATCGATAACTATGCCGTGAGTCTTAGACTCATGGTTCGAATTAACCCATCGAGAAACCAAACTCGGATACCAAACTTAATAGAAAACATGTTTCCAACCAAGATCCATAAGTGTTACACGTTTTTAATAGAACCCATTCGGTACATCATTAAGTCGTGACCTTAGGTCAAGATTTTTATCAACAATACGAGTGAAACTCGTCTCACCTTCGATCTAGAAGCTCAAAACCGAGATAACCCTTCAAAATACACGATTGGTGGTGAAGATAGTGGTGATTCGTGAGATGAAATGGTGGTATGAGGCGCGTGGGATAGTAGATCTAATGGATTAGATGATGGAGGATTAGAAAATAGTGGTGGTGTTGAGTGGTGGCCGGCTGTGGCTGTGGTGGTGGCCGGATTTTAAAAGGGCGGCTAGGGTTTGAGAAGTGGGGGAGAAGAAGAAAATAGAGAGGGATGAAAAATAGTGAGTGTTTGTGTGTGTGGTGTTGCTGTGAACCGAACCAACACAACCCTTTTTATCTACTCTTCTTTTATTTTTATTTTTTTTATAAAAGTTATTATTAATAATAATAATAATAATAATAATAATAATAATAATAATAATAATAATAATAATAATAATAATAATAATAATAATAATAATAATAATAATATTACGGTGGAGCGGGTAACGCGGGTAATTGTAAAAACATGTGGCCCGAACCCGAACTCATTTTAAACTTCAATATCACTCGAGAACATCTCGTAAATAATTAAAAATATAGTCAGACTCGTTAAGACGAATCATAAAACTGTCGTTAGGTAATCCTAGTGCTAAAGTCAACGTAGTACCAAGTGAGAATTCAAATATACATCACCGATCATTTAATCAAAAATGAATTATGAGCATAATTCACGAATTCCATAACGTCATTAATTAAAAATATCCATAAAATAGGTCTTACAAGTTCGTTGTGAAATGAAAATTTCAAATAAAAATTATAAACGAACTTAAATTGTAATGCGGGTTTTTAAAATAGCTCCCTAAACTGCCGGTTGTCACATCCTCCCCGTCTCAGAAGGAAACCCGTCCCGGGTTTCACTCGGAAAAATTCATCTACGAAGTAAAAAGCTTCGGATATCTCTTCCTGAACTCGTCCTCACGTTCCCACGTAAATTCTGGTCCATGTCGGGAATTCCAACGAACCTTGACGAGCGGAATGCGACTTCGCTTGAGTCGTTTAACTTCACGATCAAAAATCTCAATCGGTTCTTCCACGAAATTCAGTTTCTCATCAACACGAATATCCCTCATTGGAATGACGGGCATTTCATCAGAAAGACATTTCTTTAGATTACTCACGTGGAACACGTCGTGAACTTTACTCAGTTCGGATGGTAATTCCAACCTATAAGCCACGGGCCCAATCCTTTCTAAGATCAAGAATGGTCCAATGTAGCGTGGGTTGAGTTTACTACGTTTCCCGAAACATATTACACCTTTCCAAGGCGAGACTTTCAGCATTACTTTGTCTCCAACCTGGAACTCTAAAGGTTTACGTCTCTGATCGGCATAGCTCTTCTGCCTATCTCTAGCCGCTTGCAATCGATCATGAATCTGAGTTACTTTCTCTGTAGTTTCCAAAATAAGCTCAGGGCCTGTAAGTTGACTATCTCCAACTTCTGCCCAACCAATAGGCGAACGACACTTTCTGCCATATAAAGCTTCGAATGGTGCAGCCTTAAGACTTGTGTGGTAGCTATTATTATAGGAGAATTCCGCAAGGGGTAAATACTTCTCCCAGCCTTTACCAAAGTCTATGATGCATGCACGAAGCATATCCTCTAACGTCTGAATGGTCCTCTCACTTTGACCATCGGTTTGGGGATGATATGCAGTACTCATATCAAGCCTCGTCCCCAAAGCCGTTTGAAGTGATCACCACAAAGCTGACGTAAAACGACTATCACGATCTGAAATAATAGATATCGGGACTCCATGACGCGAAATAATTTCCTTCACATATAACCTCACAAGCTTATCCACACTATCATCTTCACTAATAGCTAAGAAATGAGCAGACTTTGTCAGACGATCCACAATTACCCAGATAGCATCACAACCGCTAGCTGTCCTCGGTAATTTGGTAATGAAATCCATAGTAATCCGCTCCCATTTCCAGACTGGAAGTTCTGGTTGCGTTAGTAATCCTGACGGTCTCTGGTGTTCAGCTTTAACCTTAGCACATGTCAAGCACTTACTACGTACGATGCTATATCTGCCTTCATGTTTGGCCACCAATAGAACTTCTTAAGATCCTGGTACATTTTATCGGAACCAGGATGAATGGAGTACCTTGACTTATGCGACTCATGCATAATCAATTCCCGAATTTCTCCATATAAAGGTATCCAAATCCGATCTCCAAAACATAATAATCCATCAGAACGCTTAACAAATCCTTTCTCATTATCAGCCATCCCAAATATATTCTCGGCAGATCTATTTTCTGCTTTCAACGCTTCCGTTTGAGCTTCGAGTATTTGAGACGGTAATGGCGATATGATAGTCATTCCCAATGACCTAACTCGTAATGGTGGTACTCTTTCCTTTCGACTAAGAGCATCAGCAACAACGTTTGCTTTACCAGGGTGGTAGCGAATTTCACAATCATAATCGCTTAGCAGCTCAATCCAACGTCGCTGTCTCATGTTGAGCTCTTTTTGATTCAAGATGTGTCGTAGACTTTTGTGGTCAGTAAATACAACACACTTGGTTCCGTACAAGTAATGTCTCCATATTCTTAAAGCAAAAACCACAGCACCGAGCTCCAAATCATGGGTAGTGTAGTTTTTCTCATGCTTTTTGAGCTGTCGGGAAGCATAAGCTATCACCTTCTCTCGTTGCATTAACACGGCTCTTAAACCTTTATGTGAGGCGTCACAATAGACGACGAAATCCTCGTTACCTTCTAGTAACGCTAAGATAGGAGCACTACACAACATTTTCTTAAGCAATTGAAACGCTTCCTCTTCTTTATCTCCCCATTCATACGTAACACTCTTTTGAGTCAATTTGGTCAATGGTTTAGCTATCTTCGAAAATCCCTCGATGAATCTTCGGTAATAACCAGCTAAACCCAAAAATTGACGAACTTCGGTTGGGGTTGTAGGTGCAGCCCAATCTTTTATCGCCTCAATTTTTGCAGGATCCACATGGACTCCTTGTCTGTCAATCACATGACCCAAAAATTGTACCGTCGGAATCCAAAATTCGCATTTCGAAAACTTGGCATAGAGTTTCTCCTTCCTGAGCAATTCCAAAATGAGTCTTAAATGCTCCTCGTGCTCTTTCTCACTCTTTGAATAAATCAGAATGTCATCGATGAATACAATCACGAACTTATCCAAGTAAGGCTTACACACACGATTCATGAGATCCATGAATATTGCTGGTGCGTTAGTCAACCCAAACGGCATCACCTGAAACTCGTAATGCCCGTAACGGGTTCTGAAAGCCGTTTTCGGAATATCTTCCTCGCGAACTCGAAGTTGATGATCTTCGAATACACACTTGATCCTTGAAGTTGATCGAACAAGTCATCGATCCTAGGTAACGGGTATCGATTCTTCACCGTTAACTTATTCAACTCTCTATAATCAATACACATGCGAAACGATCCATCCTTCTTCTTCACAAATAAGACTGGGGCTCCCCAAGGTGAAGAACTTGGTCTTATGAATCCTTTTTCGGCTAACTCCGCCAATTGTTTCGACAACTCTTCCAGTTCGGTAGGTGCAAGACGATAAGGTGCTCGTGCTACAGGTGCAGCACCAGGTATCAACTCAATCTGAAACTCCACTTGTCTAGTCGGCGGGATTCCCGACAAATCATCGGGAAACACATCAGAAAAATCACGAACTATAGGCACATCTCCAATGCACCTTTCCTTTTTCTTCGTCTCTCCCTTCTCAGAAATTTGAGCTAAGAAAAGGTAACATCCCTTCTCCATTAGCTTCGGTAACTTCGTGCAAGATATGACTGCTAATCGGGATAGGCTCCTAGAATCCTTTCGGTCTCCTAATATGTTTAGGACTTCCTTTCCATATGGTACACGCACGATCTTCTCGTCGCAAAGTATGTGAGCACGATACTTCGACAACCAATCCATACCAATGATTACATCAAAACTTCCTAACGTGACGGGTAGAAGATCTATGTTGAAAGGGTGGTTCAAGAAATTTAACGTACAACCGCGAATGATGGTATTAATCCTTTCTAGGTTTCCGTTTGCTAACTCAATATCGTATCTAATTCCTAAGGCCATCGGGGGTTTCTCTAGTAAGGGTGCAAATGTAGTGGACACAAAACTCCTATCGGCACTAGTATCAAACAGTATGGAAGCATAACGATTATTGAGAAGGAATGTACCAGTAACGACGTTCGGATCTTCTCCTCTCTCGTTCCCGAGTGCATACACTCTTCCCTGAGCAGCTCCAGCTTCCACACGTTGGTCCCCATTATCTTGTCGTCCACGATTTCCTCCAGCTCCACGGTTTCCATAATTGTACCCATTACCACCCGAGCCTTGATTTCCACGGTTCCGCGATTCTCTACACTCATTCCTATAGTGTCCCTTCTTTCCACACCCATAACAGGTAACATCTGCCTTGTTTCTCATCTCAGGAGCAGCTTCAACCATAGCAAGAGGTCGAGCTCTACAGTCCCTAGCTGTGTGTCCTTTCCTTGAGCAATTCTGGCATTTCACACTACACCATCCAGTATGATGCTGATGGCAACGATCACACTTGGGTGCATCACCGTTCTGATTCTTCTTATCTACATTCCCAATAGCATAAGCCTTAGCTTGTCTGTTGCTTCGGTGATCATTACTCTTAGAGTGACGGTCTCTCTTTCTCTTTCCATTCTTCTCCGTATCAGCTTCTTCTAATTCCAACGAATCCATAAGTTGTTGAGCAATTGTGATTGCCTCATGGATGTTTGCAGGCCTAGCAGAAATTACATCATTCCTCGTAGCTACAAGCAACCCATCAGTATACCTCTCGATCTTTTGAGTCTCAGTTTTCACCATATCTGGGCACAACAAGGCTAACTCCTGGTAACGACGATTGTAAGTCGCCATATCATTACCTTTCACCTTGTGGTTCCAAAACTCAATCTCTAGCTTCTTGATCTCATTCCTTGGGCAATAAGTCTGAATCAGCAAGGACTTAAATTGCTCCCAAGTCATAGCATAAGCTACATCACTCCCAACTGCATTTCGGTAGTTGTTCCACCAAGTCAAAGCTTCATCCTTGAAAGTAAAAGAAGCAAACTTTACCTTCGCATTCTCCGCACAACCACTGACATTAAACACTGACTCAGTCTTCTCAATCCATCTGACTAAGTAAACCACTCCTTCAGTTCCACCAAACTCAATGGGTCCACAAATCTTGAATTCCTTGTATTGACATCCATTAGCACGAACCGGTGGAAAAGTTCCAGCAGAATTGTTGGAATGATTTGACTCAGCTAGTAGTTCAGCAACTCTTTGCTCCACGAGTTGGTTGATCATTGCTTGATCCACAGTAGGCGCATTAAGTGGAACATGACCATTGTCTCCCTGAACATCAACATTTTGATTCCTGTTGTTTCGGTTAGTGGTGTCCAGGTTGTCAGGAGTAGGGGTTTCAACATTTCGAGTAGGTCGACGACCTCGGCGAGCAGGAGTAGTCACAGCAGGACCAATTCTGGTAGACCTAACAGGGTTTCGACGGGGTGCCATTGATCTATAACATCATACAAGTTCATGAGTCTCCAATAGAACTTATTGATATGCTCAACAAACATCTCAACGAAATCATGTCATGGAAAGAATAGCAACAACACACCACGTAACAACAAATAAGCGAATAAGGACTCAGTTTCCATAACACCCAAAATCACATAATACCATATACTAATAACCATCAACCATACAATAGCGATCTACATCGTTCCAACTAACGGATAACACAAAACATACTAATCGTTCCAAAAGAGACGAATACCGAACAAAATACATCAAAATATGATAAATAGCTTTTCTAACCGAACACTCCTCGGTTAAGAAAGCAAAAAGATAACATAACCCAAACAACTAGCCACGTGGCTGACGGAGTATCCTCAACTCCTGCCTCAAGCCATCAAGATCCCTCCATAACGATCCTAACTCCACGCTATGGGTGTCTCGGTCTCTCTTGAGGTCAGCCACCTCCTTCTCTAGCTCGGCATTCCTTTGCCAAAGCTTGCGGTCGGCCTCACGAGCAGTAACAAATCCTCGCTGCAAACTATCGATATGCTCGTGGACATCCATCAAAACTCTCCTCAGCTCAGTAGTCCTGCCCACAACGACAGTCAAATCAACTCTCAAATCTGCTAAGAACTCTCCAATAACTCTCTCAAGTCGATCCGATACACGTACAACTCTCTCACTAAGCTCAGTAATCCGAGCCCACAACCTGCCAACCTCACCCAATTCTGCATGCTCAGCAGAAACCTCAGAAGATGCATCCAACTCAACGGGACTACCAGGTGGCAACTCAAACAAGAACGAATGATCAGGTGAATCAGGCTCAATCGGGTGTACAGGTGAATCAGGCTCCTCAGCCTGAGCTGGTGGTGCTAACTCATCATCATCATCAGGCATCTCATCCTCCTGAGGGTCATCCTCCTCCTCAGGGTCATCATCATCACCATGCTCAGCCTCCTGAGGGTCATCCTCCCGCTCAGGGTCATCAGCCTCATCCTCACCCTCGTACTCCTCCTCCTCCTCATCAGAAGAGTACCTCATCACTCGTCGTCTCCTACTAGGTGAACCATGTGGAGATGTAGTAGGTGATCTAGGACGACGACGCAATGATGTGGGTGGCGCCTCAGACAGAAGAGAATGAGCATCAATCTGTAAAGGTGATGGAGTAGAGCGTACCGACATGCGTGCTGTAGCTCGGTGGGCAAAGCGTGGTGCCATACGAGCCAAAGCCTGATGAAGAGTAAGCTGCCTCGATGTACCAGGGAGCCCTAGAGAAGATGAGGGTCCCTGCGTAGATGCAGCAGGTAGTGCTGAAGTAGAAGCTGCCTGTGATACAATAGCTGAAGACTTGGCCATCTGGTAAGGGTCATCAGATGCCATAGTGAACTGTGCAGGTAAAACCGGTGCAGTAAGAATGTCCTCGACGACATCGGGCATATGGGAGGCCATAGTCTGTGACAACGGCGTAGGGTAGGTGTAAGTGTTTCAAAACAACTTAAATCACAACTCATAAAACCGTACCAAATATACTCATCAAATAATTCCATATATAATCTCAATAAAAGGATTTCAAACACCGCATTACTAAAATGTTTATAAAACATATAGACCATATAAATCCTCGAGAACGCCATCTTATTACTAAAATCCATAAATCTCAAATCATCTCAAATATCTCATAATACCTCAAATAATAGAAGATGCTTCGGCTTGGCGGGCTGGCGGGCGGTGGTCAAGGATCATTTTCTATAAAAATGCGGTTATAGTTTAGGCGTTTATTTACCTAGTTCTCTATAACCTTGGCTCTGATACCAATCTGTAACACCCCCAAAATTTGATACAGCGGAAGACTCAACAAGCTTTCGGGGTGCTACGGGGATTGGTATCCAACACAAGACAATATAGAACGAGATAAAGTAAACATAATAAAAACACAACCAAAACGGGGTTTTAGGGTTTACATTTATCCCAACATCATTCAGAGTCAGGCCATAAATAAAATAACAATAGGTCCAAATTTAATTATCAGAGTTTAGAAAAATAGATCCATGAACCGTGAGCCTTGGCCGAGCCTTCCAATCCAAGCATGCACCTCAACACTTAATTACCTGAGAAAACGTGCTAAAAGTCAGCTTTCGCTGGTGAGATCATAGGTTTAAATTCAACTAACAATATAGTGGACATATACGCAAAACGCTTGCTAGCTAGACTAAGGATTCGCTAAAAGCCTGCGGATACCCTCCGCTCTCAACATAACACACGGATACCCTTCCGCAATAACATAGATATTCGGGTAACCCCCGCAATACCAATAAATACTCGGATAACCTCTGAAGTATTAATAACCTATAGGTGCACACTATAGTATCTAAATAAGTCAACCTTGAATAGTACACACAAAACTATGTGACTAAAGCTGACAATCCAAATAAGCCAACCTTGAATAGTACACACAACAAATATGTGACTAAAGCTGACAATCCAAATAACCAAATAAGCCAACCTTGAATAGTACACACAACATATATGTGACTAAAGCTGCCAATCCACCAATAACCAAATAAGCCAACCTTGAATAGTACACACGACATGTGTGACTAAAGCTGACAATAGATCCTAGTCCATACGCATAGCAAGTTTAAAAGAATATAAAAGCGATAATAGTCCACGTAAAATAATTTGCACGTTTCTCACCCCAATCGTTGAAAACATAGTTCAAGAGTAAAAAGTGGGGCTATGACTCACCTCAAGTCCAGAAAATAGCAAGACGAGGTAGGTAGAAATAAGACGTATGATAACTCACGAAACAGCAACTACGGACTTGGCACGACCTAACAATATTAACTTTTTCAGGAATCATTTCCTCAAATATATAATATTCCCAAACCCGGACGAGAATCCGTTTTATTTCCGAAAATCCATTTCGTATTAGTTTGGTGTATTTGCGTTTGGTATCCATAAGGGTAGTGGGTCGACTCCAAACAAACCAAAAAGATCACATAAAGAAAAATAAAATAAATTATAGATCTAATATTAGCCCAATATATCATTTAAATAAATCGCCAAAGTTTACCAAATCCGTCGATTTGATAATCCTCATGTTTATTTACGTAACATATCGTTCCAAGATTACACCCAACCTAAAGCACATAGCACATAATTACTACATAGTATATATTATAGTTTAATAAATTCCTCATATATATCGTCAAATTGGCCAGATTTCCCGATATATACACTCGCAATCTATTACACTTTACATATACTACAACCTATGGGCGTCGTAGGATACGATGCCCACTAATATATTCGTTTCCTATAGCCAAATAACCCGGCTCAATCTTACGGTTAAGTGGTTATTTAATTATAGAAAACGTCTATATTAGTCGTCATATATCCGTGACAACACGAACGTCACAAATAATAACTTACCTGGACCCGAGTGACAACAATTTCGCATAACTCAATAAGTTTATCCATTATATATCCGAAATGACATTTTATTAAACGTTTCATCATTGTCGGGAGTTTCCCGTTTTATAACACAATTTTTATAATAATAATACGTTCAATAATATTACGCCACTTTCGTAGCCTAATATATATCTAATTGTATTATTTATAATACGACTCGTGATTATTATTATTATTAATATACGCGCTTATATAGTCATATATACGTTATTCATGTATATATATTCATATAAACATTCATATTATCAATAATTATTATTACGAGTTTTATTATTTTCGTTTTAATTTTAATAGCTATTGAGTTATACGAACTGGTCATATGTCCGAGTCATGACTCTCGGCTCATTGTCCAAGTCCAATAACAAGCAAAAGTCATAAAATAACCAATCTCCGTCCAATCACAATCTCAAACTACGGGCTACAACATGAGGGTCCGACTACGGCACCCGACTAACCTATCTCCGTCAATCTAACGACCGTCTCACAATCAGTCCCCAATAACTCTTACCAATCGACAACAACTCCACAATACCAATAATCATATCCATTGTCGAGACCAAACATGGTCTCGACCCAACCAAAAGTATTCGGCCGAAATGAAATACCACAACAATGCCAAAATTAAGTTCACAATTATTACAAGAAAATCACATCAACCAAGTTAATGTTCGGGTCGGTTTACCAAGCCGAACCCGAGTCTATACGACTCGATTGAGTCTCGGTACACATCACGAGCTACCATGGCTCGAAGCACAATCCAAGGGTCACACTTACGGCTCCAAGGAGCACACCCGACTGCCCAATCGACTACAAGGGTCTTGGCAACATTTAACCATACTCGGCATTAAGCCGCGACTCCAATGAGTCAGAACAAAAATCCAACGCAACAACATACGAAACCACAACCTCAAGATCAAGAAGACAAGTAGATCGAGCCCTTAAGCTCGGATCAATAACTATGCCGTGAGTCTTAGACTCACGGTTCGAATTAACCCATCGAGAAACCAAACCCGGATACCAAACTTAATAGAAAACATGTTTCCAACCAAGATCCATAAGTGTTACACGTTTTTAATAGAACCCATTCGGTACATCATTAAGTCGTGACCTTAGGTCAAGATTTTTATCAACAATACGAGTGAAACTCGTCTCACCTTCGATCTAGAAGCTCAAAACCATGATAACCCTTCAAAATACACGATTGGTGGTGAAGATAGTGGTGATTCGTGAGATGAAATGGTGGTATGAGGCGCGTGGGATAGTAGATCTAATGGATTAGATGATGGAGGATTAGAAAATAGTGGTGGTGTTGAGTGGTGGCCGGCTGTGGCTGTGGTGGTGGCCGGATTTTAAAAGGGCGGCTAGGGTTTGAGAAGTGGGGGAGAAGAAGAAAATAGAGAGGGATGAAAAATAGTGAGTGTTTGTGTGTGTGGTGTTGCTGTGAACCGAACCAACACAACCCTTTTTATCTACTCTTCTTTTATTTTTTATTTTTTTATAAAAGTTAATAATAATAATAATAATAATAATAATAATAATAATAATAATAATAATAATAATAATAATAATAATAATAGTAATAATAATAATATTATTACGGTGGAGCGGGTAACGCGGGTAATTGTAAAAACATGTGGCCCGAACCCGAACTCATTTTAAACTTCAATATCACTCGAGAACATCTCGTAAATAATTAAAAATATAGTCAGACTCATTAAGACGAATCATAAAACTGTCGTTAGGTAATCCTAGTGCCAAAGTCAACGTAGTACCAAGTGAGAATTCAAATATACATCACCGATCATTTAATCAAAAATGAATTATGAGCATAATTCATGAATTCCATAACGTCATTAATTAAAAATATCCATAAAATAGGTCTTACAAGTTCGTTGTGAAATGAAAATTTCAAATAAAAATTATAAACGAACTTAAATTGTAATGCGGGTTTTTAAAATAGCTCCCTAAACTGCCGGTTGTCACACAACTAACATCAGATAATTTTGCTTGTATGGTTTTTGCATAGTGCATACCACATTCTCAGTAAGCAAATCAAATGAGGTTATTAAACAACACTAGCATAACACACTTGGCTGGTTTATTAGCTTCTGTTGGCCTAGTTGGTGATTTTCTCCGTATGAAAACGTATAAACTGTTAACATGTGTTACCACAGGCATTATACCAAATCACATTCTGCAACTTTAGTGATCATACTTGTAACAAAAAAAATAAAAATAAAAATAAATAATAATAATAATAATAATAATAATAATAATAATAATAATAATAATAATAATAATGATGTACCACTTACCTACAAACAATAATAATACATTTAGAGTTTAACTTTTCTCTTCACATTTATATTCTCGAGTTTTTATTTGGAGAGCAAAGAAAAAAAGTGGAGAGGAAATTAAAAGTCATGTTCTGGATTATTTATTTATTTATTTATTTTATTTTAATTTTTTTTAAAGAGAAGAGAAGGGGAGGAAATCAAGCTAAATTCCAACTCCTAATTTTCGTTTTAAAGTGAGAAGATTTTGAGAGAAGGTGACTTTTAAACTGAATTTATTTCCATATTTCTTTTTCTTTTTTCTTATTGGAAACACAAAATCATATACCATTTTTTGTTCCTCTCCTATACTTTAATCTCTTTTTACTCTATTTACTTCTCTTATTTCCGTTTTGCACTAAAAAACAAAGCGTATAACTCAAAAGTGGTGATTTTTAAAAAGTTACATTTTAGCCTTTGAGGCGTAGAACTCAAAAGTGGTTATTGGGTAAACCGGTTATATCAGAACCGAACCGGCAGTTTGTAACCGGTTTTAGTTTTTTATGGTTGACTGGTTTGAAAACCGGTTATAATCGAACCGGGTATGTGAACTGGTTTTGAAATCGATTTAAACTGGTTTCAACAGCTTTTAGTATTTTGTCCCATTTTGACAACTTTTGCAGCCCCTAGTACTAGCTTGCTTTCAAATTGCATCACATGTCCCATCTCGTCTCAGTGTGTTTGAAATTGTAGTAAAAAAGTACTACTGTAGCTTACTTGTTCTAATTTCGATAAAGTTATTTCGAAATTAAAAAAGAAAATGTAGTACTAGCTTTTTCCTTTCCCATATAATATGTCTATAAAGTATAAACATTAATTCCATTATAAAAATATATACGAAACTCAAGTACAAAAGTAATAGTGTTTATACTGGGAGTATATTTCATAAAAAACACACCTTCTCTCTCCTTTTATGTTTTCTTCCCCACCTTTTATCAATACTCTGCAACACCAAATCACCAACTATATGCCAGAAAATTATTTCTTAATGAAAGACGTTTTATACGAAAAACACCAGAAGAAAATATAAAAACACTTACCACACCATTAAATTTTCTTTTAGTTTTCACATTCCTTTGTACGGTTCTGTAACTAACCGCCTTTATCATCGTCGGCGTCAAACTTCTACTATGAGTGCATACCCAAAAAAGATCAAAGAAGGAAAAAAGAAAAGTAAAGAAAAGAAAACCGGTTTATGTAAGCGGTTATGAATTTGGTCGAAAATCGCTTAAGTTTTGGTAGTAAAAAGCCACTATTTCAGGTTAAAATCACGCGTGTCTTGATGTAAAACATTATTCCGGGCAATTTTCGTGTTTTACACTTTTGATGATTCAGACCAGAAAGGGGTCATAATTGTGATTTAAAATCTATTCAGAAACATTTTTATCAAATGTCAAGTTTTCATACGTTTTTATCAATTTTCATATATTTTTATCCGTTTTCATACATATTATATATAAAAAATGGATGAAACCAGATAAAATATAAGAAAAACAGATGAAAACGTAAAAAAATAGACGAAAACGAATAAAAGTGTATGAGCGCGGAAAAAAAGTGAGAAAAACGGAAGAAACGGATAAAAGCATGAGAAAAATGGATGAAAACTGAAAACAGATAAAAACGGACAAAACGTAAGAAAAATGGACGAAAAAAGATAAAAACGTAAGAATAGTCAATGAGAACTAACGATGCAATTATTTTAACTCAATGAGAACTAACGATGCAAATATCTTAACACAAGGAGGACTAACAATGCAAATATTTTAACTCTATAGTCAATGAGGACTAACAATGCAAATATTTTTGCTTAATGAGGACTAACGATGTAAATATTTTAACTCTACAGTCAAAGAGGACTAACGATGCAAATATTTTAACTCAGTGAGGACTAACGATGCAACTATTTTAACTCTTATTAGGAGATAATGGAAAATCATTTGCATCGTTAGTCCATAGTAACTGGTATTACTAACTGGGGGATGTATTTGTTCCAAAGTTACTAACGGATGGATGAATTTTGAGTCAAAAAAAGAAAAATGATGTAAACCGGTCATTTTGCATACCTTAGGGATGTATTTATGACTTTTCTCTTATTTTTAAGTGATTTTATGGTACTAAACTTTGACTAATTCATAAAGCAATTTTATGAAAAAATAAAAAATGTTTTTAGCTTAAATTATAAGTTATGACTCGTTCACTAAACATACTTTTTGGGCCGGTTTGGTAGGGCCGGATTTGGCCAGGTCGGGCGATATAAGGGTGCCATTTTATGAAAAGCTCAATGTATAAATATGCTCATGTGATGCCTTCCTGAGGTCCATACCGATCAACATCGTCGCATTTAGTTTATATACTGCGCTTTTTTTTTTTTTTTCTTTTTTTTATTTTTATTTTATGGACATGTAACTCTTGAATGTTGAGCGTTGTTTTTCTCATTTTTTTGCATATTCCATTGAGATTTTCAATTTGCTACGATTTATTGCATGTTATAAACTAGTAATCACTTAATTGCTCACGAATTGTATACTTAGTTACTAAGATAACAAGCAATCTTGTGTGTGAAATATTTGTTTGTATTATACTAGTTAAAACGTGATATATTGGACATAGCATGCGTGTATATTGGTTTTTAGTAAGCTAACATGTATTTATATTACGAGTAGTTTTTAGTTGGTGGTTAATAGAGATGGTCAACAATAGAGATGATCAACAATTCTGCTTCAAAAAATGCTATGAAAATATCACTATCTAAACAATAGATTACTGGTTGGACACTTATAGCATGTTTAGTAGTAATGATGAATCTTCAATGTATATCAAATTTTACACACTAAAAGGGCCTATTATTTGGTTTATCGCCCTGGGCAACCGAAATTCCTTAGACGGTCTTGCTGTTTGGTATGTAACCTTTTTTAAATTTTTTGAGAAGTAAGTTTTTTGTTTTGAAAAACAAGCTCTTACAAACATAAAGGATTAAGATCCTTTCATGTTCAATTTAAGATGAGAGGTTATGCTAACCAATTAGAAAAAAGATAAATGAAATGAGGGTCTAGTTTTTAATAAAAGTTAAGGGCCAACTTTTTTTGTTTACTCTCACAATATTATCAACATGACCTCTCATGTTCACTTTAAACGTAAAAGTATCTCAATCCAAAAATAAAATACTTGTTTGGATACACAAAATCAAAGCTTTTAAAATAAATAAAACCACAAGGCTCATTCTGAAAACAATGTAATAACTTAAAGGACCACAGTCAGTAGTCCATGTACAACAGTCCAACCATTTACCCAATCCGTCAAACCACCAATACGGTCCACACACCAAACAAAATTTCGGGGGTTCTTTCAAAGGAACATACTCATCATTCCTTATGTAACCAATTCTGACGTATGCACCGGTGCACCAGTCATTAAAATTCCGCATGTAAATTCTGGTCCAGTCCACACTTAAACACGGATTGATTTTGTTAAGTGGCCTCACCAAAATAGTGAAAAACCATGTTTACAAAGAAGAAGGAATTGCATATATATCCTTACTTGCATATATATCTTTGATACAAGTTTTCGATGCAAATGATACAATGATTTTTATGCATGCTAAAGATATATATGCAATTTTGCATTTTTTAAAAAATATATATGCAAATGCCTTCGCAAAGAACATAAAATGGAACCCATACTTTCAAACTATAATGAAAACAATACCATTTCTTAAAAAAAAAAAAAAAAAAAAAAAAAAAAAAAAATCCACATGTAGATTTTACTTCCTTTAGATGACAAGTTAAAGCTATTTGAACAATAGGGTTCTCACTACTACAAAAAGTGGATTTATCCACGCTTATTTTGCCACACTTTGAAAATGGTGGATTTTTTTTTGGTTTTTGTAAACGTAAATAAATGTGTGAAATTAAGTGACAATTTTATGTGTGTAATAACTCACGTTACGTAAAAAAGCGTGGACAAATAAATTGGGGAAAGGTTATTCCACATCAGAAAGCGTGGCAAAAATTGTCATGTGTCACTCACTTTTTTATATTGGGACAACATAAAGCGTGGCAAAAATTGTCATACGTGTCACTCTATTTTGTAAAAGCCCTCTCATAAAAATCCTCTCATTCAAATCCCCAAATCAGTTACTGACATAAAAATCGATTCATGAAAATTTATAAAAGTCCTCTCATTCGATTCATTCACTACCTTCACTTGACATAAAAATCCTCTCATTCGATTTTATAAAAGTCACCTTTTCAAATCCCCAAATCAGTTAATCGATTTATAAAATTAACGGTTAATCCCCAAATTATCAGTTGTTCAAATTATGAGTTGTTCAAATCCCCAAATCAGTTAATCGGAAGCAGTTGTTACAGGTTTGTCCTGTCATTCGATTTTATAAAAGTCACTTTATCAGTTAATCCCCAAATCAGTTGTTCAAATCCCCTAATTCGATTTTATAAAGTGATTTTATAAAAGTCACTTTATCAGTTAATCGGAAGCAGCAGAGCTTGTTAATCGAAAGCTAGGGTTGGAGCTTGTTAATCGGAAGCAGCAGAGCTTGTTAATCGGAAGCTAGGGTTTGAACTTGTTAATCAGTTGCAGAGCTTGTTAATCAGGTATAAACAATTTATACGCGTTTATATATAAGTATAATAATCAGAAATTATTTTTGAAAGTATGAATTAATAATCAGAATAGTGTTTGGATCTGCGTTTAAGTCGTAATAATCGGATAGTCGTTAGAGATAGTTTTAGTTGCGTCTGTCGGATAATCGGATAGTGTTTGGCAATAATCGGATAGTCGTTAGAGTTAGTTTTAGTTGCGTGTGTTGGTGTGTTTGGCAAAACTAGTGTGATGTAACAAACTTGCTTGATGTAACAAACTAGCTGTATTCGTAATTAAGTTTGGTTTAGTAGTTAGGGTTTATCACCAAAATGTAACAGAGTTTTGATAAGTTGTGGCTGTATTGTTTTGCAGTTGACGTAATTAAGTTTGGTTTAGTATTCATGATTCGACTTGCGTTGTTAGTTGCTTGTAATTAAGTTTGGTTTAGTATTCATGATTCGACTTGCGTTGTTAGTTGCTGGTTTATTGCACCAAAATTTAACAAACTTATTTGATGTAACAATCAGGTGACAAATTTTTAATTCAGTTTGGTTAATTAGTTACAGTTTATTATGCCAAAATGTAACGAATTTACTTGATGCAATGACGCGTCACTAGCTTTTTAATGATTCTAAGGCGACTTGTGTGTTGTTTTAGTTGCGTAGTAGGAACTAGGAAAGTAGGAAGCAACGGCGGAGAGCAATAGCGTTTATATTCTTGGAGTAGCATTTGTAAAACAAAAAGTTTACTAGCTTTTAAACAAAATTTAAAACACTACTTACCGAATGCTAAAGGCAAAATAATCAGTTTTACTATGTTTAAACACTAGAAACTATTAATCTGTGATTTTTAAACACAATAGATTCAATGATCATTTTTGAAGCGGAGTGCCAAACAGTAACACCTAGGTTGTGTTTGGCAACGAGTGTTAGTTTTTGGATATTGTTTACCCACAATTTGTTTAATGGTTAAATTAAGGTTTGTGATTAAGCTTGTTTTTGACTCTATCACTAAAACACAAGACAAAGTGAGTATAGGAGCAGTTGGGCATCATTCTCAAGTCACTTTTTTCCTTCATTTGCCAATTTTATGTTCATTCATCTCTCTTTGGTTTATTTATTTCATGCTATAACCTTTTTTTGTCTTTACTCATAACATTTTTGGAATTTAGTAATAAGTTGTCAATTCTAATGATTTTAGGCATTGTATCGGAAACTTGGTAAGTATAAGCGATGGATAAAAATTGGATTAATGCTCCGATTAAAAGCAAAACTTTTAGAGACGGAGCCGAAAATTTTATAAGTTTTGCTCGTGCTAGAAGTATAAGAGGATTAATCAAATGTCCATGTAATAAATGTTGTCTCGGTGAATGGGTAAATTTGGATAAAGCTCACGGCCACATATTGCGTTATGGGTTTTTAGCCGGGTATAAAGAATGGACTGTGCATGGAGAGCATACTATATCTTTACCACCATCTCAATCTAGTAATGTTAATGTTGAGGAAACTTCTTTTGGTCAAGAGGATATAAGAGGTTTGGTTCGTGATGCGTTAGGTATTAGTTCTTTGCCTTTGGATAACGCCGAATTAGGAGATACAACGATGGAAGGAGATACAATGTTGGAAGGAGATACCGGAGAATCTACGGAAAATGGTAGTCATGGTGATGAGGGTCTTTTATATAAGAAGTTGTTAGAAGAATGTGACAAAGAATTGTACTCTGGTTGCAAGTACTCAAATTTGTCCTTCACTTTACATTTATATCACATTAAATGCGTTGGTGGAATATCCAACAAGACTTTTAGCATGATACTAGAACTCTTGATGGATGCATTTCCACATCTTACAGCGTTACCATCATCCGCAAATGAAGCAAAAAAGTTAACTAAAGATTTAGGTCTAGGTTACGAAAAAATCCATGCGTGCCCTAATGATTGTATGCTTTATTGGGGTGAAAGGGTGGGTCAACAATCATGTCATGTTTGCAAAGCTTCGTGATATAAAAGCGATGAAGTGATTGCAAAAGTTTTACGTTATTTTCCCTTAATTCCGAGACTTAAAAGGTTGTACATGTCAGAGAAAACAGCAAAGGATATGAGGTGGCATGATATTGGTAGAACAAAAGATGGAAAATTGAGGCACCCCGCAGATGGTCTTGCCTGGAGCGCATTTAATGATCGATATTCAGAGTTTGCCTCGGATCCTCAGAGTGTGAGGCTTGGCCTGGCTAGTGATGGTTTTAATCCGTTTCGTACAATGAGTACATCACATAGCACATGGCCAGTGTTATTGATTCCTTACAATTTACCTCCTTGGATATGCATGAAACAACAATCATTTATTCTTTCATCTATTATTCCTGGGGAGAAAGGTCCTGGCAATGATATTGACATATATCTAAAACCTTTAATAAAAGAGCTCCAATCATTATGGAAGGGTGTTGATGCATACGATGCTTTTTCTAAGGAACATTTCAAACTTAAGGCTTCCCTTTTGTGGACTATCAACGATTTTCCTGCATATGCAAATTTATCTGGTTGGAGCACCAAGGGTCGTGTAGCATGTCCAGTTTGTGCGAACTCCACTCACTCTAGGTGGTTAAAACATGGAAAAAATTTTTGCTACATGGGACATCGAAGATGGTTAGAGCCGAATCATGGTTATCGATTTCTAAAGGAACGTTTTGATGGTACAATAGAGTATGAGGGTCCGCCAACTCCACTAACAGGGTCAGATGTTTTGGAACAATTAAGCGGAGTAAGATTTAAATATGGAAAGTATAAGGAAAGGACGAGGGGGGATGTTGGTTCAACAAGTACTCATACAACAGAGGCAACACATAACAACCAAGGTGCGTTTGAGAGTACAAATATCATCATTGAAGAAGATATTAATGGTGAGAACCAATTATGGAAGAAGAAAAGTGTATTCTTTGATTTAGAGTATTGGGAGCACAATTTACTTAGACATAACTTAGATGTGATGCATATCGAAAAGAATGTGTGTGACAATATTCTCGGGACCTTATTAGATTTGGATGGAAAGACTAAAGACAATGAAAACACCCGCAAGGATCTCGAGGAAATGGGAATTAGGCATGACCTTCACCTTATCAATCGTCCTAATGGAAAGCCGTACTTACCCCCAGCATGTTATACGATGTCTAGTGTTGAGAAGTTCAACTTTTTACAATTGTTAAAGGATCTCAAAGTTCCTGATGGGTATGCATCAAATATTTCGAAGGGTGTAAGCTTGAAAGATCATAAAATTTCCAATCTTAAGAGTCATGATGGGCACATCTTAATGCAAGATGTTTTGCCCATTTCTTTACGGGCATCCGTGATTTCAAGAACACAATCTCGTGTAGTTAAAGCAGTGACTGATTATTGCTTCTTTTTCAAAGGGTTGTGCGCAAAAGTTCTTGATCTTTGTGAATTAGACAAAATGGAGTATCAACTCGTGCAGACATTGTGCGAGTTGGAGCAGTTATTCCCTCCTAGTTTTTTCACAGTCATGGTCCACTTGACTATCCATTTGATATCAGAGGCGAAGCTTGGTGGACCCGTTCATTACAGATGGATGTATCCGGTTGAACGTTACTTTCTCTTTCATACCATTAAGTTATGTATATTTTATTTTTACCTTGTGATGTATCCGGTTGAACGGTACTTTCTCTTTTTAATTTAAAGGTACTTGATGCGGTTGAAGTCATATGTTCGCAATAAGGCTCAACCAGAGGGATCAATTGCAGAAGGATATATCAAGGAAGAGTGTCTTACTTTTTGTTCAAGGTATTTTGAAGGTGTTGAGACTCCATTTAATCGCCCTCTTAGAAATGATGAGAATGTTGTCGGAAAAGAAATGTACATGTTCAATTCAGGTGGTCGTAAGTTAGGTAAGGTTGAGATTCTTGAGGTTGATGGCAAGTCTTTAGCTCAAGCACATCGCTATGTGTTACTAAACCATACTAAAATTCAACCTTTCCGCGAGTAAGTATTTCTTTTAGCATATAATTGTTATATCTAGTAAGAAATCGATAAAGTCTTAACATTATGATATGCTTGCTGTAGTTATTTTTTGAGTGAAAAACAAGCTCTTAGGAATAAACCCATGGACTCAAAAACTATAGAGAAATTGATGGTCGAGGAATTTCCATGGTGGCTAAAAAACCAGGTTAGATCTATTGATTGTTATATAAGTTTCCTCATCTCCGAGGTGCATTAACTAGTAGTGATGTTAAATAATGGTAGGTTTCTCTCTTAGAAAAGGATAATGTAGATGAAGAAGTGTTATCTCTTGCTATTGGTCCGAATATTGTTGCTAAGCAATATAAAGGCTTCATCACTAATGGTCATAGATTTCTTACAAGGCGGCATGAAGAGTTTAAGAAGACACAAAATTCAGGAGTCATGGTGGAAGTTGAAGGAGGAAATTATTATGGAAAACTTAAGAATATTATTGAGCTCGAATATTATCGTGGATACAAAATTGTGCTTTTCCATTGTGATTGGGTCGACAATAGACTTTATAGAGGGCTAAAGAAAGATAAATATGGGTTTCCTCTTGTGAATTTTTCTAGGGCATTGATACACACCGGTGAAAATTTCAAAGATGATCCTTTTATAATTTCTACTCAAGCAAGACAAGTGTTCTATATAGAGGATTTAAAAGATGTTGGATGGTCACATGTTATTATGACCAAGCCAAGGGATATATATGATATGAGGACTAATGTAAATAGAGATGATGGTGACTCTTATACCCAATGCATGCCTTGTAATCTTCCAGTAATGGATGATGTGAACCAGGAACCTCGTTGGCTTCGTTGGCTTCGTATGGACACTGAACTCCAAGATGCTCAATAACGATCGGTACCTATTCGCTATTGGAGTTCATGAGTTCATTTTCTTTTTTTCTTGTGTTTTATAGGTCTGTGTAATCATTTTTGATGATGCATCTTTATTCAGCATATAAATGTCATTGAGTCTAGGTGTTTACATTTTCCACTATTTACCTTGTATGTCGTATGTCATGCTTACAAAATAATGATGTCCGTTTTATTAACTATAATAATGCTTTGTTTTTTCTCAGATCTGCGGGAACAGGAGTAGTTAAATAGTGGTATAAGCTTTCACAAGTCAGACAAGTAAGTTTACTTTTACTTCATGTTTATTCTACCTGTAATATAATATACATATAATTTCCATGAGAAATAGAGTTCTCGCTAATTCAGTTATGCTCGTCAACTAAGTTTCTTGATTGTGGTAGATCTATTAGATGAATGTTCTAATGTGCACTTTGTTCTCTAGGGTTAAAAATTAATAGTTTTTGTTTTCTGTGTTCTGGAAGAGTACTTTAGATATATGACTTAACAGTCTCTGTATGGAGCCAAATGAAGATAAGAAATTACCATGTGTACCTAGGGTTTCAGTTTGTTTAGGTGCGTGACATCATCAGTACTTAATCACTAGATCAGTTATGTCGTTGAGGCCGAACGCGAGGACTGAGGTTCGTAGGAACCGATACAAAGTTGCGGTTGACGCGGATGAGGGACGGAGGCGTAGGGAGGATAATATGGTTGAGATTAGGAAGAATAAGAGGGAGGAGAATCTGTTGAAGAAGAGGGTTGAAATTTGAATTGATGTAGTTTCTGTTCAAGTAGTTATGATTGTTTAGGATACTTCAGTTTTGTTATGATTAAAGGGGTGCCAGGTTTATTTGATATTGAAAAAGCTCGTAAGTACATTTTTTCGGCTTATGAGGTTGTCAACTGAGCTTATGGCTTATTTAGCTCATCGGCTCAACTTGATAAAGCTCATAAGCCTGAAAAAGTGGTCGTATGAGGTTTTATTATAATTGTATAGGCCTGTAAGCTCGACAAATAAGCTAATCCAAAGTCAAAACACCTCTTAAAGCATAGTTAGATACATGACTGCGATTATATAGTATATGGCTATAGAGACTTGCTGTCTGCTATTGAACAGGTGTAAATTTGTTACATTATCGCGCGTCGGATGAATATGGTTTGATATGTCTATGCGATTTAAAGTCTGCAACTCTGCATAAGTTTCATATAAATATGAGTATGCTTTAGTTAGTTTAATTGGTTAATATATACTATATGTAATATGACTTTTATACTAGTACCGTACTTGTTTTGGGTGAATAAATTGAGGAGGTATCAAGTATTGACTATATATAGGAGGTGTTGATGTTCTGGACATGGGATTTGTTGCATAAATACTGATGATGTTATATTAAGCTGATGTAAGTATTATGTTTGTATGATCAGTTGCACGTTGCTCAAATCTGTTAAGCTAGTTTGAAGGGTCACTGATTGTTATATTATAGGACATTTAATAAAAAAAAAAGTTGTGATTGTTTAGGAAAAATGAACCAATACATCAATAGGCACAGGAAAGAAAGGTTTGTGATTCAGCTAAAGCCTAAGTCAATATGCTACTTTAGTATGATGCATCATGTAGTATCAGATAGTTATGCTTAGTATTCATGTTACATTCATTATTCAACTTTTAGTGCTTAACAAGAGTTGATCGGAATTAACTTTGACTTTCATAGAATTGAATAAAAATATGGATCATTATTCTGTAGCTTAAAGGTAGTTTTTAATATTTTAAAAGTAACCATCTTTGGTTGTCTCCTAAACAAATGTAGAATATTGATTTACTTCTTTTTGGAATGAAATGGAAATTCTAGTAAGGCTTAATGACGACAAAGCTATCTTGTTCTTCACATCTCATTGTGTGTATAATTTTACTTGAGTTTTACATATCTGGAGTTTATATATAACTGAAATGGAATGTCTGGCAGTTTCTGGTAGTAAAAGAAAGGCACAGGGCTTCAAGGATGAAGAGTTTTTCATAAGTTCAGTGCCGACAAATCAAGTAAGTTGTCATTCGCTCATGCTTAATACATATTAGTTTGGCAACACCTTTAGGATGCCAAGCTACATGTTAAATGTAGCTTCAAAATTCAAACATCGGTATCTTCAAAATTCGAGCTACATGCTGAGAATGATTACAACTGACAGAGTACTAGATAGAGAAAAAGCGTTGTTAAGCGCTCGCTTTTTTCTATAGCGGCTAGTTTTTATGAAATGAGAACTTAGACGATCATTTCTAAATAAAGATATAAGGGCTTTAAGTATTTGAATAAACTTCTCTTATTTGATCTTTTTTTAATTAAAATAAAGATTTTAAGATAATTATGTTTTTGAATAAACTTCTCTTATCATATGCACAAAGGGTAAAATGTTCACTGAAGCAATTGCTTTTGTCGCTTCTCGCCTTAGCCAAAGGTTAGTGATCAGAGACTTTGACGGGGTGCAACTCTTTTGGGATCCTAAGGGTAGTGGGTGTAAGTTGGTTATATGACTGTATTTGGATATTTATATATATGGGCAACGGTTGGTAGTCACTTCCTGTGTGATCTTCTCTTTCTTCTAATGATGATCATTTTCGTGTGGGTAATTAACATGCTGAGAATGATTACAACTGACAGAGTACTAGATAGATTGCATGAGTGTTTGGTTTAGTTTTTGGTTGGCGTCCTATATGCTGTGTGTTTGTTTCTTGCCACTTAAATATCTGATATATACATGACCGTCAAAACAGAGTTTTGGTCATTGCAATCATTAGCATTTTGAGTTTAAGCTTGACATTTTGTAATGAGTACTTCAAGAACTGAAATAACTGTGAAATTGTAACAGAATATCAGCTAATCGGTAATATTCTAACATCCACAGATCATAATTACTCTAACATTCAGCATACGAGTGCATGTTTTCAAGATGTTTTCTGCTATTCTAACTATACGTTTGTTGCATTTGATACAGTTTCCAAGATGTATAAATCTAAAGCCACGATGCAGAAACATAAAAGAAAACAAAGTCAAATGAATCTACAAACATCACACAACTCTCAAAAACAATCAAAACCATTTCCCACAAATATGCAAACCGCTCATATGCAAACTGAAGGTGTTCGACCTTCATTTCCCACATCAGCCTTTCAAGCGGGTGTACGACCTTCATTTCCCACACATATGCAAACTACTGCGGTTGACAACACCAATCACCCATCATCAGCCATTCATGTTCGACCTTCTTTTCTTTATAATATGCCACCCTCATCTTCACATATGCAAACAACTGGTGAAGCTTCTGTTCATAACACCAATCACTTATCATCATCCTTTCAACCAACTATTCGACCTTCTTTTCTTTACAATATGCGCCAAAACTCTTCATCCTCCTCATCTTCTCTTCAAGCATCTGTTCGCCCTTCTCTTCAAGCATCTATGCACCATAACTCTTCTTCCTCCGCATCGTCTTCCCATTCACAAGCAGTGGAATCACAACCCACTATACACGAGCCAGTTTTGCAGCAATCTTCACCCTCAGATTCTAATCATGATCAAGATCCACATGATGAATATGAAAAGAATCTATTGACGGAGGTTGAGATCATAGGTAACTAAAATCATGTTGTCAATATAAATTAGCCATGCGGTTGTAGATTATATTCTAACATATATGATAATCTTATAGGTGGGGATGGAAACATTCTTAGGATACAAAAAATGTGCGTAAAACAAGTTTACAAGCTGAACGAGGGTGAAAAGGTGTTAGTTCATGTTAATCCAAAATATCAGCTAATCGGTAATGCTGGGGGCTTGTGTCAAAGATTTATGACTTTACTTCTCAAAAAACCCAACATATGTCCCCCGGAGGCCAAGGACCGGAAGGAATGCAAAGAACGTTGTGGTGTTAGGCTTCTAGTAGAACTCCGGGTAATACATTCTGTTAATTTTCCATAAATTCAGTGTTAGGATGATAGTATTTAAGAAGCTTCTATTTAAGTAATAATAAGAGTGGGATATTATCGTTATAGTTTGACTTTTATTCTTCATTTAATGTTCTTTATTGATAACTATGGCAGCGGAGGTTCAACATACCTCAAAGCGATAATGTAGACAAGGTTCTTTGTGATATATTCAGAGGGAAGCGTAGAACCTTAAAATATAGGTTAAAAATGAGCTTGTATAATCAAGCTGCGAATAAGCTGAATGAAGTTAACGGTGTCAATGAACTTGGTGCTCAAGAGACTGCTTATTCAGAAGATGAGCTTTTGGAAGCATTGGATTTACTCGAACCACCAGAAAACTTCCATGACCACCAATGGCAAGTGTTTAAAAGTCATCTTCGAAAGCCGATAGCAAAGGTATTAAAATTTTCCACTGTATTAAATTTTTTATTGTGCTGAGGTATCATATACTGGTGTTTTGTAACTGACAATTCAGGTTTAGTTGGTGGGGGTTTAGAGAATGGTTTTGGTTAAGGTATAGAGACCCTGATGGTTCAGTGAAATATGTTTTCCAGGGTTCAAGTAGAGAAGGTTTAGAGTCACTAGTCGTTCAGTGACTTGTGTTCAGGGAGTGGGGTTCAGGTTTATAGGATTAGTGGTATTGCATGTTTTAGGGGTTTTTGATTAAGGATTCTGGGTTGGAATAATAGCAGCATCGTTAGTGGTATTGAGCCTTGAGGACTGTATTTCCTAGTAATGTCTTTCTGCATGTGATTGAAAGTCTACAGTATAGTATTTGTAGTTGTTGGGAGTAGCTTAATTTAACCAAACTTTAGAAGGATAAGAGCGCCTTCTCAATAGGTTGAAATTTTTTGGCAAGAAATTCAAGTAGTCAGTGTTTCATCAGTTGACTGAACATGTAGGGTTCATAATATACAAGTGGTTTTCTTGAAATCAGTCTTAGAAATTTAGAATCCTAGTAATTGATCAGAAACAGGCAGAATTGACACTTTTATTTTATTTTATTTTTTATTTTATTATTATTATTATTATTATTATTATTATTATTATTATTATTATTATTATTATTATTATTTTTTCATCTGCTATGCATTAGTTAGAGCAGATATGTCAGTAGCTGAAATTTGGCAAACTCTTTCCGTGTCTCTCTATCTTGAAATAGCTTTATTGTTGCACACTGAAATTCCAGTAGCTGAATTGTCTCGGGTCGTTGTACAAACTTCCTTCAAATCAACTTAGAAATCGACCGTGTGGTGTAGATAGGTTGTTTCAGTTTCTGCATGACTTAAGTTTATGATATTATGGAAAATCTAAACTGTAAATAAGTAAAAAAATAAGAGCTAGTAATATAACCATGTTTTCCTCTGAAGATTTTGAATACACTTGTAGCATAGTCCTTTAGCTTGTATTCTACGAGATCACCACAATGGTGCTTTCACTGTTTCCTTGAATGCTTGTATTCTGTTTTAATTAGAAAGGTCCCAAACTTTTAGTAAGTTAGTTATCTTGTTAAATTGCTTGAACCTACCCAAACACTACTAAATTACCGGTTCTCTCATGCTAGGTCTTATTTCCTTTCCTAAACATCTAGAGACATACATACCTCTTTGAATAAGACTATCCGTGGCATTGCTACAGCAGACCACATTATATCTGTTTCCTGCACATGTATCATTATGGTTTGTCTTTAGACTATGTATGAATGCCATATTGTGATCTTGACCCAATTATGGATAAAGGGGGTCAATGTTTATTTGATACATAAATTTTCACGTGACCATCTTCCCCCCATTTTCCTTCTTTTTTATCAAAAGCTGCTTATTCAGATGTAAATAATGGCTTATATCTTTCTGATGTGGTGTCCTGAAATGCAGAAACTATCAGCATGTGGGAAGAAAGCACGACTTGACCAAGCCCATACTCATACCAGTGGTGCTTTTAGTTTCGCGCGAAGAGATCATGAATTTGTGAGTACCATTTAATCTCGAAATTGTTATAACTCATATTGTTATGCATTCTTTGATATTCTCTATCTAATATACAGAAAGTGACAAATAAAAGATCACCGAATGATGTTGAGAGGTTTCACATTTGTTATAAAACAGCGGACGACACATATATTCAAGAAGCAACAGTAGAAATGATGGTATACGCATATTTGTTTATAATTTTTTTTTAAAGTTTTATACGGCATGTTTTGATTTATGAAGTTAAAAGCATATGCATTATTTCAGGCTGAAGCAAATAGAGAAATAGAAAGAAAGAAGTTAGAGCTAGGAGGCCCTGAAGGTAATGTTGAAGATGACGTAGTGGCAGAAATTGCTAGGAATGTTCTTAACAAACTTATCGGAGATGAAAAACCTCATTGTTTTGGAGCCGGTGTAACAAAATCTCAAATATCCAAATTCAGTTGCGATCTAAGAAAGATGAGGGGTGAGGTTATAACAAATGAAAACCGTTTTTTGTTGGAGAAAGTACAGACTCAAAAAAAACAATTAGAGACTCAAAAAAACCAATTAGAGACTCAAAAAAAGCAATTAGAGAATCAAAATAAGGAAATAGAGACTCATAAAAAGCAATTAGATATTCAAGGTTTGCAACTCAAGGATATGGGAAAAAAGCTAAATGAGCTTTATGGAATGCTCAAAGTTGTTAAAACTGCGTTTCCTGGTCTATACAATGGTGCGTCTACTTCTGGTGCTATCACCAATTCCAGATCACTACCCAGGTATATATTTCAACTCGTGATGCTTAGCTGTTATGATAAAAAGATATTCTATCATATATCTGTTATCATGCAACTCGTATTACAATTGGGCTTTTCTCTTTTTCTTGATTTATAATCTTCAGTAAAGGGTTTGTTGCACCTAACTGTAACAAAGTTCACTATTTTTTTATTGTGTGTAATGAAGTATTTTTTTGTATACCTTCTGATGTTAAAAATAATGATGTCCGTTTTATTAACTCTAATAATGCTTTGGTTTTTCTCAGATCTGCGGGAACAGGAGTAGTTAAATAGTGGTATAAGCTTTCACAAGTCAAACAAGTAAGTTTACTTTTTTCATTAGTTTATTTTGTATTTTGCAAGAATGATAAGGTTATTGGAGAAATGGCTGATTGTAAAATAGCCAGTACTTCATTTATCGGTCTTTATACTCAACCGATAAATATATCATTGATGAGACTCCTCTTCTTTTGAAATATATCTATCTGCAAACCTTCATGATGCCTTGCTTATCGGGAAAATTTATTAGAACATTTTTAGTATAGCTTTTTATTAGCTTTTAACAAGCTTGTAACTGCCCCTTTTTACCCACTGTTGCCCTGCACCCTAGGATGCATCAGCCTTTATAAGCCTTTTGATCTTAGGTTGTTGAACTAAATTTGTAATCAGGGCTATACTTTCTTTTTGTCAAAACTTTCTTAGGGAAATAATAGCCTTAACTAGCTTTATAAAAATAAATAAAAAATAGAAATGGCTTCTTTGCTAGGTGGTTAGTTAGTATGCAAAACAGAAAAAAATCACAAAAATAATTTGATCATCTTTTTAGAAGGTTAAAGTTGGTAGATTAGGTCTCTGCAGCCCTGCACCACCTAGCTGTCCCAATCACCCTCACACCAGAAGCTACAATAAGCCCATTTTAGCTCCTTTTTCTCTGATTTTTGGTACATTTGTAGTTTGAAGTACTGGCTTAAGGTTTCTGTCCTTGTTGGTAATATGACTTATCAGTTAATTGTCATAGTTTGATGTTTAATCATAAGTGGACAAAAGCTCATATTCATACAAGGCTATTCATACAAGTAAGCTTGAACAGATCCAGTGTGTTTCAAGTTTGTCTTTAGGATTTGTAATAACGCCCACATCTCATTAACCTCAATATTTTTTTCTTTTTCAATTATTTAGGAGGTTCTTGAAGAAAAAAGATCAAAGCTTGCAATGGATACTTGAAGACGTAAGATTGACGAAGCTAGCAGATTTTGAAGACGTAAGATTGACAAAGCTTGCTACAGATTTGAAATCTTTTGTATGTGTAGAATATGCAGAATTGATATGTAGATTTGATATGCAAAAATTCAGAATTGATATGCAGAATATGCAGAATTGATATGTAGATTTGATATGCAAAAATTGAGAATTGATATGCAGAATTGATTTGCTAATTGATATGCAGAATTGTACTTTTTTGAATTTGTGCAGATTTTTTTTTTTTTTTTTTTTTTTTTTTTTTTTTTTTTTTTTTATTATGAACATAATGACATTTAAAAGTGTGTACTTTCAAAATATTTGCCACGCTTTTTAGTGTGTGAATTTTTAAAATTTTCCACTATTTTTTCATCTTGTGACGTTTAAAACCGTGCACTTGTATCTTTTGCCACGCTTTTTAGTGTGTGCCAATTTGGAAACTTTTCCACCATCCTAAGCGTGGAGTATATGATCCATTTCCCCACCCTCTTTGCTGTCGCTATTAACTGCTTTCTACACGCACAATTGTGTCAAACAATTTGTGACGCCTGATTTTGACACGCTACTTTCATGCGTGTACTAATTCTTTTGCCACACTTGAAAACGTGGAGATACGCTCTAATCAGCGTGTAAAAATAACCCGTTTGTTGTAGTGTCTGTAACTCTGTTTTATATCCAGAGGTTCTTTTAAAGCTATTTGAACTATAGGGTTCATTTTGAAATAGCATCACAAGTTAAAGGCCCACATTGACGATTCCTTATGTAACATATTTTACATTTCGGTCCACTCCATTTATAATTAAACTGGTCCAGTTCACATGAAGATGCTATTGTTATGGATGACGTCACTGTTGATCCAGTTCACCTATCACTATTAACTCATTACCCACTCAATCCTGAAGCCTAACCAACCAGTCAGAATTCGATTTGCAGGTCAGTTCATTTTTTTGAACTTTTTCTTTATATGATTTAGTTGCATGCTCAAGTTGTCGTAACATTGTACGTGTGGTTCTGTCACATGCATACAGCATAACAGTAAGTATCATACGGATTTTGGTTTTTTTTCTTCGTTAATTTTTTTTCATTGTTTGCTTACAAAACATAATTCACGGTTTTATAATAAGATACGAATACTTTTATTTTTATTTTATTATTATTTTTTTTTGTGTGTGGTTAGCCGGGTTCATATTTTAATAAGCGGAGAAATTACTTAAGTAAGGTGATATGTCACGTTAATAACTTAATACCTTAATCTGCTGCAATCAACTCTTGGATTGTTTGTGATAATGTCTCTGAAGAATGTAATGTTGATAACTCTGTAACTGAAAATAATGTGAATACTGTAAATGCAAATACTAATTGTTGTGTGATTGGGGCTAAAGATGTTAGTGATACTGTAAAGGAAAATGTTAATGATGTTACTGTCAATACTGGAATGGATAGAGTAAATGTGAATAATAATGTGGAGGGTGTAAAATCATATGCTAAAATGGTACAGAAGCATGAAAAACTGCTAGATACTAGTTTGGATTTTAAACCTACTGAAGTTTGTGATGATGGGACTGAATATGTTATTTTTGATGAGGAAATTGTTGCTAAAGGAAGTAAGAAATGGAATTTGACAGTGTGTGGTCAGTTCATTGGTTGCTCTGTGAATGAAAATGAACTCAGATATCATGTTAGGAGGATGTGGAGTAAGTATGGTTTGATTGATGTGCAAGTTGATAGAAAGGGAGTTTGCTACTTTAAATTCAAAAATAAAGAGGGTTTGGGAAAAGTAATTGAACAAGGACCATGGATTGTAAACAACAAGCCGCTTTACCGTATAGAGGTGGGATCCAATCATAGGTATGGAAAAAGCTGATGTTGCAAAGATACCTATTTGGGAAAAATGATAAATGTACCACTAGAGGCCTGGTCAAAGGAGGGTATTAGTGCTTTGGCAAGTAGTTTAGGGAGGCCATTGAGAATGGACAATGGGTTTGTCAAAATGGTAAGGGGAGAGTAGAGTTTGCTAGAGTACTGGTGGAGTTTGATGTTAATAAGAGATTTAAAGAAGATATATGTGTGCAGTATAGAAGCAAAGAAAATATAGTGAAAGGGACAAAATGTGTGAAGGTTGAGTATGTGTGGAAGCCTGAAATTTGTACACACTGCAAGGTGTTTGGACATGAAATTGGAAAATGTAATAAAATTAAAAGGGTAGAGAATGTATTATTATCCGAGAATGAATAGAGGGTTCAAAACAATGAGAATGATTGTTTCATTGACGCAAACTATAAAAGGAACAATGAAAAGAGACAAACTGGACCTAATGGGTACAATCATATGAAGGGTGGTGGGAAGAATGGATGGAATAAGAATGGTGTGTATAGAAGGAAGGATAACAACACAGAAACTATGAAGGATCAACAGAAGAAGGTACATGGCGAATGTCTGAACAGTCAGGAGAACATGAATAACATTGAGAAGACAAGGTCTATTCAGGATGAGTAACTGTCAACAATAAGGGTGTCTCCTAACAAATGTGCAGCTCTGGAAACCAATACTAATGAAAGTCAAGAACTGAATCAGTTAAAAGATAGGTTGATTGTGGATCAGTTTTTAAACAAAAAAGTTCAACCTTCATGTTCAGAAACAAGTAATTGGTCTAAGGATATGATTTTATAGTTCAAGATGAAATGGGAAGAGGATAGATCGAAAGAGGCAAAGGAGAATAGTGAGGTGAAGCAAGATGTACTGGAGGGTATGAATATTGCAGCAAAAGTGTTCTAAATTGACAGTTGGTAGACATAATTCTGTTAGTTTTTTTATGGAGTGTAAAATAGCTAGTTGGAATATTAGAAGTATGAATAATCTCAAAAAACAAAAAGAAGTATTGAAAATGATTAGAGAAGAAGGTTTAAGTGTGTGTGCAGTTATTGAGATACATTTAAAGCCAGATAGAGTTACTGAAGTTTGTAACAGATGCTTTGGTGGATGGGATTGGGTTTCTAACTCTGTGTATAGCAAGAATATATAGTTTTAGAATCATTGTTGGATGGGATAGTAATATGGTTAACCTGATGGTCCTTCATATGTCTAGACAAAGTTTGTTCTGTTTGTTAGAGACAGTGGAAACTAAAGTCAATTTTTTTTTTTTTTTTTTTTTTTTTTTTTTTTTTTTTTTTACCATTGTATATGCCTCTAACAGTGGGAATGACAGAAGAATGTTATGGGATGAGATTAAAGCTGCTAAACTGGTAACTAAAGATAAACCTTGGTGCCTTCTTGGTGATTTCAATGTCACGATGAAGACTGAGGAACACTCAATGGGTGGATCAAATATCAATGGAGATATGCAAGAGTTTATTGACTGCATAAATGAGGCTGAAGTAGAAGATATTAAGAGCTCAGGTATGTTCTTCACCTGGCTTAAATCTCCAAAAAATCCTAGTACAAGTATTATGAAAAAACTGGATAGAATAATGGTTAATCAGACTTTTATTTCTGAGTTTAAAAGTGCTATGGGTCAGTTTATGCCATTTATGACATCTGATCACAGTCCAGCTGTTTTAACTATATCTAAAGTTTTAGATTTTCTAATTTCATTGTGGAGAAAAAAGAGTTTCATTCCAAATTTTGTCCAGAAGCACGGGTAAAATGAGATGGTCACCATTTCCTAGAGAGATAGATGCTATAAGTCCAGAAGTAAAAGCATGGCGAGTCTTGCGACAGGAAGAACGTGTTCGAGGGTACCTATATACATAATCCCATACCAACAATTAGAGGTGCAAAATCGGGCGGGTTGAGTAATGGGTCAAAATGGGTTGAACCACAAACCTTTTTTAGTCCATTTTTCTTATTTGTACACATAACAAATGTATAAAAAAATGATACAAAAACTATGCTACAAAATATATTAATCTATTTTTTTTTCTGGAAGTAAGTGATATGAGCTGTTGTAAGCAGGTACATCGACGTAGGAGATCCCTTATACCCGTTCCACTTTAACCAAGTTCTTATAGTTAACCCATTTGACCCGTCAGATGTAAAATATAACTAAAATCAACCAAATTTTAGGTTAATGTGTTGAAAATTACACTTAATGAGCAAAGGTGGCTAAATATATGCAGATTCAGTAACAAGTCAACATCCAATCAGGTTAAGTCAGGTTTCCCCGACCCATCAACACTTTTTTGGAACATTCTGTTTGAACTTATATATTATTCATATTTTCTAATTCTATTTTAAGGGCAATGAAACACATTTTTATAAAAGTAATACCAGTATACAATGTACTCATAAGTTTGATAACACTTTATTAGGAGATTTATAACATTTGAGAACACCTTGGTGAGTGGTGACTTTTAAAGTGATCAGCCCATATAGCTAAGTTTAAAATGCTACCCATTTAACCATAGAGGATTATGCTTTAGCCAACACCCACCTTTTAGATTGGATGTAAATGGGTCAAATCTGCAACCCCGAAAGGCCTAAATTACTGAGTACCACCAAGATTTCATATCATCAAGAAAACCATTATGTCTACTTACATTTATGAAGGTCCGGTTCGTGCTTCCAAATCCATGATGTATGGCCTAAAATCAATAAGTGAATATATAAACTTCATGCTCAAGAGAATTCAATTGCTCACAGAGTCACTGAAGTTGCCTTAGCTAACATGTCGTCGGGTTGCTCCTTATCAACTTGCCTGAGAAAGGACAACACTCATAAGCGGTCAGAAACGAGGAGATATAGTGTCTAGGAATTAAAGAGATCAACTGACTTCACAAGGTTATTATACCGGTACTGAAGGACAGCATGCTGATTACTGCATGATGGATGATCCGTAGGGATGTCTGCTACCCTTCTTTCTCTCCCAAAAAGATAACAGGTTGGACAATGCACATTCAAGGGACCTGTTTAAAACTAAAACTGTTTGTGAAACAATAGCATATTCTTACTATTTAGAACCAAAACTTTTAAAAAAGTAAAACTAATGAAAAGGGTCCTGAACAAAAGTGTCTGCTACCATTAAGTGATTCGCCACCTTTAAAAACATAAAATCTCCATCTTATATCTGGTTTCCTTGCATCAGGCGGCTCCTGAACAAAAGTGTCACACCTGTCATAAAGAATTTCTGTAAACGTACACTAAAGGGTAAATTAACAAGTAGATGCAAAAGCTCCACCGACTGCTGCAGTGCTGCTTATTACAATGCGTGATACAGAGTTTATGCACAAATTGATTATCAACTTATAATGTTTGTTACTTGAAAACATGTTTTTTCAAACAACAAATTCTATAAGAATCTAGCAAAATTATTCAAATGATAGCATGAGATAAATGGTTAATGTGACAGTAAGAAACAATAAAAATCTAAAATTCACAGTAAAATCTTCTCTCTTGATGTCCTTTAAAGCTTCGAAAAGTAAAACCAATCACTAAAGGACCATGGGTGTTACCAAATCTCAACATTTAGGATGGGCGGTGTAATTTGTAACACTAAAGGCGACATGTGAAATTTATGTACAAACATTAGGACAAACCGTGAAATTTTGTCTAAAAAATAAAATATACTCGGATCATATACCATGGAAAATTCAGCATAAGATCCAAACGTCATGATTGCTGCCGGCGTGCCAACTTTTAGATGTTTATCTCCATCACCCACTGCGGCAATTAGACCTACACCCTCTAATTTGGTAAATGTTAAATAATTTGAGTTAGGCATATCATCAAACACCTTATATGCAACAATTAACACAAGAATTTTTGAGTCCAAATTCAACGAATCACAACAATTAACTACAAACCTCTAATGAACTAATTAGCATATGCCTTTGAGTTTTTGAGGCATTACTGTATATGAGTGTTTTGAACAATGCTTAAAAAGATTTACTAAATCATACTCAAGCTAGTTAGCCAACTAATAATAAATTGGTCCACTAATATGTTGGTTTACTTTAGAGATAAGCTCAAGTAGGGGTGTTGATCGGTTCGGTTTTCGGTTATTCGGTTAATTCGGTTCGGTTAATTCGGTTAAATTTTGTTTTAGGGTCAAACCATGAACCAAACCAAACCGAATTCAAATTCGGTTTTTGGTTCGGTTTGGTTAAATTCTAGTTCGGTTTGGTTCGGTTCGGTTTTCGGTTTAACCAAATTGCACACTTTATTTAAAAATATATATATATATATATATACAAATATATTTTGCCAAAAAAGTTATTTCAAACATAAAAAGTATTTTTTAATATTAGGATAGATTTTTTTTGTTATTTATATATATATAAATATAAATATAAATATATATATAACGTTTTATTGATCTTTTTATATATATAAATATATAAAAAATATATAAATTTATATGAATTCGGTTTTCGGTTCGGTTTTCGGTTTTGATTACTAAAACCATATCCAAACCGAGAACCGAATTAAAAGTTCGGTTTGGTTCGGTTTTGGTAAATTCGGTTCGGTTATAAGTTCGATTCGGTTATTTTCGGTTTGGTTCGGTTTTGGTTTTCGGTTTATTCGGATATTTCGGTTTTTCTGCTCACCCCTAAGCTCAAGTACGGTGATAGCCCAACAATTGTCTGAGCTGTTTGGTAGGTGTCATTTGAAAATAAATAAATAAAAAGAAAAAAAAAAATTGTGTCATTTGAAATGAAGGAATAGTTTATAGCCTACAACAATTGTCAGTTTCGATGGTTACAATATAAAAGTGGGAGTTAACTACATTTTTGGTCCTTGTGGTTGTATCAAAATTTCACTTTTGGTCCAATTTTCAAAACACGTGCGATTTCAGTTCAATAGTTTGCGTTTTGTTCCACGTTTGGTCCAATTTTTTAACGGAGTTAATTTAGTCGTTAAGTCTAATTATAAAGTAACAACATTAGTCGTTTAACTTAACGGTCGTTTGCAAGTTTCGTCCTTTATACCAAATATCGTTTGCAATGTCTGTACCGTTAGTCTTTTCAGTTAGTTAGTCATTTAAAAAAAAATCTAAAAAAAAATTGAAAAAAAATTAGAAACAAATTCTTTAAAAAATGATTTTTTTCCAAAAAAAAAATTCTAATATAAGTTTTTCTTAAAAAATTCTAAAAAAAAAATTTGGCGAAATTTTTTTTTCCAAAAAAAATAATTTGAAAAAAAAATTTTAATAAAATTTTTTCTTAAAATATTCGAAAAAAATCCTAAAAAAAAAATTTGACGAATTTTTTTTTCCAAAAAAAAAAATTCTAAATAAAATTTTTCTTAAAAAATTCAAAAAAAAAATTTTGACGAAAAATTCTTTTTCCAAAAAAAATAATTTGAACAAAAAATTCTAATAAAAATTTTTCTTAAGAATTTTTTTTTAGAATTTCTAAGAAAAATTTCTAATAAAAATTTTTTTAAGAAAATTTTTTAGAATTTTTTTAATAAAATTTTTTTTAGAATTTGTTTAAGAAACCTTTTTTTTTTTTTTTGAATTTTTTAAGAATTTTTTTTTAGAATTTTTTAAGAAAATTTCTAAGAATTTTTTTTTTAGAATTTTTTAAGAAAAAATTTTATTAGAATTTTTTTTCAAATTATATTTTTTGGAATAAAAATTTTTCGTCAAAAAACTATTTTTAGAATTTTTTAAGAAAAATTTTTATTAGAATTTAAAAAAAAAATTTGGAAAAAAAAAATATCGTCAATTTTTTTTTGGAATTATTTAAGAAAAAAATTTATTAGCAATTTTTTTTTTCAAATTATTTTTTTTGGAAAAAAATTTTTTTGTCAAAAAATTTTTTTTTAGAATTTTTCAAAAATTTTTTTTTGGAAAAATTTTTTTTTCCAAAAAAATCGTTTTAAATTTTTATAACTTTTTTCGATTTTTTTTTTTTTTTGAAAAGACTAACTGACTGAAAGGAGTAACGGTGCAAACATTGCAAATAACCTTTGGTATAAAGGATGAACGTTGCAAACGACCGTTAGGTTAAATGACTAATGTTGCAACTGACTTAACGACTAAACTAACTAGATTAGAAAATTGGACCAAAAGTGAAGTCCACGTGGACTTTTGAACTAAAATGTCTTACTTTTTGAAAATTGGACTGAAAGTACCATAAGGACAAAAAATGTAGTTTACTCTAAAAGTGGACCATGACCATAAAAAAGTGAGTGTATTTTATAACATAACGACAATCTATTATTTTGTCTTTAAACCCTATATTTTTTTCTGAAATGAACCATGACAAAACAGTTTGTGTTAAAAGCTTTGTTTAGATTTATCGAAATGCACCTGATAGGTTTTAGTCCTTGGTTCCGCGAATAGGACGACTATTCTACAACTCATAAAAGTCATACCAGCGTCAATATTGGATGTACTTAGATCATCAAAATTTATGAATATAACGGGATTTGACATTTGTATATCACGGATGTCTAAACAAATACATTTGCCGATCCAATTTTAGTCGTCGCTAAATCATACATGGATATAGCAATTTTAAACAAAATTTATGAAGAACCCATTTTGCTTTTCACTTGAAACATGCATAAGATAAACCTTCACACATAATTTCTATAATTAACCGGGTGTAACAAGCAGCCTTTTCCTGATACAGAGTAAAAACAAAGAATACCAGACATGGAAAATAATTCTCTTACATTGGCCGAAACTCAAGGCCACAAACAATGAGACCAGACATACGTCCTTCATGACTTGTAAATTTCATATCAATTGAAAGAGAGTCATCCTTAAATTCATGAGTTGAGTCAAATTTCCACACTTGAATCTCCATCCATCCATCTTCCCTTTGTTTTGGAACCCGAGTGAAATCATGTATGTTCAACAAGCTTGGGGTAATAAAATAGAAAAATTCGGCCTCGTTGTTTTCTTGGTGGACTAGATCTCGTACTTTCACCGGATTATGCAGCCCTTGACATTCTTCTGAAAGCTTGAACACAAGGTAACACACGTATTCTGTATCCGGTGACAGCATTTGACTTTGGATCGTGCAATTGATATAAAATGCTTTTTGCGGTAAAAGCTCAATCACCTCTTGAAATCTGCATTTGACTTTATTCGATTACTTCTTAGGAACAAAATAAATCATGAAAACATCAAACTAAATCCAAGAAATGGAACTTTGTCAACCATTTATTTATGATTCTTCAGTATCTTACTAGACATTAGAGAAATTTTGGAGCTTAAATATTTAAATACACATAGATGAGCACATCTGAATGTAATTCGAAAAGCTTTAGGATGAAGGAAAACGTAACAAAGTTAGTTCAAAGAGAAACCTGGATTGCGCTGACGGTGTTGATGTAAAAAAATTCACATTAGAGGATTTGTATAAAGCTTCCTTTGCCGACATCATAAGAAGTTTCTTTCCGTTTACTTCACCCAACCAGAACAACTCGGCATGGTTTCTGGATACCCTATATATTTCTTCAAAGTTACCTGGTAATTGTTGCACCTGGTCCGCTTCGAAGTTTGATTTCAAGACTTGTTGGACTTCCTTTAACTTTCCAATTTCTTCATGTTTTACCTGCGTAATACTCATTATAAATATGAACAGCTATTCTTTTCCATTCATCCACATAAACAAAGGAGGAATATAACGAATGACCATTTTCAAACTTACCTTCTGGATAGCTCGAAATTCAATGCCTTCAACATAAATCGCACCATCTCCACAATCGTACGATGAAAAGCACTCTAGTAGAAACTCAAAACCGACATCTTCTTTCTGATTCAAGAATCGGTACAACTCAATCGTCATCCACTCGTTGTCTCTCCATGTTGCAAAATATGCATTTAAAATTTCGTGTCCCTTTCTATAATTCAGGTCAACATGGATCGGTTTACTTGCAAAGTTTCTTGAATCACAAAATTTGAAGACTAAATAGACCCCATAAACAACATTTGCAGATAAAAGTTCAGCGCTTGTCTTTATTTGGATGTTCAAGTTGGAAATATCTAACATCTCTACTACTGTCCCAAACCTGTACATTATAAATATTCAAGTCTCAATCAGTCATAGCCTTTGTTTCCTATACAGATCTACTTTTGTGTATTTTTGGGGGAGCTTAAGTTCAAAATCAAAATGTATTGTATCAGTGACAATATATATGACTATAATAATATAGGTAGTGCTAAATAAAATCAGTATCTTATAAAGATATAATATTATTAGAAATGGATTAGCAAGATGCTAGCAAAGTTCATAATTCATGGTCTTGAAAACAGAGGACAAAAACAGGGGCATTCCTCAACCACTAGTTGAACATAGAAATCGAGCAGGTAAATATCAAACATAACACCTGGACACCAAATTACACTATCAGAGTCAGTCGAGAAAATACTGAAATCTTAGATTTAATTCTACCAACTTCATGTTTGAGCCTCATAAACGCATGATTTGAAGTTGGTAACCTAAACTACCAAGTTTATCAATGTGAGGTATCCATTACTTTCCCTCACATAAAATAAACAGCAAAATCCAGTTCCTAAAAAGGTTTTTTTTTTTTTTTTTTTTTTTTTTTTTTTTTTTTTTTTTTTTTTTTTTTATTCTTAAATACACAACCTGTCAAAAAACTTGAGTCCTTTTGTGAACAAAAAAATTACATGTCTTTGCAAATTTCCCAGTTATACAATATATTACACTGTTAAGAAAAAAAAACCCACAATTTAAGTTCCAAAGACATAGGTGTGCCGTAAACTAATTATTATGCTACCATAACCTAATTATTATGCTACCGTAAATAACATGTTACTCATAAAATGGTATAGTAACTGAATTCAACATAACAAAAGTATAATTAAATAGACTTCTAACATCAATGCGTTTGTACATTTATCACTTAATACTAAAGAATTTAGAGAGGTAGAGAGACTAACCTTGATTCTGGAAGATCTTTCCACGCATGTCGACAACTGTTTTTGTGGGAAAACATTTTTGCTGAAACCATTTTATTTCTTTCACCATTACCAACGAATGACAGCAACTGTTGCATAACAAAAAACAAATTATAATCGATTTTTATGATAGGTAGATGCATGTGTGATTTTGAATTATCCCTCAAAAAGGAAAAGATACATAGAAAACCGGAAACACCAAATAAACGAGATACAAGAACGATCTAATTACCACATTGTCCTGTTGAAGGAGGATTCCCTTCGAAAACTTGTTGTAAAGATCCTCTTTCTTGATGGTAGAATAGATTTTAGGGCAGTTTGACATCTGGATTATTTCTTTATAGTCTGTGGGCAATTTGGGCTCCCATTTCACATGATTTTCCTGTATATACATTAATCAGTTAATAAACTCATGTTTCATACAGTTAAAGGCCATAGTTTAGATATATATGAATCAAAAGTTAGCGAGTTTGGTAAAAACAAAGAAACTTACCTGGAATTCCAATGCTTTCTTAAGCTGTATAACTACTTCATTAGCTGTAGGCCGTCTTTCTCTCCTGTGATGTATGCATTGATAGGCAATCCTTGCAAATGTAATAAATGACTGTGCCTCAATTTGTTCCTTTATACCCTTAAACACTAACTCATCAAGTTTTCCTACTTGATAGTGGTGTTTAGCCAAAAAGGGTAAATAACGATACTCGCCATCTAGTTCTACGGATGATAGTTTGCCACACAATATGTCAAATAAGACCGCACCCAATGAGAATATATCAGACTCTTTGGTTAAGAAGCCTATTTTCGAGTGTAGTGGGTCACGATAGCCGATTGTGCCTATAATATTGTCACTGACGTAGTCTACATTCTGATTTGTAACCGGACATACTAAGGAAAGAACAAAACCACTAATTTTTGCTTTCCCGTCATCAAATAGTAGAATGTTGTTGCTGCTGATGTCCCTATGTATTACTATTTCTTGACTTGAAATAGTTCCATGAAGAAACTCCAACCCAATTGCAATATCGATGCATATGTTAAGCCGCATTACCCACGTAAGACTATCATCTCTCAAGTACTTATCAAGACTCCCTCTGGACGCATTCTCATATACGATAACTTTTTCATCCTCTTCATCACAGTATCCTACAAGAACAACGACATTTTCATGTTTATACTCCATAAGGATTTCCAGCTCTGTCATAAATATTGCATCTTTTGCAACAGACTCCTTATTTAACCGCTTTGCCGCAATGACATTATGTCCATGAGCGTGAGTAACTACTCCTCTATAAACATTCCCAAAATCTCCATGTCCAATGATATTGTCTTGACTGAAGTCTTGCGTGGCTAACTTTACGTCTTCAAGTGACAGTTTAAGGTTGTCCTTATGGTTCTCCTGTGAATCACATGTTGGTAAGTTAATTTGATAAGTAAAAGATAAACTGAAACTAATACCTGCTATCTAAATTTGTCATTATGACTTACCTGACAATTTAATGCTTTTTTGAGTTCTTTGATGACAACTTCTATTGTTGGACGTTGCTCTTGAGTTGTTGCCACACATTTAGATGTGATTTCTAAAAAGATGTCCAAAGACTCTTTATTAGGACCGTTACAAAAGACATGTTCATCGGTCTCCTCCTTTATCTTGTGATCAACAATTTCCATTATTGTCCGCTTTTCAAAACGATCTCTTGCAATGGGTGCAATTCCCATCTCATTCACCTTGGTGTATACAGAATCATAGGCCAGCCTCCCGGTCAAGATCTCAAGCAACACTACTCCAAACGAGTAAATGTCTGATTTCTTATTTAATTTACCGCCCTTTAGGTATTCTGGATCTATATACACATATGTACCTGCAATGTCATTGGTAAAGATAGTGCTGGCTACTTGATCTGCTGGGTGGAATTTAGAGAGCCCAAAATCCGCAATCTTTGCCTCCAAATTATCTCCCAATAGAATATTATCGCTCTTGATGTCACGGTGTATCATCTTTTGTTTGCCATGATCTGTATTGCTGTGAATGTAATTCAAACCATGTGCAATATCAAGACATATATGCAGACGTTGCACCCAAGAAAGAAATGTCATCTTATCACCGCTTCTCAAATAGTTTTCAAGACTTCCTTTCGAAGCATGCTCATAAACCAGGATCATTGCACCATTACCTTCATCACAAAAACCAAGAAGAGAGATTATATTCCCATGCTTACAAGTAGTTAAAGTTTCAATTTCTGCAATGAACCCTTGTTCTCCTCGTTGATTGTGAATGCGCTTTATGGCTACTGTGCTTCGTTTTCTTGGTAAATCACATTTATCCACCCCTTCTATCGATGAGGAATTACTGCTATCAAAATGTTCAAGATCTGCTTTGTATACTTTACCGAATCCGCCAGACCCGATGCAGTATGCGTCATCAAAATTCTTGGTAGCCTTGTTTATATCATTTAGTCCAATCCTCAAGTGTTCCAAGTTCTTCCCCTGTGACATTATGAAGTTGTGCAACACCACATTAATGTTAGTATGGATTGGAGCGATATTTTCTCTATAAAGAGAAGCGTTCAACTAAAATAGCATGATAAAGTAAAAAGTGTAGGACAAATTATGGACCATCGTCCGTCAGATGATGAACACGATGCAGTTCAAATATCCAGTTTTTTAGATGCAGGATGATGATGCAGATCATTTTCAAGATGATGCAAGATTATCCAGTTTTAATTTGCAAAGTTATCAAGTTTAACGATGCATAGAAAAGATGCAAAACCAATATTAAGATGATGCAATGTGTGATCACTATAATCTAAAAAAAATCATAATTCCAGTGATGTTGATTGATACACGCCTAAAAAAGCAAAGACATCTTGTCAGTTATCATAAATTAATGCAATATAGTCCACTCCATACCATCCGATAATCAATCCATGCAGTATGACTAGTGAGCCACAGAGCTTAACACTTATAAATGGATGTGATATAATCTTACAAAATAAAATGATGCTTATGAGATGCAATAACATTATGAAATCTTCTAATTGGATTCAATGTAATCAATGGATATCTTGAGTGAGATTTAATTAATCGCTTGATTTACGAAATGTCTGGAAACACAATTAACATGAACTTTATGCTTAAAATACTACTATTATAGTGAGATACCCAAACAACCCTTAGAGCATCTCCAATCTATTGAGCATTTGAAGGTTCAATATATTGCCACATCATCATTGAACTCTTGCATAACAAAATCCTCAGTCAATTGAACTTGGTAACATGTTTAATGATATAATTAAATATTTTTAAAACAAGGGCTAGTAGACCAATATATGTGTGGTGACCCACATAATACCATATAATAGGTGTTTGTTCAGAGAAGCACTCCTTTTCGATGAACCTATAAATTTTCACTTTTACAATTCATTAAACTCATAAAATGGGTCATTGCACTTTGCACCTAGACCCATTGTGCATGCCCTTACAAGCCTTACCACGTGTTACATCTAGAATGTTTTTCGGATTAGTTAAAATGAGAAGTGAAAATTTATTTTTGGGCATCCCAAAATAAAAAATTAGACTATAATTAAAAAAGAATATCATTCTTTTTATTGGGTATATTTTGGTTGTAGGTTCTACAATTGTATGAAACGGATTCTATTTTCTATCTATATAATTTTTATTGTTTTCTTTAGTTTGTTGAGTTAGCTATAATTGGGGAGGACAAATTTTACTTTTAGTTAAACTAGACGAGTACCCGTGCATAGCAACGGGATTTTATAGCGACAAATAGTTTATTGATAAAAAAAGTTTATAGGTTATATGCCTAAAAGTGTGTGACAAAAGTTTATTGGTTGTAGCAACCGGCCCCACTTCTTTATAAACAATAAACTCTTGCCACATCACATACATGTTTTTAGGCATGACTATTATTTCTCTTATCAAATTAACTTGTTTTTTCATGTTATTAACTTATATAAAACAATCATTTGTTGAGATCGGGCCATCATGGCTAACATTTGTTGAGATAATCGATTATTTGTGTATATATCGAAAACAAACGTACTACATATTTTTATTACATGCTTAACTTAAGTTTTAAAAAATTTCTAACTCGAATCCTTTATAAACCAAATTATAAAGTTATGCGCCATCATAATATATTTTATCTGATAGAATTATCATGCAATCATAGACGGAACTGGAACATTTTTTTTGGGAGGGCCGAATTTATTTTGAGAGGGCCGAATCGGAGATTTGTTTGTAACCTCAACTAAATTACCCTAAACACCTATAATATTTACACTAGGTGCCGAAAATTTTGGGGGTCCCGGCCCCTACAAAGTTCCGTCCATGCATGCAATCATGTTCCACAGCGAAAAGCGGCCACGTAACACTCGTTCACCACATTTATCATAAAAAATTTCGTTTTAGATAATACATTTTAGTTGTATGGTATAATTATAATATAAGAAATAAAAAAATACAATGTTAAAAAATTATAATAATGTAAAATCAAAATCACATACACGTTTAGTAAGGTAATAATTTTTTGATACTTGACTAGAAACGTACTGGCATTTGTAGTGAGGACACATAGTGGATTAGTGGTTAATTACATGGTTAAAACCAGACATAACAGTGGGTAACATAGAATAACTCTTGTTTATTAATTAGGATAATCGGCCTTAAATTAAAAGTTTAAGTAAATCAGTTACGTACCTTCAAGCGATTGAATGATGTACGCTCAACTGGATTATCATGTTTCCACTGATGTTCCAAAGCTTTCTCAAGGCTTTTGGCAACCTGATCTATATGCGGACGCTTCCCCCGTTCCTCTTGTATGCAGTGATATGCTGTTTCTGAGAAGATTTTGAATGCTTCTTGGTCCATCTGTTTTCGTAGATGTGGATCGATCATATCATCCAAATGAGATTTGGCGAGTTGATTTAATAACCCCTCTTCCCACTTTTCTTCGTCTGGGATAAGTGCACTCCTCCCGCACAAGACTTCGAATAATACAACACCGAACGAATACACATCTGACTTGTGGGTCATACCGCCAGTCTTTTTATATTTTGGGTCCAGGTATACGTTCTCAATAATATCACGAGTAAGAAGAAGACGGTGCCTCCGAGCTACTGTATTTTTCAATGAAAGCTCAAAACCAGATAACTTGGGTTCCCATTTGTCATCTAATAAAATATTTGAGCTGCTGATGTTGCAATGTATGACACTAAAATCTCGTCCAACATCATAATGGATGTAACTCAATGCATTTGCAACACCGAGACATATCTTCAACCTTTGCATCCATGTGAGGGTCTGATCACTTAGATACTTTTCGAGACTTCCGTTGGCCTCCCTCTTGTACATGATAAAATTACGCATATAATCATAAAAACCAATAATAGACACTAGATTTTTATGTTTGAGACTCGAAAGCATCAAAAGCTCCACCTGGAACTTTTTGCTCCCAGAATCGTAAACCTTTACCAAGGTATCGATTAACTGTTCAGAAAGCAAGAGACGACCTTTGAAAATCCTTTCATCTTCGTTGAGGATATTTTCTCTATCAAAATTGTTGGTTGCTGATCTCAAATCTTGGAAGCTGAGTTTTAAGTGAGATAGATCTTTGAGGAAAGACTTTGTGTTTTTGCTGACTTGGGATTCATTGCCTCTAGATATGAAGGTCACTGATCCCTATATGTGTTGATTAACAGGATGTAACACTTCAGTTAGTTCACTGATCAATTAAAATATTTATTAAAGAGACGAAATGGTGAGAAGCTAAGTACATATAATACGGGATATTTTTACACGTGAGTCATTTTCAATTAATGGGCTGATAATTAAAGCTGGTACAGTACGTGTAAAGAAGATAGATATAAAAGATTGCTAAAAGGGTAAATACCATAAAAAAGCATTATACTTGTCTAAAAATACAGTTTTGGGTATCGAACAATTTTTTTTTATATGGGTACTGAACTTTCATTTTTTGGCAACTTTGAGGCACTTTGTGACGTTTTTGCCCCCTCAAATTATTAAAATTCAGGGGCAAAAATGTCACAAAGTGCCTCAAAGAAGCCATAAAATGAAAGTTCAATACCAATATAAAGAAAAAAATTTGTTTGATACCCAAAAGTGACTTTCGTGGCAAGTATAGTGCTCTAAAATGGTATTTGCCCTTGTTCAAATATAGTGATAGAAGCTAAACTTTAGATATTTTTTTCCCTTTTCAAAATGAAACGCAATTACAATTAAATGACAAAAGAACAAATGAATGATCTTCTAAACTAAAGACTAGAAAATACGGAGTAACTAAACACGGGAAACAATGTATGGGTGGTACGTGGTCATGTGGACAACTTCTAAACTAAAATTATGCATGCGTACACACTAGGGGTGAGCAAAACCGCCCGAGTCCCAATCCCGACATAAACCGATAGTCCCGAAACCGAATAATAGTTTTTTGGGTCGGGAGTCGGGATGAATTTTTAGCATTTTTGGCATTCGGGACGGGTCGAGACGGGCCAAAAACCGACAAAATACAAGCAAAAACCGACTACTTTCGAGACGGGTCGGGAAGGGCAAAAACCCGACTACTTTCGGGTCGGTATTCAGTTTATGATTTAGGTGAGTTTAGGGATCGGGATTAGTCGGGACGGGTCGGGTCGGTTCGGGATCCCTAAAACGTATGGTTGGCGGTTTCATTTTAGGACTACAAGTTAAGCATATCTTTATAAATTGTCACGTGTCTTCACCTAAAGGTTAGACAGGTTTGATTCAAATATATATCATTTTCCTAAAACTAATACATGTATTTTAATTATTTTGAGCCAGCACCTACTTATTCTTACCTTTATTTATCAGGACTTTTTATTTGTACCTTAATTCAAGATCAATTTTAATTTATGACCATAATTCCACAAAAGTTGCCCATATATAAGTGACATGTCTGATTTTTCACACTTTCCCGGTCATCACGTTATAAACAGAACAAAACACCCACTGTAGTGTATATATCTTTCTTTATCCTTTAATTCTCTCTTGTTTCAACAAATATCGTTTGAGTATAAATGAGCAGATAAAATTTTAGTGACTTACAAGTGGTAAGTTACAACAAAATTTTAAATAAAACAAGGGAATTGCCATTAGATGCCTACTGGGCATATAAAGATCATTAATTAAACCATCATATCCATTCTTAATACCCCATCTTATTATATATATTCTGCCCCCTCTCTACTGGCATCCTTCTCTATCGTTTCTCTTGTTTCGACATTTTCCTCTTTTTTTATAAGATTTCAGTGGCTTACAACAAGAGCTAAAAAGAATATTTAATTACCTTCTCATGACTGGATGATGTCTCTCCAACTTCGGCCACGACTGATGAGTCCTCCTTTAATTAACATCAATGGCAACAAATACAACAATAAGTAAATAAAGGTTACTCGTATTATAGAGTAGGTATTGTGCTTGAAAGATAAAGAGAAAAAAACCATGCATCTTACAGCATTTTCACATTCCAATTGAAGTTCCAACGCTTTCTCAAGTCTTGCGACAATCTGATCCATATTTGGGCGTTGCGATTGTTCTTCACTCAAGCACTCATACGCTGTTTCCGCGAAAATGTTTAATGATCGCCGATCCATTTGTTTCAATAGATCTTGATCGATTATCTCATCGAGTGTTCCCTCTCTATAATGAAACATTGCCACCGGAGCCAAATACTTATTATCCTCATCATCAATTACTGATTCCCTACCACAAAGTAGTTCAAACAATACCATTCCAAAAGAGTAGATATCTAACTTGTGGTTCACAATGTTAGTCTTTCCATATGTTGGGTCTGTATGCCCCTTCATAGACCAAACTGAATCAGTATGGAAAGAATGGTGTCTTTCGGATGCTTTAATCATTATGGAATGCTGAAATTCAGATAACTTGGGTTCCAAGTCATCATTTAACAGAATTGTGTAACTGTTGATGTTCCGATGTATAAAGCTAAAATCGCGTGGCTTGTCATAATGAATGTAATTCAATGCATGCGCAACACCCACAGATATCTCCAATCTTTTCACCCATGTCAACAACACCGGGTCACTTAGATAGTTCTCAAGCCTTCTCCTGGTGATCTCGTTCTTGTAAATGATGGTCTCTGCACCAACTTCATTACAAAACCCAACAACACAAACAAGATTCTTATGCTGGAGACTAGATAGCATCGAAATCAGCGTCCAAAACTGTTCTTCTTCTTCATCCCATTCTTTATAAACTAACCTCCAAGCAGTGATATTAATCAACTCACCAGACCAATATAGCTCTCCCTTGTATACCTTATAAAACCCACTTGTGCCTGTGACATTTTCTTCATCAAAGTAGTTGGTGGCGGATTCTATATCTTCAAAGGGGATTCTTAGGTGAGCAAGGTGGTTGGGCGGAGAGTGTATCTATTACAAAAACAAGCAGAGTTTAATTGGGTTACAAAAGGATGTGAGATTAGAATATTCAATCAATACACAAATTAAGGGTCAAATTAATTAAGATCAAGTGATGCCCGGTGAATATATTTGCGATCTCCGCTGAACGTCCCTTTTCTTATGAAAATGACAAGGCCCGACTTTCTTTAGGAATCATAGTTATCTTCTAATTGTAAGTTTTTCATGAATAGTATTAGAACCATTATGTGTCGATCAAGTATTGAGTTAGTTTTGGTTATACTAAATTGCGTTAAAAGACACATACTAAGTTCAACCTGTTCCCGTATTTCAGCAGACCCAATGCGTCACATATGAGTTTGAGCAGCCCCAAACTGTAGTCATATGTTATTTTTGAACAAATGACCAACCTAAAAGTAACTTCATTTGAGCATGCCCAATGTAACTTTGCAATTTACCGGGTTATGTATACAGGCGATCAGGATATTATGGAGCTGCAATATTTCCACAACTACGAGTTGACGTCTTTATGAAGGTATAACAGAGTTAGTAAGCTGCAAGCGCATGGCGCTGGTGAGTGGGTTGAAGCTTTTTACAAGTGGGTTAAATTTTTTGCATCAAGGGTGTACTTTACTTCAGTCTACAAATCAGCAAACAATAGTCTATAGGTATGATAGTATTTATATTCAGTATTTTTTTTTCCTTATCAGTATACTACTACTACTACCAAAATTATTAATTATGTATGTATTTTTTTCACTGTGGCTGCGGCCAAAAAACACGTACTAGCTTTTATACAAAATGAGTTGCAGAGCTACAACAAAAATTGATGGAACATGAGTTATAGACGCCTTAAAAAAATGGATTCAAGCCGAAAATGAATTTTTTAGTGATTTGAGCTACGCTGGGTTTGGAAACCATAAGCTATATATGATTACAAAAGATTAAAGTTTCTACACCGAAAGGCTAACCTTTTTTAAGAAAGCAATATAGTTGTGGTTTTATGCAATACGGAATACATTTCAAACGATTTCTAACCCGTTTGACTATTTTTTAGTTAAATCGTTCACATCACCCATTTGACCCATTACATATAACATATGATCCAAATATACCCATTCATTTGTATGAAAGCCAAAATTGCCACCCCTACCACGAATGTTGCTGCATACTTGATGCGCATCTCTTTTTTCCTGTAGAATATTACTCCTAAACTGAGTTATTCCGACCTTTTTTCCGATAGAATATTACGCCTACTGGATGCGCATCTCTATATCAGTTTGAAATTCCTTCAATGTTCCCATATACTTTTTTTTTATCCAAATATATCATTTATTTAACATGCAAATACACCCAGTTTGACATGTTCCAAGTATAGATGTTTTTATATGTACCTTATGTACCCATTTTACGATTTAACTCACCTATTTTGAGGTTTATGATTTATTTGACGTGAAATACAATATCGCTTTGGTTGAACCACCAAATTTTCATTTGTATGTTCATCAAAGGGGAAGGCTTTGAGACTGATGGATCTCACATCCAACATTGAGTTCACATCAAACATTGGGTTGGTAATGCGAATGTTCTCAACGATCTTGGACCTCAAAACTTCATAGTTGATGATCCGTACGAGTATGTATTTCTCTACCTTTGATACAATCAGATAATATTATTACTCAACCAGGTACATTTTTGTTGAAATAACCATTTTTGTATTTTGAGTTCAGGTTGAAAATGCAATTGACAAACGAACCCGAGCTTGAAACATTATTTTTGAAAATGCCACTGCACTTTTTATTGGAGCAGGAACAGTGTTGGGAGATGTTTTTGGGCAAGAACTTGGTAACAGGAAAAGACTGAATAAAGGGATTCTAACTCTTATTTTTTTTTAGGAATTTGAGGCAATTGCTTGGTTGTTTAAAAGTCTTACAAATGTGGTGATACTAAGACAAAAAGATGTTTGTATTAAATTTTGGACAAAAGATATGGTGATACAAGTTATGCATGTATAGATATTATATGGTTTATGTGTGAACAAAGTAACAAATCTCTTCTAATAGCAGAGGTGTAATGTTTTGCTTAATTTTTTTTTTCATTATCTCCTTTAAAAACCCGTCAATTTGACGGGTCTATAAGCTAGTTTACATATATAACAAAGGAAACTATAATTATTACGTAGTAATTTTTCTCTCTTACCTATTATTGCTTAATGACAATTTTGTTCATTTCCTTATTAATTAAGAATTTTTTTAAAATTTTGTAAAACCAATATGATAAATTCGATTAAACTTTTGTAAATATTTTTAGCAGTAAATATTTAATTTGTAAATATTTTTTTTAAAGATATTGAATAGATATTTAAAAAAATTGTAATAAATACATAGCTTTGCGAGAAAAATTTCGACGTTCTCATATATATTGATGATGAGATAAAAATATAAAATTTGGTGAAAGATTGTTGACAAATATGGTATACGAGTATACGAACAAAATTATGAAATAGTACGACTAAACACATTTTTACTACATGCGTACTTGCTTTTATATTTCAGCTTTTATAGTTCAGTTCGTAATAGATTTGAGAATGAATCATTGACAATCATGCTAAACTAACTAACAAAAATACATTTTAGAAGTCTGCTGATTATGATTTACTATTTACGGTTTTTTTTTAACCACTTAACTAAAAAAAAAAAAAAAACAAAACTAGCAGAGTACGCGCGCGTTGACAATAAATTTTTCGGTCAATCATGTATTTTAGTTTATTATGTTCTTTTTGAAGAATTTCGTTTAGCCCGTGCCCGTTCGGGCTCCAGCCCATTTGACCCGCACCCGTTCGGTTGCAAGCCAATTTGGCCCGTTGCCCGTTTTGGCTTGAATATCTGTATAATGTGCTTTATTATTTGTATTAGTGACATTTAATGTAGGAATTTTGTTTAATTTGGTAGTACAATACACTTGTTAATTTGTATTTTTTATTAAAGGGATATTTTAATAACTGTATTAATTGTATCTATTGACCAGTTAATTAATTTACTACATTAAATAGCATCAATATGGTGTTTTTTTAATATGTGCATTAAAGTGATGTACACTATGCTTCTTGTCTTGTAAGTCTAAAACTTATGTGTATTAAAGTTGTGTACACTATGTTTCTTTTCTTGTAAGATTTAAAAGATTACAAGCATTGAAAGATAAACTTCTATCAACCCAAACTTTTTAAAGAAATATTTTTGTGTATACATATTTCTTATTAAAGAAATGTTTACTTCTAAATATATATATCCTAAATACGTGGTGTAGATTATGATTTATCCTTAACATTATTTGACCATTAAGAAAATCACTTAATCTTCAAATATTTATTTGATAAAAACCTTTAGCATATTTTAGCAACAATTTTATTCTTAATATTGTTTAACCATTTGATTCAAGTTCAACCACTGAATTTTGAAGAACCGTTTAATCTGGGTGTTCAAACAATTCGAGAAACCGACAGATTTAGCCAACCCACTCAATTCGAAAATCGAAAAAATTAATAACCGAAAAAACTAAAACCGAGAAAACCGGAAATCAGAAAAATCCGCTTATCAAGGTTCGGTTTCGGTTATTATTTTTCAATTACTACCCTTATCGAGCCGAACCGTATATTATATACATGTAGCTTTCATCTATATATCTCTATACTATGTACAAATATTGACTATATTATTTCACTACTTTTCTAGTATAACAGATTTTTATACTTAATTAATGTGAATATTCACTAATGTTCATGTGCTACATTTCATTAAACTCGTAACTTAAAACGTTGAATAAATAGTCTTAATTTGTTATATATGACGATTCAAATGTTTTATTTTAAGGTTAACTCCAATGACATTTTATGTTATAGATTACGTTATTTTCATATTTATATACTCAATTAATTGTTTAGCATGGTTAAACGTGAGTCAAAAAGCAGTAACTCCTCTTCGGGTATCGATAAGTACAGTTACCCGTCTAGTACAGTTCGGCTTCGGATTAGTAAAATAAACTACCTGCCCTGTAATGAATCGCTAAAAGTTCCAACCGTACCGAACTAGACCGAACCGCCCCATGAACACCCCTACCGTTTAATACAAACCTTCATCCGACATTGATAATGTTATCGACAATATTTTATCTTTATACTGAATTTGACCTATTACTTTGACTACCCGACCCATGATACATAAGATTTTGGGGTTTTTGGTGCGTAAGTTATCAATTTATGTATTTATTTATTTATTTTTGTGTTTGGATTAAGGGCATTGATACGATTCTTGAAATTTGCAATCTATCTTTTTGTTTCCGGTTATCGATGTTGAATGTCAACTATACATGCTAGTTGCTACCCATTTAATGGAAGAAGAAGTCATAATGGTCAAAACTAACGTACCAGTCCCCTTGATTCAAACGTTAGAAAAATCAATAACCTAATAACTAAAAATCGCTAAACTTGAACCTTAGTTGAAAGTTTTTTTTTTTTTTTTTTTTTTGAACTTAGAAAGAATTTGTCATTTTGAATGGTCAAAGAAAGTTAAACATAAAACCGTTGCAAAAAAGAGTTAAATAGTTCAATTAATAATTAATCAAAGTTTAAGAGATTAAATCGATATTAACCCTCAACCATACGATCAAAGAGTTTTGTTGTATCCTCCTAAATTTTATACCTACTTATTCTCTTACACACAAAGAGTATTACTCCATCGGTCTCAAAAATATTGTCTATATTTCCATTTTGGGATGTCTCAAAATAATTGCCAATTTTCCCTTTTAAGTAAAAACTAAAGAATATAATAGGATAATATTCTTTTTAAGTGATTGAAAACTAAAGTGGGCCCAATTTTATTAAACTATGTAATTCTTGTCTCCAAACAATTATTTTGAGACGGAGCGAGCATATGTTTTTTCTCCGCCCATTGTCTCTCTACATCTAAACCGTTAATTCTGACACTTGTGAGAATCATTTAAGTAGGAATATAATTAAGAACAAGTAGTAGGAGTATATGAAAAATGAGGAGCCCTAAATGTATCCTTAATTTCATGCCTAAACATATGTGATATTATTCAGTTGGTTTGTGAAAAAGTAGATCCGTGAAAAAGTAGATCCTTTGACTGCAAACAATAAAATGATGCCACATAATTTTAGACATAAATTTAGATACATCTTTTATGCCTTACAAACACCTCTCGAAGAATATATCATTTCTCTACAACGAAACTATAAAGTAGTCGACTAACATGAATAAACACGAAGTGTGAAATACTAATTATACCACTCATGTAGATATGTCTTGGTTTTATCAAAAGTGATTAAATATATTAAAATTGATTTGTTTTAGTCATCTCATAATGTTTCATTTAAAATTTGGTTGAAATTAATATAAATAAAAAGGGAAAACATATAATTCGAGAGCCATAAAAGATAAAATTTAGTGGTCTTACCGGCTTGTTTTCACGTGCTAGTTCCAAAGCTTTCTCAAGTCTTGGAACAATGTCAACTATATTTGGGCGTCGCGATTGTTCTTCGTCCAAACACTCATACACAATTTCCGCGAACATGTTAAGTGAATGCAAGTCTATTTGTTTCCACAGTTCCTCATCAATTACATTATCGAGTTTTTTCTCTCGATAATGGGTAATAATTAGCTTAGCCAAATCATTTGTATATATTGATGTCCTACCAGACGACAGTAGTTCAAACAATATTATCCCAAATGAGTACATATCCGACTTGTGGTTCACATTGTACGTCTCAATATATGTTGGGTCTGCATACCCTTCCACACCTACAAGTTCATTAGTATGAAATGAATGGTGCCATTGAGACGCTTCAATCTTCATGGAATGTTCAAAGTGAGATAACTTGGGTTCCCAGTCATGAGTTAATAGAACTGTGTCACTGCTAATGAGCCGGTGTATTACGCTAAAGTCGTGTGACTCATCATAATGAATGTAACTCAATGCATGTGCAAGACCCACAGAAATCTTCAATCTTTGCACCCATGTCAACAACATTGGGTCACTTAGATATTGGATGAGCCCTCCCCTGGTTTCATTCATATAAATGATGACCTTCTCATCGTTTTCATCACAAAACCCAACAAGAGAAACCACATTTTTATGGTTGAGACTAGAAAGCATGGAAATTTCAGTCCAAAACTCTTGTTCATCTTCTTCATCCCTTTCTTTATCTAACCTCCGTGCATTGATATTAATCAACTCACCGGACCACAAGAGCTGTCCCTTGTATTCCTTTGTCATTCTCCTTGTGTAGATGTGATTTTCTTCATCAAAGTTGTTGGTGGCGGATAGTATGCTTTCAAGGGGGATTTTGAGGTGAGCAAGATCGTCCTTTGGTGAAGACATTATCTGTTTATCAAGTAAAAACGAGAATTAATACACAAGATAAGATAACACAATAAGAGAGTTTGATGAAGTGGCTACAACGTGTTTGATGAAATTCCTGATCCTTTTCAAACTCATGTTGCTGATATATACTTTACTTGTATGTTATACTAGTCTTGGATAGTGCAGTTAAATTTGCTCCTGTGGTGTTTTTAAAGCATATTTTGGTCCATAATCAGACGGTGTAAGTATGTTACTACATAGGTGATAGACACTTTGCATAGTGGTGAGTGGAGTTCGTCCATTTTAGGTTATTACATGTTCTTTGTCTACCGATGTAGTTTTGAATGGATACTACAGATTGGAATTGTCTTGTTTCATTCCCTTATTGCACTTAAAGACATGTTTTTGTCTTGCGGATGACAAGTAAGGGTAGGTTGCCTACATAAGTATGTTCATTAAGTGGTATCTCGAAAAAAACTATGGCATGTGCTTTGTGTAATAGTAAATTGTTTAATTTGGCATTATACTTTATTGTTTGATGTTGATATTTGGTCATCTGAAGTTTGAAATTGTTTCCAAAGACATGTTTTTGTAGCTACTGCGGGATACTTTATTTGGTATTTGGCAAAACAGGAATTGGAGGATTTTTGAGAATGTTCAAAGGAATGGAGTGACATTGTTTGATGTTGTATTGGATAGTTTTAAAGCCAAACTGTTGACTATGAAAGTGAACTATCCTTTTGTGTTAAAAGTTTCAGAAATACGTTGTATCAGCTCATGGTTGATATACAACTCAAAAGTTACGAATGGATGGTGAGAAGATCAAACAAATATAAACTGATTGATTGGCAACTTTGGTTAAGGGATCCGCAAAATATTCGGTTACAGTAAGGACTTATAATATGTAATTTTTGAATGTTACAGTGCGTTGCAGTGTGGTACAGCTTGATTTTGCCGAGTGTGTTCTGGTTGTTCAGAAATGCGGTGCAGGTCTGCTTCAGTGAAAGTTACGAGGTTTATGTGTGTGCTGCTACATCAGCTTCTTGTCTATATACGAGGTTTATGTGTCTGCTGCTACATCAGCTTCTTGTGTATTCGTTTGGCAGTGGGTAGTCTTTGTGGAATGCTGTAAGGGATGATTAGTTAACAGTGGTTGTTACTTGTTAGTGGGTGTGTCCGACAAATGATGTGTATCTTTTTGCTCCTTGCTGTCATTCTCTTGTGGTCAATGTTATGCGACCCAATTTAGATTCAGTTGTGTTTTGGTTTTCGTAGGTTTTATAGTGCAGGCCTAGAGGGATAGTCTTAGTGCAGGTCCTTGTTTCGATCGGCTTTATGTTTTAGTTTCTGTTATGTATTTCCTTTTGGTTTTGCTTTTTCTTGTTTTCTTTCGTTTGGGGATCGTCCTTTTTAGTTTTCTTGTTAAGAAGGTGGGTTGCCATTTCTTTTGTATCTTGTTTTTGGTTGGTCCTTAATAAATGTTGCCTTACTAAAAAAAAAGCTCATGGTTGATACTAGTATAAAAAAAACAAAACTAGTAGAGATGTTGATAGCATAGCTGTTAAGATCTCGATCTAGCTCTTAAGATCTTCCGATCTTACGATCCCGTTTAGAAAAAACGAGTCGATCCTTCGTAGGATCTTAAATAGCATAGGATCTAAAGTATGATCTCGATCTTACCATAAGATCGTAAGATCTCGATCCTACTTCCCTTAATTTAACTAACTAATAAACTATAAATGAATGAATTTTGTTAAATTAAAACAATATAGCAAGCATTAATTACTGTAAATGTCTAATAAGATCAAGATATATGGATTTTTTGATTAAAAGGTTCAGCGTCCTTAATTAACGATTAGATATTTTTGTATTTTAGAGTATTATGCGTCGCATTCTCATATTACTATAACTTTCAGAACTTTTTTTTCTTCTCTAATTTGTTATACAATCATCTTTGAATACGAATTACTAAAAAATAAGATTTTTAGACATTTAATTAGGATCGTAGGATCTCGATCCGATCCTACGATCTCGATCTTGCAAAGACAAAAACGATCTCACGTGAGATCGCGATCTTGACAGCCTTGGTTGATAGTATTCTGAAGTTTGAGATGTATGCAAGGGTTGAATATCAAGATGATTGTCCAACTTGTGAATGAAACACATGAAGATGTTGGAAAGTATCTTGCGGTACAGGTATTAGTGATAAAGTCTTGGTTACTATTTAATTATTTCCATCCTGTGTAAAAATATAGTCAACTTCAGCCAACCATCTTCATTTCTAAAATATAGATCTACAAGATCTGCTATGCTTATTAATATTTCGAATTAGAAAGCCCGAGCTCGGGCTTAGGCCCGACCCAAAAAACGCCCGAAAAAGTCCGACCCGAAGCCCGATATGACCCAATAGGCCTAAATGGTCCTTATATTTTCCACCAAAGCCAGGTCATCCGGCCCGGGCTAAGCCTAAAGCCCATCAACAGCTCGGGCTAAGCCCATAGCCTGTCAAAAGCGCGGGCTTTTGAAAAACCCATTAAAAAGCAAAAAAGCCCGAACTTTTTATAGAAAAATGCCCTACTGTCTCCAAAAAAAAAAAAAAAAAAAAAAAGCCGTAAATTATGTGCTATTTTTATATAATAACATACAACAAAATTATTATTTAGAAATGAATGATTAAATTATAACAACATTATTATTTAGGCCTAATATTTTGGTTAGTCGGGCTTAACTCGGCCCAGTTTTTTAAGGCCCGGGCTTTTTTCAGCCCGAGCCCTGTGCTCTCTACTTCAAATATCAGAATTCGAAATCCTTAACAACTACTGATTGATAAGAAAATTAACCTGCAACATATGTTCTTAAGTTTAAGTTTTAGTGAGTTAATTTACTTACATTTATTATCTGTAACTAAATTCTAATATCAAATTGATTTGTGTTTGAGTTTCTCCTTTTCGTTAATAGTTTCAGATGAGCAATATTTCCTTCTACAATCAATTAATTTCAAAATTCGAATTTAGGGGTTGAATGGCCCCAAAAGTCAATTTTAAACTAAACGGTAATAGGTTCGTTATTTTCACTATGCGACACTTGTATAAATTTTACTATCTTATTATTCATATAATGACATTTGAGTTTCTTAATAGCTTGGTTTGTGCTACATTGTATTTTGTCTTTATGCCTTGTGTTGTTGTTGTTACATTGCATTTTGTAAATGAAGATTGCATGAGACATTTTTGGCATATCAAAGTGCTACTTGGGCTCTTGACTCATGATAGTTTTACTTTGTGGTCATTTTATTAGTTTCTTTTGGGTTTCTATTGGTCTACCTGCAAGCCCATTCGGTATGGTATTATTATATGTAGGCTAATTTGGTTATTTATTTTTTTACTGGGAACACCATTATAGCTCATTCAAAACTCCCAAATACATGTTTTTAAAATTATACCGTGGTAAATATCCTTTTATCCATAAAAAAATAAGTTGAAATCTCGAACATGCAATTTTTATTAAAAGGGAATTTTGAAGTGAAAATAGTCGCACATCATACATGATACACCCCTTCGCTACGATTTTGTCAAAAGTAAGACAATAATATCTCCAATTCGCTCCTACTATACCTTTTTAGAAAATATTGATTGTCCTTGCGCATATGATTTAAGTACAATTTGGTCAATATATCAAGTATGTACAGCTATATTGGTATAAAAAAAATAATAGAAAAACATGATGTAGAAATTGAAATAATAGAAAAACATGAGCAATAGATGAAAATTCGAAATTTTATGGCCAACAACATTTAGTTTATATATCAAATTTTGTACAAACTTTTATTCTTTTTTATAAAGATACAGGTAAGCAAATACTAAAATGTCTTACTTTTATCGGTTTGCCCTTAAAGTGTAAAAGCTAACAATCTAGTGGCCGAGTGGCAAATTTGTTTTTATCAAAGTTTCTTAAAGCTTTTCACCCGAGTTCCGATCACAACACCTGCGTTTTTTGTCCCTTTGTTTTTATATAATTCATTGTTTATTTAAATAAATTAAAAGCTTGGTACGGGTGGCGGATCGAATAACGGGAATTTCAATTACGTTAATAACCCACAAAATATGTAAAACGTTTCTGTCACATAATTCATGTGTCAAAAATATTACAAAATTTGGATATATATAAAATTCTCGCTATCATTTATTTATTGATCAGTATGTGACTAATTGTTGATAAAATATAAACTTATTAACCTTATACTACATGCATGCATGTAAGCAAAAGAGGGATATAAGAACTAGGGGTGAGCATCCGGCCGGTCCCGACCCGATACCGACAAGCCCGATTACCGATATCGCTGGAAAACCAAACCGATTCCCGACCCGAAACCAGTCGGATCGGTATCGGGACGGTCGGGATCGGTCGAATTTGTCGGTTCTCTTTGTTGTTTTCCGGTTTTCATCCCGTCCCGACCCGATACCGACAAGCCCGATTACCGATATCGCCGGAAAACCAAACCGACTCCCGACCCGTCTACTAGTCGGGATCGGAAACGGGCCGTCGGGGTGGTCGGAATCGGGCCGGATATCGGGCGGCGGGCGGTTTTGCTCAGCCTTAATAAGAACTGAGCAGATATGGTCTCTTTGGTCACCTTGAAAAATCTTAACTTGCTTTGTATTAGCATATATGCATATATTGGGAAGTCATATACAGTGAGGTCCAGCAGTGGAAGACATCATATCAAGTGGCTATTAATTATCTATAATCAGGTTTAATTATGGGATCTAGCTAACGTGCAAACTGATGTACTGAATTGAAGGTGTATAAAGAAGAGGTCTTACAGGCATGTTTTCACGTGCGAGTTCCAACGCTTTCACAAGTCTTGGGACAATCTCATCTATATCTGGGCGTTGCGATCGTTCTTCTTTCAAGCAGTCATACGCTATTTCAGCGAAAATGTTGAATGATTGAGAGTCCATTTGATTCCATAACTCCCAATCAATAATTTCATTGACTTTTTTCTCCGTATAATGGGCAACGGCCACCGAAGCCAAGTACTTATTATCTTGGTCGCCCTCGATTACTGCTCTCCTACCACACAGTAGTTCAAACATTACTATCCCAAAGGAGTACATATCCGACTTGTGGTGTGCACTTTTAGTCTCTATATATGTTGGGTCTGTATACCCATTCCTACTCCACACTTTATCAGTATTGAAAGACTGGTGCCTTTTAGATGCTTTGATCTTCATAGAAAATATAAAATCACCTAATTTGGGTTCCCAGTTATCATTTAAATAAATCAATGAACTGTTGATGTTGCGGTGTATTACGCTAAAATCACGCGACTCATCATAATGAATGTAGCTCAATACTTGCGCAACACAGACAGCTATCTCCAATCTTCGCACCCATGTCAACAACATCGGGTCACTTAGATGCCATTGAAGACATCCCCTGGTCTCACGCTTGATAATGGTGACCTTCTCGTCATTCTGATCACAAAACCCAACAAATGAAACCAGATTCTTGTGCTTGAGACTAGAAAGCATGGAAACCTCCATCCAAAACTGTTGGTCTCCATCAAACCATTCTTTATTTAACCTCCGAGCAAATATATCAATCCACTCACCGGACCAGAAGAGCTCTCCCTTGTAAAACTTTTCAAATGCATCTTCTCCAACGAGTATGTAGTCTGTGTTAGCCTTAATCAGATTGATTTCAAAGTATTTACTTAGTCTTATATAAGTGTAAAACAATATAGTACTTGTATGTAACATATGTGTCGAATTGGTCACTGCACAAAGTCAATGTGCAGTTAGTTATTATGGTTAGAAGCAGTTATGTCGGTTGACAGTTATAAGCCAAAGAGTCATGATGGTTGGCACATATAACTGTCACAAATGGTGACTATTAGAAAACTATATATACATAGTTTTCTGTCATTTGTATTTTTTTTTAGACATCATATATACAAGTTACCATTTTACTGCATCAATTTCATTTGTCTGTCTTTACTTTCATACAAACAACAATTCGACACAACTTCAATCTCAAATATGAAACACCTTTTGAAACACAAACTGGTTGGTAACAAGCCTGTGAAACATTGGTATCAGAGCTTCGGCTCTCATCCATGGGACACACCAACCAGTGGCTTCCAAACTGGAAGATATCTGTTGAGAGAGACTCCTACACGCCTTGTTCAATGGAACAGTAGGAGAAAAACGATTTCACCAAAAGGAAAACAGATGCTTACTCAGAAGGTCTTAGAGAATGAAAAGTTTAATGATTCAAAGGAGAAGAAGGATCATAAAGGAAAGGGAAAAAAGCAGACAGCCACAAGAAAGGAGAAAAGGGCTCGGTGTTACATTTGCAGACAGAGAGGACACACGTACTGGAATTGTGAGAACAAAAGGAAGTTAGCAAATGTTGAAAACGACCAAGATGATACAAGCAACAACCATGGGAGTCTGGAAAAGGTGCGTTACCCAGAAAAGGTACACGTGATTGCTGATTACTTGGTGGAAGGATCAAGTGACAAAACATGGGACAAAGTATGGTATGTAAGTTGCAAGTTTAATTTTCATATGTGCCCAAGAAGAGAGTTGTTTGAAAACATGCAGTATAAGTTTAAAATGGTGGGAAAAGAAGAAACAGAGAAAAAGTTTATCTTTTCATATGGTATAGGGGATGCAAGGGTTTGTACGAATGAAGGAGAAATATTGGTTAAGGGTGTACAGTTTGCACCAGAAGTTTCTCTTAATATGTTAAGTTATGATTTGCTTATTGAGCAAGGTTTTAAGATAGAGATACATAACACCCATTGCACTATAAAATATATGTATGATGAAGATGTTATAAGTACAAAGATGCAAGGCTACAAGGACGAATTCATGAAGAAACAAGAAGTGATTTCTGAACATAATAAGTATTTGGAAAAATACTTTGAGTCCCTAGATAGAAGTACAGAAGATACCCTAGTTAAAGGCCTTGAAGAACTGAAATGGGACAAGGATGAGGAACAGGATTATGTTGATGATGAGTACATATCTTGGAATGGGAGTTTGTATGCCTTGAAAGTGAATACATTCAGCAGGTTCATTTCGTTTATGAATCTTATAAAGAAGGATGCCTTGGTGTATAGAAACTGGGAAACTTTAAGCAAGAAGTTCATGGAAACTGTCAAATGGTTCTACCTAGTTTATTTGGAGTATGATGTGTTGGATGCAATACCGCCAAGGATTGGAGTGAAGGACATTGATTTGCTAAGTCTACACAAGACAGTTGCAAGTTTAGGAGGTTATGTTGCTATTACATTGCAGGACAAGTGGAACTTGGTAGCAATGATGCAAGGTTTGGCTTTGGAAGAAGGAGAAGCAACAAGGGGTTGCTATAAAAGGTTCATAGACCTTATGGTTGTCTATCATGAAACGGCAAGGGGACCTTGGGATGAAAAGCAAGATGAAGCAGGGGAGTGCAGTAAGCAAGGCCTGCAAAGCCAAAAGGATGAAGCTGTGAGGGATGATGAAAGACAGAAGGAAGGACAGAACAGCCTTGAAGCCAAAGTAAAGATTGAAGAACAAGAGCAACAAGAAGGAAGTGCAAGTGAAGATGACTTTGATGTCATAGTTTGAAAGCACAAGATTCACTCAGAATGGATATTTGAACTCAATTGATTAGGGGGGAAAATGTTAGCCTTAATCAGATTGATTTCAAAGTATTTACTTAGTCTTATATAAGTGTAAAACAATATAGTACTTGTATGTAACATATGTGTCGAATTGGTCACTGCACAAAGTCAATGTGCAGTTAGTTATTATGGTTAGAAGCAGTTATGTCGGTTGACAGTTATAAGACAAAGAGTCATGATGGTTGGCACATATAACTGTCACAAATGGTGACTATTAGAAAACTATATATACATAGTTTTCTGTCATTTGTATTTTTTTTTAGACATCATATATACAAGTTACCATTTTACTGCATCAATTTCATTTGTCTGTCTTTACTTTCATACAAACAACAATTCGACACAACTTCAATCTCAAATATGAAACACCTTTTGAAACACAAACTGGTTGGTAACAAGCCTGTGAAACAGTCTGAAAAGTTGTAGGTGGCAGATAGTACATCTTCAAGGGGGATTCTTAGGTGAGCAAAGTCGTTATGATTGACTGAAGACATCATGTATGTATCTGTTTGTTTATCTGAACAAAAAAGGGTGTGTGGGTTGTTACAAAAACGAAATGAAGGAGTGTTTGGGTGATATACATAAAAAAACTGTTCGGTTTGTGTTTGTATATATAGAAGATGTGAATAAGCGTGTGGGTTCCTTGTTAGAGCTCCACTTTTTGCATTATTGTAAAGACAATTGCTTTTTGACTTAAAGCTGAGCAAAGTGGGAACCTCATGTTTCTGTATTCATGAATAGTCATTATACTAAAAAGGGCGCTTGGGTTGCAACATGATACCAAGGAGTACTTTTCACGAGATATACTGAGAGAAGAAGTGGAGGTAGGTTGGTGGTGAACTGGTAATCATATAAACGTGTTTACTGTGCGTTTTGTATATGTGGTTGTGCTGTGTAAGTTTTTGCATTATTATATTAACATTAAAAGACTTGTGCAATGAAACTTCCATAAACGGTAAAAAGAAATTTGCTGATTGCGTATGTATTGCTTTATAAATGAAACATCACTAATATCTATTAGCGAGTATCAACATCTAGACAAAAATTTGTGAAAGACGCTTACATTATTCTTTTTTTAGAAAGCAAGCAATATATTACCACAACGAAAAAAGAAATAATACAAACATATTCAACTTTCGTAATTGAGACGATTAAAAAAGCGAGACCCGAGAAAATAAAAAACACACAAAGGCTTACAACAAAACATATACAAAATAAAACTAAAAGATAAATGACAAAAAAACAATATTCCTTTATATAATCCATATGAACAATCTCGAACACAACAAAAAATATGCATACATGAGATATATGGTATGAACTATGAAAGGGGATAATGTGTGTTTTAGACAAAAGAGATTGGCAAATAGTTGACCATAAAATATAATGGCAGGTTGTTTCTTCACCTTTCAAGTAAAGAGAGTAATAGTCCATGATTATTGGTTACTTATGTCTAATTTTTTTACGGCTGCAATATGAAAAAAGGGATAATTACCCAAATACACCGGGCAACCATGGTCAATTTGGTTCCTGCCCCCAGATCAAAAAATGTCTTTTTTAGACCGTGCAACTGGGAAACTCGACCCATATGATGGCAAGTGTCCCTAGTTGCCCAAAAAATGATGGCTGTTTCCCAAAAAAATTACAAGTTGCCCAAAAAACTAACAGACAAGCGACACCTGTCACTTGCAGAAAAGTGACACCTCGTCAGTTGCCCAATTGTACAAGTTTTCTAGGTGTAAAAAAGACATTTTTGGATCTGTGGGTAAGAACCGAATTGACAATGGTTGCCCGGTCTATTTTTGTAATTATCCAAAAAAAATTAGCATTTTACTGAAAAATGTAGATAAATAATTCAAAGTTCACGAAGTTAAAACTTGCAAGAAAATTAGTACTTAAAATACGAAGTATTTTACATCTAAATGTAGATAAATAATCCAAAGTTCGAGAAAATAAGATAAAACACTTGGAAAAAATTGGCATTGAAAATATAGATATGATTTTATGAAGAAATGTTACATCCACATATATTTTTACAAAAACCTATTCACAAAATGACGTGGCATGATAAATTTAACTTTGACCATTACCTCTCTTCTTTTAGTTCCCCAATAGATGCCATGATTACAATGACACATCATTTATTGAAAGTGTTTTTCATTAAATCTATGCAGATAGAGCATTCATCGAATCTAAAAAGTAATTACGATAGAAGCCAAAGTACATACACTTAAGGCGTGTTTGGTCCTTTGGTCTAGGGAAATGATGATTGGAATGATAAGAATGTCTAGTACATAGACGACAATCAAATAGTGATTTAAAATCCCAATATATTGGTTTTTCTCAACAAAGCTAGGGAAGTGGCTTTAGACCCATTCCTAGTTTTTTTTTACTCATCCTCGTTTCCTTTTCCCCAAAAAAAACACAATGTACTATAATAATCGGGCCTTTTAGACACAAACCAAAGTCATGGGTAAAAGCCAAAAAGTTGTGGCTATTCATGTTTATCACAATACTGTATAGTATTGAATCAAGTATGACTAACATCAATCATTAATAACTTAACTTGTGTGAATATCATGTACGAAATGCAATGATTCCTCTATATCAAATATTATGACACTAGCGCAAGTGTTGATCATTCGAGACCATTCAAGTAGCCCCGACCTATATCATGGTGTCTTTCTATTAAATCGATTGTATTGATAACCCATATACAAGGTGACATCAAAAGACTGTATTCTATTTTAAGTCATTTGAGCAAGTGTTATCACGTCCGAGACTATTTATGTGAAACCTATAGAGGAAAGGTACTATAATATAGAGTGTGGTTTATTATTCATAATATCACAATATGGAATGTACCTTATTATTATATAGACTCAAGCGTCATTAACATGACTTCTGTGAACATCATGTGTGATTATGATTCTCATTATTACAAAATAGAGTGCGGTTTATTGTTAATCAAGCATCATTACCATTCAATCATTATCACTACTTGTGTGAACAACCTGTGTGATCACGGTTCTCATTACTAGCTGATTAATCACCGTCATGTATTATTGAAGATCACACATTCATTATCACTTAAATTTTTTTTTTGTAAAGGAATCATTACTTTTCATTGATTGCATGCCTTGAGCAAGCGTTCAAAGTATTGATGATACAAATAAAAATCGTAGTAAAATTTGAAAAAATCATCCTAGTAAACAAGTTTATCATATCCGATACTATTCAAGTTAAACATATTAAGCAACTGTCTATTATATCCCATTTTTCATTAACCCGAATTACGTGATCATAAGGTATAATCCCGGTTATCAGCTACCACTCAATTACCGTTAGATATTATGAAAGGTCACATGTATAATCTCGTAGTATGTATATTGTTCCGTATAAGGTACATATAATCACGATTATCATTAACATGACTTATATGACTCGCATTACTTTGCAACAAACGTGACGAATACTAGTTAAACTTGTTATTAACATTTCAACGATCTAATCCTAGAAAAATATCAACAAAATTTTAAAAATAAATAAATTTAGTTTTTCATATACCAAAAATGTTTTTTTTAATTAAAATGTATACATAGTAAATAATTATATTTCATTTTCAAAATGAATTGGAATATATTATTTTGTATTAAATCTTTAGCAATGATGTGTCATTGCTAAAGGTTGAGTGGGAAAATATTTTTGAGCCAAAATTTTGGAGGCAAATTTAATTTTGCCAAAAATATTATATTTTTACTTTTAGCGACGATTTTGTTGTCACTAAAGACAATTTTAATTATTTTAATATTTTGTGGCCTTTCACAAATTAACAATAAAATAATATATATATTTTCTTTTAGCCACGACTTGTGTGGTTGTTAAAGATTTTAACATTTTTTATTTATTTCCTCTCATAATCATCATGATAAAATAATGCTTTTATACTTTTATCGAAGACTCTCTTTACATGATTGTAGTGTTTGATTGGGCAGGAGCATTCCTGTCCTTACTTAGAGGTCAAGTTGCCACCTGTCTATCGAAAGGGGATTTCCCAGACTATCTCGGTTTATTTTATCGAAAGAATGAAGAAGAAAATAATGATTTCCCTAATTCTGTGTGAAAGAAAAACTAGTTTGTTAAAGCTGGGGTAGAGAAGCAATCAACAGAATGGGTCCATGTTGTTTACAAGTGAAGGTACTGGCCGACACGTAGGTATATTTTGCGCTTTCCTAGGTACGCATCTCCATCTACTAAAAGTAGGGGTGGTTGCCATAGATAGATTGGGTCATTCGTAATTAGAGCAATAAACAATGCAACAACATAAACTAAAGCTATATGTGACTGCCCCTAAAGGCGTAATTAATAGGGTTTTATTTTCCCATCTGAGTCGTCCCGTACTCCAAAAAGCATAGGTGAGGTCTAGAGATTGGACGGATCTACCTGGCCAAGGTGCCAATTTCACGTAGTTGTCCAAAGTTTTGGAATATGCTCTACGTACCTATGGTACCTAACTAGTCTTTCTTTTCGGTCACTAAGAAAATATTGATTGATAGAGGAGAAGCCCTGAAGTAAATATAAATGAATGGGCATACCCCACCCCAGACAACCTAATGTAATATGTTCAAGACACATTACGTAATCAAATGGATAAGTATATGTGAGCCTATAAGGTCATACACAAATACAGTTAGATACCTAAGGTTATAATATAAATAATATATTTATATTATATTAACACCTAAAATGATTTGTAAGTCATTTTAACTTTGTATTATTATATATCGTATAAATAAATAATACGTTAAATAACTTATTAGTTGTTTATTAGCATTATATGGATAAATAAACTAACAAGTCAAAGATTAGAAAAGTCCTAATCTACCCCTTAAGGTAGTCGACCAAAGGGAGCGAAAAACAAGGGTTTTGCTTAACTTGGTGATCAAGATAAGAAGATTATAGGAGATTAGGATTTAGTATGAATACAAATGCCTAATCCTAAAATCCAATAACACACAATAACAAATCTCTCTTCTCCTCTCCCTCTCTTGTGGCTGATCGAAACAAACACTCTCTTAGGGTTTTCGGATTTTGACTATTATCTTGCTTGGATCAAGGACGAATTATTTACTCAATTGGTGTTAGGACTAGCATCCCTTGTGCATTGCGTGCGTGTAGTGTGGATCAACTTTAGAGTACAATCACCTTTTGATTATAAAGGTTTTTTGATCATACTGACCTAATAAGGTACACGTCTTCTTGTTATCTTTAGATTAATAATATAAACATAAGGATCCGGTTTGGTGCTTTTTCGTATGACTCCGCTTATCTCTGATTAAATATATGTGCTTGTCTTATATTTATTTTATATGAAAAACATTTTCTAAAACCATTAAATCCCAACACAACCAAACAAAGAACTCAAGACACTCCCCAAGCTCTAAAATATAGAACTAACCTAAAAAATGATTGAAATTAGTTTACGATTACAAAGGTTAAATATAATCCAAGTTTCTACGTAATCAAGAAGAGGCTAAAGATTAATCAAAACTAAGCACAAACTAAGCCCAATAAGACACATTGGCTTGGATATACATTAGGCCAACTAAAAAATAGGTATACAGATCAAATAAATCTTGACCAGTGATTTTTTCAATTTGTCTGATACTTTGTTAATTCTTTTATCTTTAATTTCCCACTGATACATAATTGATAACAAACCATAATGGCCTTTTCAGGCCCAATTCCATCTATTTTTGTTGAGGCAATTCTGATTTGTTCATACGCAACAGATCTAGCTCTTGAAATATCTAACATTTTTTATCCTTTCTTTTACTAGTCTTATCAGGTTGAATAGAAAAAGATTCTTCGCTCTGCTCCTACTCCTTCTCCTTTAGGATAGCGTCTTCGTTGTTCCTTTTTTGCACTAAAAAACTAGTCAGAACAACTAACTACCAACGTACAAAATTTACGTACATGAATATGAAACCAAACATGATAAAAGAAGAGTGAGGTATAGTGAGAAAGCCCACCCCTGCCTTTATACGATAAAGGCTTCTTTTACATCCCATCCCCTTGACAAATCAATTGGGAATTCTACAAGCCATTTTTGTTCTTTTGATGATGAACCACTCAGATACAACAAGTTAAAGTGACTTCTACGCTTCATCCCCGGTGCGTAGGGCTGAGAAAGTTCCACTTCATTTTTTTACCAAATATTTTGCGTTGAAAGTCATTGTCAAAGTTTGGAAAAGTTTTGACATTGTCATCGTTAAAAGTAGTTCCGAGAGTCAAATGTTGAAAATTGTTTATTTTGTCGTTTATTAGACTTTTAACCAGGGGACTTTAACGTGGCTAAATGTGTTTCTAACTAAAATCCCGATTCTAGTAGTAATATTACTCCATTTTCTTATTTTTTATTCTTTTATCCAATGCAATTAATATACTGATAGCAAAAGACACGAGACCAAAATTAAATCATCTTTTTTTTCCTGGTAGAAAAGAAAAAGGCATTTCTTATAAAGTGATAAAGCTAACATCACAAAGAAAGTAACTCACCTACGACAAAAAACAAAAGTAACATTATAAAATAGGGAAATGCTAACAAAAGCCCTCGGGGTTGTTGTTAACAACCAACTTTTAAAAAAAATGCTAATATTAAGACAAAGATGCCAAACAATTCATCACTTTTCGCTTTGAAGACCAATGAAAAAAGTGCATTGTATTTGTTTTTGAGAAAATCAAAGAAATTGTTGTTGATTATATATAATTTTGCTGTTATTAGCAAAACCCTTATAAAATAATATACGAATCAAAAGCGGACCCAATAAGATAACCACTAATTTCATATTCACGTGGCTTTTACTTGCCACAAAAATAGGTGCATTATTTGAAGGTACATTATTAAAGGGACTTTTGTGTGACAACTTTGTTGTCTAGTAAAAGTAAATTGGTGAAACTTTTACCTATATGAATGTACATTATCACTCGATAACAAGTTGAGTTCATGAATAAAAAACTATGTCGTGGATTAAATTGGAAGTTCCAATGGATGTCAAGCGCCTTAGATGCAAGTAGATTTTACAAGACAAACACAAAATAACACATTGATATTATCATATTAAGTGTTAAAACTATTGTTTGAATTCTGAGAGCAAAGTATTACATACACATGAACGAGGTAAAGAGGTAACATGTACACCCAAAAAAGTATTAATTCCATTTGAACAAGTGAGGATGTCGATCAGTATCTAGTAATGTTACTTTTCAACGTGGTTTGGATTTTACTTGGCCAGGTTCCAACATTCTTAGCCGTTGATTGGATTGTGATCAATTTAGAATTTTGATAACTCAAATTGTTTCATTGCCGACCTGGCCATACCTTTTTATTTTTATATTTTTTATTAATTGTCATTGTCATTAAGCGTTTTTAAGTAAATTTACAAATAAAAATCAGTTATTAAAAAAGCGTTTAAAAATGTAAGTATCTCTATTCACATGTAAAACGTCATCACATCAAGAGCAACATTGTACTCCTACAAAGATGTCACTTAAAGCTCCATCAATTTTTCAGCTATCGTGAGGCCTGGCTCTTCTTCTACCTCCTCTAATAATGTTAATATTAGTAACAATAAACCCGTATCGATGCAGTATAAGCTTAATGTTAATACTAGTAACAATAAACCCGCATCGATGCAGTATAAGCTAAGCGACGGGCCTCAAATATTTCAGATGCTGTTCAACGTGCAAAGAATTCGAATGTTGACCCGACTAAGGAAGCTGGAACCCCTGATGATAAGCCAACTTCCATAGGAACTTTTGGGTCGTGGTGACAGTTGCTAATGTTGCATCTTCTATGACGTGTTTTAGTGCAAGTTTATGATATGTTTAAAATCTTATACTCATGGCTATCATTTAAGTTGACTTTAACCTAACACATTACATTTTAGGGCAAATAATATTAAAAGGTAATATACTTGTCACAAATTCATCGAATGGGTAGCGAACTATTTTGTTTCATTTTGAGGGTAGTTTTCTTTCAAATTCATCATCTTTAGGGTATTTTGAAAAAATTTTGGACAATTTTGCCCTTCGGAAAAAAAAAAATTGTATTAGCTATGAGGGGCAAAATTTTTACAAAATACCCTAAAGATGATGAATTTGAATGAAAATTACCCTCAAAATGAAAAAAAATAGTTCGCTACCCATTCGATGAATTTGTGACAAATATAATACATTTTAATATCATTTCTACTTCACCTGATCAGGTTGACTAGTTTTCCATTCATATATACTTGCATGTTTTTACCCAAACTCATTTTGACCGTGATACAATATGTTTAAATTAGAGTTTACAAATTGAAGCTCAGAAAAGAGAAAACAAAATAAAAAAATGGAGTTTATAACCGTATATCACAACCCTTGCCTCATGTATCATAGTAGCCCCTCACGGAGACATAAAGCGTAGCTTTTTAAAAAGCCTTTTTATTAACCTACTTTGCCCAAAAATCGTTTATAAAAAATGTACTTTCCAAGGCTTTTTTTATGATAAATCTTTTAGTTTTGAAAAACCTCTTTTTGCCAAAGCAGTTGTCATCTAAACGTAGAGCTGGCAATTCCTGACACGGACATGTTAACACGACACGACACGACCTGCTCTTAACAGGTTTCATGTCGGGTCTTAACAAGTTTCGTGTCTTAACAGGTCCGGACTGTTTAAGACACGAATAAAATTAACAGGTTTCGTGTCTTAACAGGTCCGGACCTGTTAAGACATGTTAAGAGACCTGTTAAGAGGTTATATATATATATATATATATATATATATATATATATATATATATATATATATATATATATATATATATATATATATATATATATATATATATAGTGTATCTTTATTTTCAGAACCCTGTTAAGTGCGGGAACTGCGAGAACTCTAATTTTGCATTAGAAAACATGCATGTTCATATAAAACATGTATGTTTTATTACGTACACCTTAATACACATACATGCATAACATACATGTTCATATAAAAACCTATTAAGTGCAACAAATCAATGCAAAATGGTTTTATTTTTAGAACTCTGTTAAGTGCGGGAACTGCGAGAACTCCAATTATGCATTAGAAAACATGCATGTTCATATAAAACATGTATGTTTTCTTACATACACCCTAATACGCAGGCATGTGTATTAAGGTGTATGTAAGAAAACATACATGTTATGTGAACATGCATATTTTCTAATGCAAAATTGGAGTTCTTGCAGTTCCCGCACTTAACAGGGTTCTAAAAATAAAGCCCCCTATATATATATATATATATATATATATATATATATATATATATATATATATATATATATATATATATATATATATATATATATATATATATATATATATATATATATATATATGTCCAAATCCCACCTATATATACCCATGTTATAATAGTTTAGGGTTTCACTACCCTTTCTCTCTCTTTCAGCCGCACCCACCCAACTCCTCTCTCTCTATTTTTCCGGCAACAAAAACCGGCCAACGCACCACCACCACCGCGAGTGGTAACGCACCTCTACCACCATCACACGCCAAATTTGATCATCTTTCTTTTGAACTATATCACGCGCCGTATAACTCACCCAAACACTCTCTCACTTGAAGTTTTGGTCACGAATTCTACAACATCACCACCCTTTTTGTGTTTTCTTGATACTTGAAGGTGGGTCTAACTCACCTTTTAGGGGGGGTTTGTGCCTCGATTCGACTCAAAACCTTAAGGTTTTAAGGGATTCTTAATAATAACAAAGTGATAACAAGTAAAATAAGCTAATAATGGTTGTTTGGTATCATTCTTAATAAGATTTGTACTACCTCCGTCCCAATTTATTTGTCCACTTTTAATTTTCGAAGTCATTCTATGTCAACTTTGACCTTAAATATGTTTATTTGTGTTATTCAATATTTGATACAAAATATATGAATAGATTGAGTTTTAAGTGTATTTTTAATTTGTATAATTTTCATCAAATATTATATAACACAAATAAGAATATTTACGGTCAAATTGACAAAGAAAGACTGAAAAAGTCAAAACTGGACAAATAAATTGGGACGGAGGGAGTAGTTTTTTTGTTGCTGGTTCTTGGATTTAGGCAATGGTTTAGAGTTGGGATAGATTGGGAGTGTTTTTGGAAGTGTTTGTGTGTGGTATGAGTGTTTGAATTCGGTTTGGGTGATGGATTTGGTCATGGATGGTGTTGCCGTGAGTAGTTTTGGATTTCGGAAGCGTTGGGATTGTTGATGTTCTTGTGGTGTTGTTATTATTATTGTTTGTTAGTTGTTGTTCTAGTTAGTATACCCATGTATATAAATTTAGTATTTTTGCCTTGCTATGTATTTGGTATAAATTTAGTATTTGCCTTGTTATGTATTTGGTAGTATAAATTTAGTATTTTTGTTAATAGGTCCCTTAACAGGTTTGTGACGTGTAACCTGTTAATTTTCGTGTCGTGTTCATGTTCGAAAAAAATGACACGAATTGTTATCGTGTCGTGTTCGTGTTCGACCTTAACAGGTTCGTGTCTTAACAGGTTCGTGTCATGTCGTGTCTGTTATGCCAACTCTATCTAAACGGTTAATGTAATTCTATACGCCATATAAGCATTAGCGAAAGAGTTTAGATTTGTAATATATGTATGTATATCAATCGGTGTAGCATTTTATAAATGTATAATTTCTCGCTAACTCTAAGTTCCAAAAACAATTTTATGCCGTTAATATCCGAATAATTATACTCACCTCGTACCAGAAATATAAGTCCACTTTGCTATTTTGGTTGTCCTAAGATTTTTCTTTTTTTTTTGAACAACAAATTTGAATTAGCATCCTAGCAAGGGGCTAGGAGCAAAGAAAAACAATTACAAAGAGATTGAAAGAGTGTTACAAGGATTATCAAACCACTCGATCCAAATAATTTTCAAGTAATCAAAATGATTACTTTTAATTGGTTGTCCCAAGATAAATGTCCATTTTTAATTTTCAAGTAATCAAAATGATTTCAAGTGGGCGAGAATGAAATTTTATTGGTTAATATCGTAAGAAACTCACTTTTTTAATTTACAAGTTTGGCCCATTAAGTTAAAGTTAAAACATCCCAAAATTATTGTCCCCTTTTGACTTTTTTGGTCTTTCTTTCTCAACTTTGACTATAAATATTTTTGTTTGTGTTATACAATTTTTGATAAAAATTATACCAATGAAAAATATATTTAAAACTTAACCCGTTCATATATTTTGTATCAAGTATTATGTAATATAAACAAAAATACTTAAGGTCAAAGTTGAAAGGTAAAGACCAAAAAAGTCAAAATGGGACAATAATTTTGGGACGGAGGTAGTATAAATTTAGTATTTTTGTTAATAGGTCCCTTAACAGGTTCGTGACGTGTAACCTGTTAATTTTCGTGTCGTATTCATGTTCGAAAAAAATGACACGAATTGTTATCGTGTCGTGTTCGTGTTCGACCTTAACAGGTTCGTGTCTTAATAGGTTCGTGTCGTGTCGTGTCTGTTATGCCAGCTCTATCTAAACGGTTAATGTAATTCTATACGCCATATAAGCATTAGCGAAAGAGTTTAGATTTGTAATATATGTAAGTATATCAATCGGTGTAGCATTTTATAAATGTATAATTTCTCGCTAACTCTAAGTTCCAAAAACAATTTTATGCCGTTAATATCCGAATAATTATACTCACCTCGTACCAGAAATATAAGTCCACTTTGCTATTTTGGTTGTCCTAAGATTTTTCTTTTTTTTTTGAACAACAAATTTGAATTAGCATCCTAGCAAGGGGCTAGGAGCAAAGAAAAACAATTACAAAGAGATTGAAAGAGTGTTACAAGGATTATCAAACCACTCGATCCAAATAATTTGTGTTACAAGGATTATCAAACCACTCGATCCAAATAATTTTCAAGTAATCAAAATGATTACTTTTAATTGGTTGTCCCAAGATAAATGTCCATTTTTAATTTTCAAGTAATCAAAATGATTTCAAGTGGGCGAGAATGAAATTTTATTGGTTAATATCGTAAGAAACTCACTTTTTTAATTTACAAGTTTGGCCCATTAAGTTAAAGTTAAAACATAACACGGATAATATAAATTTATATTTATCAAGAGATTACCGAAGGCTTAACTGACAACTTAAAGAACACGTGGTGGTTGGCCAGCAATAACATCATAGCAACGACTGCAAAGTGTGGGGCGATCAAGAAAATTGCCAACTTGTGTTGAGAAGTTCCAATAACTTTCACATGTTGAACCTAACATGAAACACGAAATCCATATTTTTCTTCTCTCATCGAATCAATATCTTTCACTTTCGCATGTTGGTGCATCCTCCAAAGTAGGAAGAATCTTAACCTACAGTGTGAATGATGGATTTATTAAACAAATATCATCAAGGAAATGCGTGCAATGATGGGTAATTCAGCACCATATACTAGTGTTGCAATTTGAATTATTTACTTACATATGGAGAATTGAGGTTATGTTCTATTTCTAATATGTAGAATTAAAAGATCATCTTAACACGAAAGAGATCTAGCAGGTCGAAGGTCACCCATAATGTATTTTTAATGCATAAAATGATATATATTTTTTGTAATACTATTAGAGACGCTAACTATTTACTAAAATAACTGGAGGGAAATGCAAAAATAGTCCCTGTGGTTTGCCCAAATTGTAGAATTCGTCCCTGAGTTTTCGAAAGTGCAAGCGGCCTCCCTGTGGGTAAATTTTGGTTCCATTTTGGTCCCTGGCCACGGACTAAACTTGAAATTTTGAGCAAATCACAGGGACTAAACTTGCAATTTTTAGCAAACCACAGTGACCAAAACGAAACCAAAAACTCCCCATAGGGAGGCCGCTTGCAATTTCGAAAACTCGGGGATGAAATCCGCAATTTGGGCAAACCACATGGAGCATTTATGCATTTCCCTAAAAAAACTGGACTAAAAATGTTTCTGTTAAGCCAATATCTTTTTCCCTGATCCCGCCCATTTTGATACCTCATCAGTTTTGCTCATAAATGTTTAAGAGTTTTCATACATGATCATATACATCTTGCCACATCTACACTATAATTATCGGGGATACATGAGATGTTATGAACATGTGATTTAGTGATTCAGCATCAACTTTAGCTCCAAGCTTTTTCCTAATCTTGCAGCTAGGTTATAATCAGGGGAATGGAGGTACCATTGTCACAGAAAACGCTGAGCATGCCGCGTTCTACGTTCCGGATCGCTCGTACCGGATCGCGGCACGATCGCGTCCCGGATCACTCAGGATCACGATCGGGATCGTTAAATTCCACGTTCCATTTTTGTGCTATGATATTTTACCTAGAATCCATTTTCGGTGTTATGATTTTTGTGGTGATGGTTTTTTTCCGGTGGATGTGTTTGAAGGATGAAAAAGGTGAAGTGGCTGCAGGAGAAGAGAGATAGGAGATGTACATATGATTTACCCTAAAACCTAAAAGCGTGCCTTTTGTTCTTTTTTATTAGGCTCATATTTTGTTTTTTTATTGGGCCAATTAATATTATTCAATTTGACCCAACAATATTGTCTTGCTTTACTCAAAAGTCTCAAATATATCACTAAATGTACACATAATGTAAATTTTGCAACATTTGTGTAAAATATATATTTAAAATATTAAATTTAATAATATAATTAAAAAAAGTTATAAATATGTATAAGTATAATGTGGTACATTGTACCAAACTGGGTACATTGTATCAGATTATATGGTACATCGAACCAAAGCGAATCGGAGCGTACCGAAATGAGCTTACCCCCTTCGTACCGAATTTTAAGGACTTAGCGAACCGCGTTCCCGTTTCTCGTTTCCGTACCAGAGCGTTTCGTGTTCCGTGTGACTATGGGAGGTACACCTAATCTCCAAACTCGAACCAAAAAGTTTGCCGGTGCGAGCAGTCTCCAAAGATTTATTGGCCATCCGTTCCCAACCGGCAAATTCACACAAATTAGATGCAGGTGTAATGTCATAAAATAGCCCAACCATAAATACTCGATGTAAAGATTAATATATCAAAGGTTGTAAGAGCAAGACATTATTATGGTTACCCCAAAAAACAATCCTTTCTCATAACAGGCAATCCATCTTTCATTACTGCAGGCCATGTTGATTCCAAAACAAATTTGGCCATGCCATCATTGTTAATATTATATTCAAAATGTAGATTTAGCCACACATCTTCAGCTAGATGAGGCAGTATTGGAGCAACCACTCTCACAATGGAGAGTAGATGCTCTGCATGAATGAACAGTTTGACAACTCCACCTTGTAAAACTCAAACCACCGCTGAAAAGGAATCAGCATATTATAGTCTACATAATACTCATGTCAATATAAAGCGAATAAACCTTCATTGAAATATAAAAACAAATGTCTTACCCAACATAAAGGCGATCTTTGGTAACATCGAAGTTGTAACAATTCGCATTTTTCAGGATAATTACTATTCTCGGAAAATTTCACTATTCACTTTTACTATTCATTTTTCCCAAAATTTTTCCCGAAATTTGATTTTTATTTCTTGGGCTCGAGTGATAAATCATTTCCATGGTAAATTAAAAGTTTGACATTCATAAGCTCATTTTCGTGAAAGTTATTAAGGAATTACACGGAATTACACGTTTTAGGGTAAAACGTCATTCAAAAATTCTACGCACAACGAAATTCGGTCGCGTTAATTTTCCCCGTATCAGAAAAATGTTTGACACACTCATGATTTATTTGAGAATAAATCATGACTGAGAAAAACATGACCAAAATAAACCTCGGCCGTGAAAAACTAGAATTTTTAGTTTTAAGCGTTTTTACTCAGCCATAACCTTAGCCTATACCTGCACCGCATTTCTAAGACGATTTGAGTTTTCAACTTATTAGAAAAAGTCAACATATTTTCCCTCCTCCATTGACCAAAAATCATTCCTTGATTTTATAAGTCATTTCGTGATTTTTAGGCTTACGGTTTGATGTCTAAAAGACATTTAATACCAACCGACACTAGACTGAGCCCAGTCTAGACATTATAAGTCATTTTAAATCAATATTATCCTATTAGAAAAGTAACATTTTACTTTTCTCAATTTTACGCAATATTCGTACGTTTTACGTATTACGCGTTTTAGACCCGTGTTTCCAGTTTTAGCAGGGTTTTACCACCCCAATGGAACCTACCACTCATTTTATATTTTATTAAGGAGTATTTTGACAAGTTTAATCATTCCTCCAAGTTTCGTATTTTTACGATACCCGGTTTTACGTTTTGTGACGTAACAACTTACGGTTTGCATTTTAGGGAGTCAAAACATACTAGATAACTAGGATAATATCATCACAAGCCAACTCATTCCCTCCTTATCCATGTGAACCGCCACTAGGGGGGGGGGTTTCACACTTGTGGCTTGATCTTGACCCTTGATTCCTTAGATGATCACATGTGTACAACTTTGGCTCCAAGTAAAACTTGGTCACCAAGTGTTGGTAATTTCCTAGTTGTTTCCTAACCTCCTCTTTGGCATATAAATTGCCCCTCCTCCCCTCCTTTGTACGCCAACATCACACACACAAACACCATCTCCTTTGCTTGATCTTCTTCCAAGTTTCATGCAAGATTCAAGAGCTACAACAACACATAAACTCTAGTTAGGTTTTTATTCATCAAACACTTCCATAACCTCATATACTTGGTGATTTCTCTTGAGTTTGAATCCACTCAAGTCACCTCAAATTTCATCATCCATCTTTCAAGATTACAAGAGTAGAAAGATTGCATGAAGTGAAGTGGGTTGAAGCAAGTCTATCAAAGTCCTATCCTTACATGTTAACTTCCTTTCTTGTTTGAAAGCCAAAAGTTGTAAGCCAAACCCTAACTTGCTTCTTGTTAAATAATCATGTTCATGTTATTTACATATTATTCTTGCTATATTATGTCTTGTATTCATGTCCATGATGTATAAAAATGAGTAAAACAAGTTGTTGAAATTGATTGTTAATATAAGTTACTAAAACAAGCAAACTAGTGACTTTCTTGGTAAGACCTGACCAAAATGGTAAAAATATGATATTGGATTATTACATATTGTAGTAGAGGACCTAACAAGGAAAACATATCAATTTGAACCACCTAAAACGAGTACACGAGTCAAAAGTTATGACGATTTGAAATTACCAAAACTTTCCGGCAAAACTGCCAAAACTTTCTGGTACAGAAATATTAAACACGCAAAAAGAGGCATTTCTGGCCCGATTCATCAAAAAGTTAAAACACGAAAGTTGTCCAGAATCACCTTTTCCTTCAGGTACAAAGAAGCTCGAGCCTTGAAAATGCTTTCTGAGTGATATATTTCTCAGTTTCTTAACAGCTATTTACATATATATAAGTCACTATATTATGGTTATACTTTAAAAGGAACAAGAGGTCTTATGACCTATAATCAAGACCACCACCATGGCTAGAGCCAAGGTTGTGTCTCATGAACTTGGAACAAGGACCAAAGGTCATGGCTAGGCCATGACTTAATGACCATACAAACTTACTTAGGCGAAAACATGAAACAAGGAATTGGCGACAACTTGAACAAGCAATTTGGATCTACTTCACCTAAAAGGAACCATGAGATATTACAAAGAAACATAGTCATACAAGACTTATGAAACTTACCCTAATAACAATCTTCATGTAATACTAAACTTTCCTAAGTTTATACAAATATCGGATATGTAACTTTTCGGATCAAAACTTATATCTATATATTTTATCAACTACTACAATAGTAGGGAGCCTCATGTGAGGAGTTCATTATGTAAGCCGTCGAGATGAGTTGTGGATTTACGAATTAAAGTGTCCTGGCTCCTCGAACGCTTACTAACATGACTTCTGAAATATGTCGGCCCGAACGGTAGTAAACGATATATAAACTATACATGTTTCATGAACCATTTCTTTTCAAAGACTTACACTATACATCATACCACATCATGGACTAAGTGCAAGATATATATTGGCATGTTTATGTTTCCTTGGACATTATTCCAAACCTAAGTTACAACAATTATTCTAGGTTGCTCGTAGAAGTTCTTACGGCATATCCATCATTCTCATTATACATCATCCAACTCAAGGTGAGTTCATAGCCCCACTTTCTATTGTTTAACTATTTTACAAACCCTTGGGGGGAATACATGCTATTTCTAAATCGAACACAATGCTTTCTACTGTATGCTATTCGACTATGTTTTATTATCACTAAGTAACATCCTTGCCAAACCAAGATCCCTTATTATGAACCATTTAATCACTTGCGAGGGTTACTTGCAAGTGAGCGCGAATATTGTGAATAGGCCTATTGGCATTGACGAATCCCATTTGTTTTGACTAAGTTCAAACAAATGCATTAATATTTGAGACATTAGGTATGACGGCAAAGTACCTACCGGGATAAATCTGCCGATCGATATTGGTACACATTAACGTTTTGGTGTCATAAGCTTAGTGAATTAATAACCTTTCCAGGCATATAACAACGTAGCCTATCTTTGTTTTCCAAACATTGGTGTGAGTCTATAGCTCACACTACCAACATATTGTGTTCAAACGATTTAACTACAAACACTACGATTATTGTGTTCAAACGATTTAACCACAAACACTACGATTATTGTGTTCAAACGATTTAACTACAAACACTAAGATTATTGTGTTCAAACGATTTAACTACAAACACTACGATTATTGTGTTCAAACGATTTAACTACAAACACTACGATTATTGTGTTCAACGATCACTACTAGAATACTGAGCAATAGCGACAAAATTTTAGTGACCGAATTAGTCTGTCGCAAAAAAATGATCCACAGTGACAGATTATGGACAAATTAGCTACAAAATTGACTTTGATAAATTAGCGACAAGTTAGTGACAAATCAATAACAAAATTAGAGAAGACTTACGCATCTGTCACAATTCCATCGCTAAATGTAATCATATAGAGATGGAGTTAGCGACAAACTAAGGTTGACCTTATTAGCGACACAATTTCTGACAACATAACGATGGATTTTTTTTAGCTGTCTCAAATACATCGCTAAGTTTTTCACTTAGCTACATATTAGCGATCGACTTAGGTATAATAATATTTTGACATATTTTTTCCTACATATTTTCTATTTTTTTATGACTGAGTTATTGTGCTTTCTAGATTTTATTATTAATTTTAAACATGGTTCTAAAAGGAGCGTTATGGCGGCGCTAAGGCGGCACTAACGCGTAAGGCGTGACCTCTACGCATGGGCGGTTTTGGGCTGGCGCACCATCAGCAACCGAGCCGGCCCAACCCATTAAGGGGCACTAAAATTTTTTATACCCATTATATGTACTAGGCCCAACCCACTTAAAAATAAACCCTATTAACCATTTAATCCAAAAAGTTAAAAACAATTGTGAATAGACAAAAGGGTGAATACCCAACCCACTTAAATATATTTTATTTTGTATAAGTAATACTTTTGTTGCAAGAATGATTTTTGTTCTTATTCTTGGCTTTTTGTACTTGATTATGGTCTATGGATATTATAATATAGGGGTATTTTTTTTTTCGTACCGGGCTTATAATTATTATTATTATTATTATTATTATTTTTAATTTTTTTTTTTTTTTTATGTTCTCAACACCGCCCCTGCCTCTACGTTACACAATAGACCAAGAGGTCGGCTATATGCATGACGTATGATGAGGTGTGAAAAGGCACGAGACTTGGCGCCTTTTTTGAATCTAACTTCGATGAAAAAGATTTTTTCAAAAGAAATGAAAATGATTAAATGCAATGATAGTATTTTTTTTATTTTTTTTTTACTTAATTACTTGTTTATAACATTTTTTTATAAAATCGGTATATATGAAATATGATTTAATATATTAATCTATAAATATTTTTATGTCATGTGTCATTTTAAGTCACGTATTAGAAACGTTATAGTTTCACCATAGCTTCTAAGGCGCGCAGTTTAGTAATGCTGAAACGCCACGTTTCTTGCTATTTGTAACATTGATTTTAAATCTTTATTTATATAATTTCACTTAATCTTTTGGATATTTTTTAACTTTTCAATCATTCCCTTCACGTACAATTTTGTTTCCCGCTTCTATCTTTTGGTGTAGTTCCCTCCCATTTTTTGAGTCCCTCCAAAAAATTAGGCCCACTAATCTTTTAATCTCATCAATTTCTATGACAACTGTCACATCTCATATTCTCACGACAACTGCCAATATTTTATGAACCCTAAGTCGCTAACTGTGTAACAAATTCAGATCGGATGAAGGGTGAAATGGATAATGATATTTATTGCAATAACTACATCATAAAGGTAATCAATTTTCGTCTAGTTATACTATATAAATTGCGATTTCATCTAGTTACATATAAACTTTGGTAAGGCATGTTCCACAAGAACAAATCAGTGTTTAGTTTAAGGCATCATAAATTATGTTATCGTTAAAATGATTCATGTTGTTTGGCTTCAACGTTTACAGAACGACATTTAGGTTGCGGTTGAAATCATGAGAAGGCAAGGTTGCATTTAGCTCTTACAATGACATTTGGCTTCATTTTCATGTTTGACCAGAATCGTTCTTAAAGGACTTGGCGAGGGCTTTTCATGTATTAAGATTGTTTGTTTTATCGATCGATTGAATGGAACCAGAATGGGTAAGTCTATCAAATGAATCTTTCACTTCTTTATACATTTAAACCTAACTCTCCACTTTCATCCTTTACACAACACCATCCTGAAGAAGCTAAAAGCGAACTCGAACAAAGAGACGAGAATGAAGAATTTGACATCACACTTACCAAGCATAAGGGTCAGGTATCAATCTACTAAAAGTTATGAAAGTTATTGAGGTTATACGCTCTTGTCTAAGTCTTCGCAAAACATATACAAAATTTGGTCATTTTCTCTTGGGTGCATGCTTATCTATGTTTCTCCTTTCACATTATGTAATGCGTAAAGTGTACCATGAAAGCCCCAAGCTCATTTGTGTATTGTAAACAACACCATCATGTGGTCCATGTATGATCTTGAAACCCATTCTCAGCAAGATAATGTTCCTCATTTCTGATAAATGTATGTAAAATAGCTAAATATGTGCAAATTGGATTAGCATAGAATTAGGAGATAATTGAAATTGTTTCCATGGTTGCTTTCTTTGTAAGTATACTAGCGTACTAAAATTGTAAATATCGATTGACAAGTGATAGATGAAATTGATCAAAATGTCCACTTTGTTGAAATTGATATAGAAAAGGATGCAAAAATTGTAGAGGCATCAAATATCATAGGTAGGGGTGCCAAAAATACCGACCCGGACCTAACCCGAACCCGAAAAAGGATATTCGGGTCGGGTTAATCGGGGTTCAAAATCTAACTCGGGTCAATCGGGTCAACCCGATTAACCCGAATTCAAATAGGGTCGGGTATCGGGTTCAAAATAGTTTGCCTATTCGGGTTCGGTCAACCCGACTAACCCGAGTTACTTAGTTTTGTTTTTTTTTCAAGAATTGGCATACTTATACTAAAGATACTAATCTTTCATGGTTGATTTTGTTGCTAATTATGTTGTGACCAAAAGGATTAATGTCTGAAAGAATGCAATTAGTATTATTTTCCTACTGTTGTTATTTGAATGATACACTTTGTAAGTTGCAACTAATGCCAAGTCATGGTAGTCTTGTTCTTTTATTCTCCTATTATTGTATGTTTTAGTCTTTGCCTACTAATGCGAATGCAAGTTGCAAGTTGTAATTTTGCAAATATGCAAGTAATGCGAATGTAAGTTGCAACTAATGCCAAGTCTGCAATAAGACTACTGCATGCAAATCTCCAACAAACAAATGCAACATAATTGTCTATTTGATAACTACTTATACACTTCATTTCGTTGTTAGCATGCATGGTTGCATGCATTTGCATAGTTACAAGTTGCATTATAATTGTGCTTATTTAATATTTATACATTTGCCTATTGCAAATTTGCAACAAGCTCACTGTCATGAACAAATGCAACAAATAAATATATGATTTATACTTGTGTCTTTTATTCGTTTAAGATTTTAACTAATAAGTTTAAGAAATCAAATTATGTGATTTGATTGAGTACTTCGGAAGATGTAAATAAGCAGGCCTAAACTTAGAATAGTTTTGAAATTGTATTAGAAAAGAAAAATGTTAGATTGTGTAACTTAAAATATATGTGTAACTATTTAGTTTTCTTCTTTTTCAGGTGATATTTGTATCTTCAAAATTAGATCTATGACGATTGACATCTTTAAGTAAGACCATACATGTTATCTGATAATATTGACACGCCTGCAGCAGTACTAATCTATGGTTATGTCCTATCATTTTGGTAAGGTAAATAATTTTTTAAACTTGAGATTGTGTGTGAAACCATGATATTACCAACATTCTGTACTTATACTTACATATGTATTTTTGACCATAGGTGGATTCAGATCATTAAGCAAGAATATCTCTAAGAAGTTCACTTGGCAAACAATCATAACTTTCTATTCTAATAGGAATTTTCTATACAATCGTTTACCTATTATTATTCGTGGATCTATGTACAAGTAGATCCTTTCTTCTTAATGGTAATATATGTTGTATGATTATGTTGACTTTTGTATACAAAGTGATTATTTGAATGGTGATGATTTCTTTGTTTAATTGTTATGCTCATAGTTTAATATTTGTGAGCAAAATAACATTTTCACTAATACATCAAATTTTTAGTGATCGTTTTGATACAATAGTTTTAGTGGTAGATTAACGACAAATATTTCCATCTCTAGTAGCGATGGAATAACAACAAAATGGCTGGCTTCGTTATTATTAGCGAGAGAAAGTTTGTCGCTAAGCCATCACTTGATGGTCGAATCAAAATTAATTTGGATAACTTTAAAAAGGCTCTAGTGAGGGGTTTGAGACAGACAATCCATCGCCGAAACTTAAAAACTTTTGTCGCTAAACTTGTCGGTAAAATTTTGCGAGGCCCTTTTTTGCGACGGAATATATCCATCACAATTCCGTCGTTGAAGGGCTTTAGTGACAGAATAGCTATGCAAACTTTCGTTGCTGATGCCCGATTTTCTAGTAGTGGATTTAACTACCAACACATTGTGTTCAAACATTAAACAAACTCTATGAATATCACTCAACCTTTGTGTTGACCTCTCAAGCATGTATTTCAGGTTCATGACGATCAAGGATGGCACGGAAGGGCACGGATACTCAAGAGGGCTATAAATTTTCTTATCATTCAAGAACTCACTTAATGTGATTTGTAAACATGGAACCAATTGGGACCTCATTTTATAATCTCTGATATTTATATAATTTGAATGATAAACCTTTTAAAACGACTCAATTAGAGTTCGTTTTCTATTATTGTGACTATTGTGCCGTCGAGTAACACCCAGTTTGAATTCCACTGCAACCATGAATTGGGGGTGTTACAGATTGGTACCAGAGCCATGGTTATAGAGAAACGGGTCTAATTGAGACCTAAACTATAACTACACTTACAAGCAAAAACATTTTTATAGCCTTCCACTCTCCGTGTCTTCCATCCTCCAGACGATTATGGACTTAGTAAGCATGTTATACTACACAAACATATTAGTATATTCATATATACCCATTTTGAGCATTTCCCCGTAGATATTTTTGTGCTACACAAACATAATTGCATATTAATATATGTACCCTAAACATAATTGAGCATTTCCCCGTAAGCATTAGTATATTGATGTATAAACTCGGTTTATTTTCAATCATTTATCTAAACAATGGACTAAACATATCTGTGTATGCCTATTCTAGGGCATTTCGACACAATCACATTCTCCCAATCATGTTCCTACTCCAACATTTTATGTCCAAAACATTGTAACTGATTGCAATGGTCTTTCCTATTTTTCCAAGACATTGTATTATACAATGGTCTTAACCATTTCTCAAATATTTTTGAGTCACACAATGGTCTAACCTACTTCCGAGACATTGTGTTTTGTGCAATGGTCTCTAGAATTATTCCGTCACATCATCAATATCATTTTATATGATATCAAAAACCCATCACAATTTATCGATTTCCAAACAAGAAATATGAGATTTCTAAAGGACAAACTAAACCATCATCGACAAAAGCTGAACTTTCTCTACATTCATCAAAGTTTTCTTATGAAACCTTCATTATTAAAAGTTTGTGATCCTGGCCAAGTATGTTCTATTTTAGAACTACTTAAAACTTCCTTTCCATACGTACCTACCCTTACTATCTTCTATGCAATGGAATATGAAAACATACGTTACAAGTCTTGTATGGCCGGGACTTGAAATTGAAGGGTTTGACATCGCCTTGTTTAGTGGACAGTTTCCCGAAAGCAACGGACATATCACAAGTATACCTAATTTAGGTATTTGAAAATTTTATCGAACCTTGGCTAAATATAGACTAGTCACCTATATTTAACCTAGGGACAGTGGAATATAGTCTGACTAACTATATTCGACTTAAAATTTTCAAATACTGAGAATAGTTGTACTAGGGTTATGTTTAGGTTGATTTCCTACTTGAACTCGATAAACCACCAGAATACATTAAAACAATCTAGAGATACGATAGTGCCTTACCACTCAGCAAGATCTTAACACCTTATTTGTATGATCTAAATTCATTCTTGAAATTTTTTCATTTATGAGATAATCCGAACTACTATCTTGGGATAGTTATCAATTATTCTCTTCATCCTGTAGAAGTACTATCCTGTTTAGGTCCTAAGGATACCATCCCGTCATAAACCTTTAAAAATTCTTAAAATTTTAAAGCAAACTTGACATCTCTACCAATATTAACATTAAGCATACACTAAGCACTTTTGTTCACCAACATATCACAACATTACCTTCACAAACGTGGCAAACACAAGCTCATTAACAGATCTTGATGCACTTTTAAAGCTCAAATCATCCTTAGTTACAACACAAGCACCCTCACCAGCTTTACAAGATTGAATATTCATCTTGTACATTTGGAACACCAGTATCATCTCGTAATACACTACCTTGTAACTCACCGGCTAAGTATGAATGTTGTGTTGGGAATTATTAAGTAGGATGATTTATAATTATTTGAATGAATTAGGATGCCTTTTCATTTAAATAAAGAAATTGTAAATCACCGAACCATAAGTTTATATTCCCATATTTACATTGTTTGGGATGCCTCTCTATGTAAATAAAGAATTATAAACAAGTGGGCTTGTTTGTGTCCGAAATAACATAAGTATGAAGTCAATAAACACTAGGTACAACAACATATTACCAACTAGGCTATGATTGCAACTACTATATCAATTCCTATTAATATTCGACTGCTATATCAATTTCCTTTGATATTCGACTATTACCATACCTTTACTACATAAAAGTAAGCCTCATCCTACACCATACACTGAAACGAAAAATCAAACTACATCACTGGTAATCCCAGACTTTAGTCCTCATAACTAACCACACCTTTTCATCGACACCACTCCAACATATGACACACAAAGAACTTTGGGACGAAGTTCCCCGTAAGGGGTAGAGACTGTAACAATTCGCATTTTTCAGGATAATTACTATTCCCGGAAATTTTCACTATTCACTTTTACTATTCATTTTTCCCGAAATTTTTCCCGAAATTTGATTTTTATTTCTTGGGCTCGAGTGATAAATCATTTCCATGGCAAATTAAAAGTTTGACATTCATAAGCTCATTTTCGTGAAAGTTATTAAGGAATTACACGGAATTACACGTTTTAGGGTAAAACGTCATTCAAAAATTCTACGCGCATCGAAATTCGGTCGCGTTAATTTTCCCCGTATCAGAAAAATGTTTGACACACTCATGATTTATTTGAGAATAAATCATGACTGAGAAAAACATGACCAAAATAAACCTCGGCCGTGAAAAACTGGAATTTTCAGTTTTAAGCGTTTTTACTCAGCCGTAACCTTAGCCTATACCTGCACCGCATTTCTAAGACGATTTGAGTTTTCAACTTATTAGAAAAAGTCAACATATTTTCCCTCCTCCATTGACCAAAAATCATTCCTTGATTTTATAAGTCATTTCGTGATTTTTAGGTTTACGGTTTGATGTCTAAAAGACATTTAATACCAACCGACACTAGACTGAGCCCAGTCTAGACATTATAAGTCATTTTAAATCAATATTATCCTATTAGAAAAGTAACATTTTACTTTTCTCAATTTTACGCAATATTCGTACGTTTTACGTATTACGCGTTTTAGACCCGTGTTTCCAGTTTTAGCAGGGTTTTACCACCCCAATGGAACCTACCACTCATTTTATATTTTATTAAGGAGTATTTTGACAAGTTTAATCATTCCTCCAAGTTTCGTATTTTTACGATACCCGGTTTTACGTTTTGTGACGTAACAACTTACGGTTTGCATTTTACGGAGTCAAACCATACTAGATAACTAGGATAATATCATCACAAGCCAACTCATTCCCTCCTTATCCATGTGAACCACCACTAGGGGGGGGGGTTTCACACTTGTGGCTTGATCTTGACCCTTGATTCCTTAGATGATCACATGTGTACAACTTTGGCTCCAAGTAAAACTTGGTCACCAAGTGTTGGTAATTTCCTAGTTGTTTCCTAACCTCCTCTTTGGCATATAAATTGCCCCTCCTCCCCTCCTTTGTACGCCAACATCACACACACAAACACCATCTCCTTTTCTTGATCTTCTTCCAAGTGTCATGCAAGATTCAAGAGCTACAACAACACATAAACTCTAGTTAGGTTTTCATTCATCAAACACTTCCATAACCTCATATACTTGGTGATTTCTCTTGAGTTTGAATCCACTCAAGTCACCTCAAATTTCATCATCCATCTTTCAAGATTACAAGAGTAGAAAGATTGCATGAAGTGAAGTGGGTTGAAGCAAGTCTATCAAAGTCCTATCCTTACATGTTAACTTCCTTTCTTGTTTGAAAGCCAAAAGTTGTAAGCCAAACCCTAACTTGCTTCTTGTTAAATAATCATGTTCATGTTATTTACATATTATTCTTGCTATATTATGTCTTGTATTCATGTCCATGATGTATAAAAATGAGTAAAACAAGTTGTTGTAATTGATTGTTAATATAAGTTACTAAAACAAGCAAACTAGTGACTTTCTTGGTAAGACCTGATCAAAATGGTAAAAATATGATATTGGATTATTACATATTGTAGTAGAGGACCTAACAAGGAAAACATAGCAATTTGAACCACCTAAAACGAGTACACGAGACAAAAGTTATGACGATTTGAAATTACCAAAACTTTCCGGCAAAACTGCCAAAACTTTCTGTTACAGAAACATTAAACACGCAAAAAGAGGCATTTCTGGCCCGATTCATCAAAAAGTTAAAACACGAAAGTTATCCGGAATCACGTTTTCCTTCAGGATCAAAGAAGCTCAAGCCTTGAAAATGCTTTATGAGTGAGATATTTCTCTGTTTCTTAACAGCTATTTACATATATATAAGTCACTATATTATGGTTATACTTTAAAAGGAACAAGAGGTCTTATGACCTATAATCAAGACCACCACCATGGCTAGAGCCAAGGTTGTGTCTCATGACCTTGGAACAAGGACCAAAGGTCATGGCTAGGCCATGACTTAATGACCATACAAACTTACTTAGGCGAAAACATGAAACAAGGAATTGGCGACAACTTGAACAAGCAATTTAGATCTACTTCACCTAAAAGGAACCATGAGATATTACAAAGAAACATAGTCATACAAGACTTATGAAACTTACCCTAATAACAATCTTCATGTAATACTAAACATTCCTAAGTTTATACAAATATCGGATATGTAACTTTTCGGATCAAAACTTATATCTATATATTTTATCAACTACTACAATAGTAGGGAGCCTCATGTGAGGAGTTCATTATGTAAGCCGTCGAGATGAGTTGTGGATTTACGAATTAAAGTGTCCTGGCTCCTCGAACGCTTACTAACATGACTTCTGAAATATGTCGGCCCGAACGGTAGTAAACGATATATAAACTATACATGTTTCATGAACCATTTCTTTTCAAAGACTTACACTATACATCATACCACATCATGGACTAAGTGCAAGATATATATTGGCATGTTTATGTTTCCTTGGACATTATTCCAAACTTAAGTTACAACAATTATTCTAGGTTGCTCGTAGAAGTTCTTACGGCATATCCATCTGTAACACCCCCAATTCATGGATGCAGCGAAATTTGAACTGGGTGTTACTCGATGGAACAATAGTCACAATAATAGAAAACGAACTCCAATTGAGTCGTTTTAAAAGATTTATCATTCAAATTATATAAATATCAGAGATTACAAAATGAGGTCCCAATTGGTTCCATGTTTACAATTTACATTAAATGAGTTTTGAATGATAATAAAATTTATAGCCCTCTTGAGTATCCGTGTCCTTCCGTGCCATCCTTGATCGTCATGAACCTGAAATACATGCTTGAGAGGTCAACACAAAGGTTGAGTGGAATTCGTAGAGTTTAGTTAAATCGTTTGAACACAATAATCGTAGTGTGAGCTATAGACTCACACTCATAGTTAGAAAACAAAATCGTTATTTATTTCACTAAGCTCATGCAACCAAAACATTAACATCGAACCAACAAAATTGGCATTATAAAAGCCCTATCAAGGTACTTTTGCCGTTATACCGCTAAATCTCAAATATAGTGCATTTGTGTGAACTCATCGTTGTTCAACACAAATGGGATTCGTCAATCCCAATAGATCTATTCAGAATATTCGCGCTCACTAAAGGTAGTGACTAATGGTTCATGATATAGGGACTTCGAACATGGCAATCGTTACTTAGTGATAATAAAACATCGTCGTGAAGCATACATTAGAAAGCATCGTGTTCGAGTAGAAAAATAATAGCATGTATTCCCCCCATGGGTTTGTAAAATAGTTAAACAATAGAAAGTGGGGCTACGAACTCACCTTAAGTAGAATAGCAAGTAATGGAGGTGATGGTTGGATCGTGTAGGTTTCTATGAGCAACCTATAATAGAATGTTGCGACTTAGGATCGGAGTAAAGAATATAACGGAGTGCCTATATATATATCTTGCATTTAGTCCATGATGTGGTATGATGTATATTGTATGTCCTTGAAAGAAAGATTCATGAACATGTATGTTTTGTATATCGTTTACTACCGTTCGGGCTGACATATTTCAGAAGTCATGTTAGTAAGCGTTCGAGGAGCCAGGACACTTTAACTCGTAAATCCACAACTCATCTCGATGGCTTACATAATGAACTACTCACATGAGGCTCCCTACTATTGTAGTAGTTGATAAAATATATAGATATAAGTTTTGATCCGAAAAGTTACATGTCCGATATTTGAATAAACTTAGGAAAGTTTATTAGTACATGAAGATTGTTATTAGGGGTAGTTTCATAAGTCTTTAATGACCATTTTCTCTTGGTAATATCTCATGGTTTCCTTTTAGGTGAAGTAGATCCAAATTGCTTGTTCATGTTATCGCCTAATTCATTGTTTCATGTTTACGCCTATGTAAGTTGTTATGATCATTTCGTCATGGCCTAGCCATGACCTTTGGTCCTTGTTCCAAGGTCATGAGACACAACCTTGGCTCTAGCCATGGTTGTGGTCTTGATTATAGGTCATAAGACCTCTTGTTCCTTTCATAGTATAACCATAATCTAGTGACTTTTGCCTAAAAATGGGCTGTTTAGAATTTGAAGAATTTTATCACTCGCAAAGCATTTTTAGGTCTCGAGCTTCTTTGTTCCTGAACGAAAACGGCGTTCCGGACAACTTTCGTGTTTTAACTTTTTGATGAATCGGACCAGAAGTGTGACTTTCAAAACCCAAATTTGATCAGAATGGTATTTGGCAGTTTGCCGCAAAGTTTTGGTAATTTCAAATCGGCGTAACTTTTGACTCGTATACTCGTTTTAGGTGGTTCAAATTGCTATGGTTTCCTTGTTAAGTCCTCTACTGTATTATGTAATAATCCAATATCATATTTTTACCATTTTGATCAGGTTATACCAACAAAGTCATTAGTTTACTTGTTTTATGAACTTGTCTTATCAATCATGTACAATAACTTGTTTTACTCACTTTTATACATCATGGACATTAATACAAGACAATATATAGCACAAATAGTATGTAAATAACATGAACATGATTATTTAACAAGAATCAAGTTAGGGTTTGGCTCACAACTTTTGGCTTTCAAAGATGAAAGGAAGTTAACATGTAAGGATAGGACTTTGATAGACTTGCTTCAACCCACTTCACTTCATGCAATCTTTCTACCCTTGGTATTCTTGAAAGATGGATGATGAAGGTTTAGGTGACTTGAGTGGATTCAAACTCAAGAGAAATCACCAAGTATATTAAGGTTATGGAAGAGTTTTGGTAACCTATGATCAACTAGGGTTTCTACCTTGAAGAAGCACTTGAACCTTGCTAGAAATTGGAAGGAAATAAGCTAAAGATGAAAGGGTTTTGGGGTGTGGTGATGGACGGCATAATAAGGGATGGGAGGGAGTATTTATAGGTCCATGGAGGATGTTAGGAAGCTTACTAGGAAAGTGTTACAACTTGGTGACCAAGTTGTAAATAAGTGTTGATTTAAGGGTAAATTCATGAAATTGAGCCACATAGTGTGAATCCCCCCTCCTAGGGCGGTTCACATGGATAAGGGGGGTGAGGTGTGCCTTGGATGATATTATCCAAGTTACTAGATGAGTTTTGACTCCGGGAAATGCCAATCGTAAATGATTAAGCCTCAAAACGTAAAACCGGGTGTCGTAAAATTATGGAATTTGAAAGTATTGTTAAATATGTCCATATAGTCCATAATAAAATATAAAATGAGTGGTAGGATCTATCGGGTGCTAAAACCCTGCTAAAAATTGGGAACACGGGTCTAAAACGCGTAATTCGCGTAAAACGCTGAACTGAAAAACGTAAAATTCCAAAACTTTTGGAATTGTCATAAAATGATAGAAAATCATATTTCTATTGTTTATGACGTTTTATGGATATATCGGGATGCTGGAAGGACGTTTAAACCTAAAAGTAAATCTCGGACACGGCTTTGTGATTTTTGCAGAAATGATCCGACGAGCGTCAAACTCTCGGATTATCGTTAAAATAGTTTAACTTACAAGAATATGAAATAAAAATTTCTGAGATGAATAGTGAAAAGTGAATAGTAAAAAGTGAATAGTAAAATTTTCAGGAATAAAAGTTAACCTGAAATTGCGAATTGTTACAGTCTCTACCCCTTACGGGGAACTTCGTCCCGAAGTTCTTTGTGTGTCATATGTTGGAGTGGTGTCGATGAAAAGATGTGGTTACTTATGAGGACTAAAGTCTGGGATTACTAGTGATGTAGTTTGATTTGTCGTTTCAGTGTATGGTGTAGGATGAGGCTTACTTTTATATAGGAAAGGTATGGTAATAGTCGAATATCAAAGGAAATTGATATAGCAGTCGAATATTAATAGGAATTGATATAGTAGTTGCAATCATAGCGTAGTGGGTAATCGGTTGTTGTACCTAGTGTTTATTGACTTCATACTTATGTTATTTCGGATACAAATAAGTCCACTTGTTAATAATTCTTTATTTACATAGAGAGGCATCCCAAACAATGTAAATAGGGGAATATAAACTTATGGTTCGGTGCTTTACAATTTCTTTATTTAAATGAAAAGGCATCCCAATTCATTCAAATAATTATAAATCATCCTACTTAATAATTCCCAACACAACATTCATACTTAGCCGGTGAGTTACAAGGTAGTGTATTACGAGATGATACTGGTGTTCCAAAAGTGCAAGATGAATATTCAACCTTGTAAAGCTTATGAGGGTACTTGTGGTGTAACTATGGATGATTTGAGCTTTAAAAGTGCATCAAGATCTGTTAATGAGCTTGTGTTTGTAACGGTCGTGAAGATAATGATGTGATATGTTGATGAACAGAAGTGTGTAGTGTATGCTTAACATTAATACTCTTAGGTATAGATGTTGAGTTTGCTTTAAAAATCTTAAGAGATTTTAAAGGTTTATGATGGAATGGTATCCTTAGGACCTAAACAGGATAGTACTTCTACAGGATGAAGAGAATAATTGATAACTATCCCAAGATAGTAGTTCGGATTATCTTATAAATGAAAAATTTCAAGAATGAAATTAGATCATATAAATAAGGTGTAAAGATTTTGCTGAGTGGTAAGGCACTATCGTGTCTCTAGATCGTTTTAATGTATTCTGGTGGTTTATCGAGTTCAAGTAGGAAATCAACCTAAACATAACCATAGTACAACTACTCTCAGTATTTGAAAATTTTAAGTCGAATATAGTTAGTCAGACTATATTCCACTGTCCCTAGGTTAAATATAGGTGACTAGTCTATATTTAGCCGAGGTTCGATAAAATTTTCAAATACCTAAATTAGGTATATTTTTGATATGTCTGTTGCTTTCGGAAAACTGTCCACTAAACAAAGGTGATGTCAAACCCTTAAGTTGCAAGTCCCGTCCATACAAGACTTGTAACGTATGTTTTCATATTCCATTGGATAGAAGATAGTAAAGGTAGGTACGTGTGGAAAGGAAGTTTTAAGTAGTTCTAAAATAGAACATACTTGGCCAGGATCACGAACTTTTAATAATGAAGGTTTCATAAGAAAACTTTGATGAATGTAGAGAAAGTTCAGCTTTTGTCGATGATGGATTAGTTTGTCCTTTAGAAATCTCATATTTCTTGTTTGGAAATCGATAGATTGTGATGGGTTTTTGATATCATATGAAATGATGTTGATGAGGTGGTGGAATAATTCCAGAGACCATTGCACAAATCACAATGTCTCGGAAGTAGATTAGACCATTGTGTGACTCAAAACATTTGAGAAATGATTAAGACCATTGTGTCATACAATGTCCGGGAAATAGAAAAGACCATTGTAATTAGTTACAATGTCTTGGATATAAAATGTTGGAGTAGGAACATGGTTGGGAGAATGTGGTTGTGTCGAAATGCCATAGAATAGGCATGTGTAGATATGTTTAGATAAAATGATTGAAAATAACTCGAATGTATATATAAATATACTTATATGTTCATGTAGCATAAAATGCTTAATAAGTCCATAATCGTCTGGAGGATGGAAGACACGGAGAGCGGAAGGCTATAAAATGGTTTTTCTTGTGGTTGTAGTTATAGTTTAGGTCTCAATTAGACCCGTTTCTCTATAACCATGGCTCTGATACCAATCTGTAACACCCCTAATTCATGGATGCAGCGGAATTCGAATTGGGTGTTACTCGACGGCACAACAGTCACAATAATAGAAAACGAACTCCAATTGAGTCGTTTTAAAAGATTTATCATTCAAATTATATAAATATCAGAGATTACAAAATGAGGTCCCAATTGGTTCCATGTTTACAATTTACATTAAATGAGTTTTGAATGATAATAAAATTTATAGCCCTCTTGAGTATCCGTGTCATTCCGTGCCATCCTTGATCGTCATGAACCTGAAATACATGCTTGAGAGGTCAACACAAAGGTTGAGTGGAATTCGTAGAGTTTAGTTAAATCGTTTGAACACAATAATCGTAGTGTAAGCTATAGACTCACACTCATAGTTAGAAAACAAAATCGTTATTTATTTCACTAAGCTCATGCAACCAAAACATTAACATCGAACCAAGAAAATTGGCATTATAGAAGCCCTATCAAGGTACTTTTGCCGTTATACCGCTAAATCTCAAATATAGTGCATTTGTGTGAACTCATCGTTGTTCAACACAAATGGGATTCGTCAATCCCAATAGATCTATTCACAATATTCGCGCTCACTAAAGGTAGTGACTAATGGTTCATGATATAGGGACTTCGAACATGGCAATCGTTACTTAGTGATAATAAAACATCGTCGTGAAGCATACATTAGAAAGCATCGTGTTCGAGTAGAAAAATAATAGCATGTATTCCCCCCATGGGTTTGTAAAATAGTTAAACAATAGAAAGTGGGGCTACGAGCTCACCTTAAGTAGAATAGCAAGTAATGGAGGTGATGGTTGGATCGTGTAGGTTTCTATGAGCAACCTATAATAGAATGTTGCGACTTAGGATCGGAGTAAAGAATATAACGGAGTGCCTATATATATATCTTGCATTTAGTCCATGATGTGGTATGATGTATATTGTATGTCCTTGAAAGAAAGATTCATGAACATGTATGTTTTGTATATCGTTTACTACCGTTCGGGCTGACATATTTCAGAAGTCATGTTAGTAAGCGTTCGAGGAGCCAGGACACTTTAACTCGTAAATCCACAACTCATCTCGACGGCTTACATAATGAACTCCTCACATGAGGCTCCCTACTATTGTAGTAGTTGATAAAATATATAGATATAAGTTTTGATCCGAAAAGTTACATGTCCGATATTTGAATAAACTTAGGAAAGTTTATTAGTACATGAAGATTGTTATTAGGGGTAATTTCATAAGTCTTGAATGACCATTTTCTCTTGGTAATATCTCATGGTTTCCTTTTAGGTGAAGTAGATCCAAATTGCTTGTTCATGTTATCGCCTAATTCATTGTTTCATGTTTACGCCTATGTAAGTTGTTATGGTCATTTCGTCATGGCCTAGCCATGACCTTTGGTCCTTGTTCCAAGGTCATGAGACACAACCTTGGCTCTAGCCATGGTTGTGGTCTTGATTATAGGTCATAAGACCTCTTGTTCCTTTCATAGTATAACCATAATCTAGTGACTTTTGCCTAAAAATGGGCTGTTTAGAATTTGAAGAATTTTATCACTCGCAAAGCATTTTTAGGTCTCGAGCTTCTTTGTTCCTGAACGAAAACGGCGTTCCGGACAACTTTCGTGTTTTAACTTTTTGATGAATCGGACCAGAAGTGTGACTTTCAAAACCCAAATTTGATCAGAATGGTATTTGGCAGTTTGCCGCAAAGTTTTGGTAATTTCAAATCGGCGTAACTTTTGACTCGTATACTCGTTTTAGGTGGTTCAAATTGCTATGGTTTCCTTGTTAAGTCCTCTACTGTATTATGTAATAATCCAATATCATATTTTTACCATTTTGATCAGGTTATACCAACAAAGTCATTAGTTTACTTGTTTTATGAACTTGTCTTATCAATCATGTACAATAACTTGTTTTACTCACTTTTATACATCATGGACATTAATACAAGACAATATATAGCACAAATAGTATGTAAATAACATGAACATGATTATTTAACAAGAATCAAGTTAGGGTTTGGCTCACAACTTTTGGCTTTCAAAGATGAAAGGAAGTTAACATGTAAGGATAGGACTTTGATAGACTTGCTTCAACCCACTTCACTTCATGCAATCTTTCTACCCTTGGTATTCTTGAAAGATGGATGATGAAGGTTTAGGTGACTTGAGTGGATTCAAACTCAAGAGAAATCACCAAGTATATTAAGGTTATGGAAGAGTTTTGGTAACCTATGATCAACTAGGGTTTCTACCTTGAAGAAGCACTTGAACCTTGCTAGAAATTGGAAGGAAATAAGCTAAAGATGAAAGGGTTTTGGGGTGTGGTGATGGACGGCATAATAAGGGATGGGAGGGAGTATTTATAGGTCCATGGAGGAGGTTAGGAAGCTTACTAGGAAAGTGTTACAACTTAGTGACCAAGTTGTAAATAAGTGTTGATTTAAGGGTAAATTCATGAAATTGAGCCACATAGTGTGAATCCCCCCTCCTAGGGCGGTTCACATGGATAAGGGGGGGTGAGGTGTGCCTTGGATGATATTATCCAAGTTACTAGATGAGTTTTGACTCCGGGAAATGCCAATCGTAAATGATTAAGCCTCAAAACGTAAAACCGGGTGTCGTAAAATTATGGAATTTGAAAGTATTGTTAAATATGTCCATATAGTCCATAATAAAATATAAAATGAGTGGTAGGATCTATCGGGTGCTAAAACCCTGCTAAAGACTGGGAACACGGGTCTAAAACGCGTAATTCGCGTAAAACGCTGAACTGAAAAACGTAAAATTCCAAAACTTTTGGAATTGTCATAAAATGATAGAAAATCATATTTCTATTGTTTATGACGTTTTATGGATATATCGGGATGCTGGAAGGACGTTTAAACCTAAAAGTAAATCTCGGACACGGCTTTGTGATTTTTGCAGAAATGATCCGACGAGCGTCAAACTCTCGGATTATCGTTAAAATAGTTTAACTTACGAGAATATGAAATAAAAATTTCTGAGATGAATAGTGAAAAGTGAATAGTAAAAAGTGAATAGTAAAAAGTGAATAGTAAAATTTTCAGGAATAAAAGTTAACCTGAAATTGTGAATTGTTACACCATCATTCTCATTATACATCATCTAACTCAAGGTGAGTTCATAGCCCCACTTTCTATTGTTTAACTATTTTACAAACCCTTGGGGGGAATACATGCTATTTCTAAATCGAACACAATGCTTTCTACTGTATGCTATTCGACTATGTTTTATTATCACTAAGTAACATCCTTGCCAAACCAAGATCCCTTATTATGAACCATTTAATCACTTGCGAGGGTTACTTGCATGTGAGCGCGAATATTGTGAATAGGCCTATTGGGATTGACGAATCCCATTTGTTTTGACTAAGTTCAAACAAATGCATTAATATTTGAGACATTAGGTATGACGGCAAAGTACCTACCGGGATAAATCTGCCGATCGATATTGGTACATGTTAACGTTTTGGTGTCATAAGCTTAGTGAATTAATAACCTTTCCAGGCATATAACAACGTAGCCTATCTTTGTTTTCCAAACATTGGTGTGAGTCTATAGCTCACACTACCAACATATTGTGTTCAAACGATTTAACTACAAACACTACGATTATTGTGTTCAAACGATTTAACCACAAACACTACGATTATTGTGTTCAAACGATTTAACTACAAACACTACGATTATTGTGTTCAAACGATTTAACTACAAACACTACGATTATTGTGTTCAACGATTTAACTACCAACACATTGTGTTCAAACATTAAACAAACTCTATGAATATCACTCAACCTTTGTGTTGACCTCTCAAGCATGTATTTCAGGTTCATGACGATCAAGGATGGCACGGAAGGGCACGGATACTCAAGAGGGCTATAAATTTTCTTATCATTCAAAAACTCACTTAATGTGATTTGTAAACATGGAACCAATTGGGACCTCATTTTGTAATCTCTGATATTTATATAATTTGAATGATAAACCTTTTAAAACGACTCAATTAGAGTTCGTTTTCTATTATTGTGACTATTGTGCCGTCGAGTAACACCCAGTTTGAATTCCGCTGCAACCAAGAATTGGGGATGTTACAGAAGTAGAAAATCTATCCCCAAATTCTAGTAGAAAATCTATCCCCCAATTCTAGTTAGTACATTCTATTTCGTCTCCATGCAGAAGTAATTTTCTGCAAATTAACACTCCATCCATCTATCCCCCAATTTTGATTCAACTTATCTTAATCTAATGCCTAAACCTAAACCACTCCACTAATGGTGCACGGATTCTTCACAATTATGAAAGACAAGTCCAAAACACAGTCACATTTAAAAGTGTCATAATCTTAACACCAGCTCAAGTTAAAATATAATCACATAAAATACCACAAAATAACCATAGAGTTGGAAACTTGTGCTCTACAAAGATAAAGAATAATGGCATTTAGTTATACTATTTACATGGCATCAAAGGAACAAAAAAAAGTAGTTTATTAATACTTCCGGGTGAATGATATGACTTACTGTAAGGTTATAGCATGACAAATGAAAGTCCATCTAAGTGATCTATTCTAGGAGGATCTTCGTCACCAATTACATCATGCTCACTAAATATCCCAGCTTCTTCAGTGAGATTTTCTTCATCGTTGAAACTCAATGGTGTTAAAAGAAGACGATTATGTAAATGATGAACAACTTATCAGTGACAGAATCTGAACACTTTTGTAATACTTTGACTTCCAATAAAATTCAATCCATGATTTGATTAAAATCTCATAAAGATAATGGTGTACGGGTTCTTCTCAAGAGTAGATAACAAGATTATCAAAGAATTGTCTAAGCACCTCAACAATCAAACAGTCATCATAAGCTAATAAATACATATGAACTCTAAGCTCTATCAGCATGATTAATAATCAAATTATTGATTACCAATATAATGTCATAAACCATAAACTGAGCAACAAAAAGAGTTTCAATTTCGCTTCATAAGAACCGAATCCTCCACTAAACCAAAGTCAATTAAATCGACAACACAACGCTTATCATCAAGAAGTCACATGGGCCTAAGCAACATGACCAACTTTTTTTTGGGCAAAGGGTATTTCCACCCAGTAAAATATATTACTCCAAAAAAATGTTTAAGTACAATGGAATGTGGCTGAAGTACCACATTAACCGCAAGCAATCGCTTGACACAACCACTAAATCATTTATGACAGGCCATAAATGACAACTAGCTACAACCAAACCACAACCAGCATAAAATAAGATACATTAGAAATTTTATGAAAAATTATAAAACAACCTAGTTAACACAAAAATCTTGAATTCCAGCAGCCTTTAATTGTGCAGGAGTGAGGCCAAAATCATGTTCATTATAATTATTGCCGTCACCGGTATCCGCTTTCCATTGCTTATAAAGACTCTGCTCATTACCTCCACTTTCAGAATACAACGTCCCAATGTGATCATCAAAAACTTCATCATCATCGCTGTCAGAAACTACTCCATTTACCACCTTAGAGAATGGGTTACCCACCTTATTTGAAGAATCAACCTTTTTAAGAGGTTTACCATCATCATCCATAAGAGTAACTTTCCCTTCAATAATTAGCTTTTCAATCTTTCCAATTTTCTCAACAATAGGAGTAGTACTTCCATTTCCTCCCATAGAAGAACTAGCAACTTCTTCAGCTACTTTAGTGTCCTTCGTACTACCAACCTCTAAATCAGCCCCATCCTTAGGAGAAACACTTGTTGCATAAGGAATACCATTGTCATCAGTATCGGCCATATCAAGAACATCAAATGAATTTGATGTAGCAATAATCTTTCCACTCGTGCTTGCCTCATTAGTGACTTTCTCCTTTGTAGCAACCGACTTCTTTGAGACAGGTCTCCAAAATTTTGGTGCAGGCTTATTAAGCTAAACACCCCAATAGTCCGATGGGGAGCAGCTACATTCTTCCCCTTACTCTTACGATTCATTGCCTCAATGAAACCATCATTCATCTTTTCCAAAGAATCAGAAACTTCAGAAGCCTTTTCAGCCGCATTAATATTACTACGAACAACCTCTTTAACACATTTTGGACAGTTAATACGATCATGCCCAAAAACTTAACACACATCACAATGAGGAGGCGTCCATTCATATTCAACTTTAATGATCTCCGTAGTATAACCACTTTCATTCTCATTAGGAATATATATTATATTCGCTTTTCAAAACAGAATCCGTATTTAGTTCAACAAGAGCATGTGCAAAACTAATGCGTCCCCATGAATCGACACACATGGAAATTGTAAAAGCATCCAGCATAATAGGTTTCCCTACTTGTGTAGCAATTAAGCTCAAACCATCCTCTGAATAAGCAAGCAACGGAACATTATGCATTTTAATCCAAACCGGTACCTTGTTAACCTTGTTCCTATTAAGGGATAAAGTAGGAGTCCATTTGTTAAGAAAAATAATCCAAGCATGACCAACTTGTATCACTATTCAAGTAGAGATTTCATCAGACACTTGCTATACCATCTTCTTGATTACTAAAAATGTTGATTAAACTATAAAAACTATCAAAAACAAAACTTTGTACTATCACAACATTCGATGCTCACTTTGATAACGGATGGGTTTCAGGGGTCTCACTAGTTTATCTGATTTCGCTCAACCAAAACCGAATCTCCACCAAAAACAAAAGCCATTTCTTAAAGACGATTCAAGTCCACAACATAATCCTAACAAGCAACAAGTCTCAAAGGGTCTCACTAACATGACCAATTTACAACCTTATTAAAACAAGCATTATATCAAATAGTTGGTGTGCAACTCAATTTTGTTTGTTGTGGACCATGTATCAGGAAAGTAATTTAGTTTACACTCAACTTTAAAAGCGTAATAAATAATGCATTCTTTTTTAGAATTTTAAATCTTACTTTTTTGTTATGCGGTTATTGGACATCTATTGAGCTACATAAGAGAACAAAATCTACATGATCCTCACAATACAGAAGCATACATTGTCATACTGTTTTTACACTTTAGTGTATATTAAAAAAAGTGAAGTTTGTCGTTAATGAAAACCTTTAGGGCTATCATTAGCATTTCCCAAAAATAAATAGCAAAAATACAAGGAAATTAAACATACATGTTACAATCTACAAGACGAGAGATCTAGCTTCAAAAAATTCATCTTTTATAAAACCTTTTTTTTTCCTTTTTTTGGAAGGCAATAAGTTTTATTTAAAAATAAATAGAAAACATACAAGGAAATTAAACATACACGTTACAATCTACAAGACAAGAGATCTAGCTTCAAAAACTACAACACTTCTAGAAAACTAAAGACCATCTAATGTAAATGAAACACCAAGAACCCTACGCTAACTAAAAAAAGATCAGCATGTTGTTCTGACCAAACTCAATTTAGACTTTGCAAGCACTAATTGGGTCTGACCACCAATCCGGCCATGATAAAATTGACCCTTGCAATCTTGCCGACAACCAACTTTATTCTCATACACTCTTTTGTTTCTCGCACACCACACAAGATAAAGACACCAATTGCCATATACTTTGTTGTTTCTAGCTAAAATTATTTCCACACTTACGAGTTAGAATATCGTCAACTGTATCGACCACAAACTGAGTTAGAATGTCATCAACTGTATCGACCATAAACACCCGCAAATTCCACCATTTAAATACTTTTTTCGAATTATTGAAAACACGAGGGCAAAGAATAAAACAATGATCCAATGTTTCAATATCATTACCGCAATGTGCGCAAAGAATAGAATTGAGATCTATACCAATATGATGAAGCCATGACCATACCGGCAGTCTCTGTTGTTGACATCTCCAAATAAAGATACACACTTTTCTTGGAATAGCTTTATCCACCTTGTTTCTTGAGAAGCATTCAAAGAGTCCAGAATCTTGTCGTCAATCAATTTTCTAAGTCTCTTCACAATAAAGTGACCGTCTTTGACATCGAGAAACCATTTCCGAGAGTCATCAAGTAAAATATTTGGTATAAAAAAGTTTGTTGAACTCGTCAATTGCATAAGTTCCCCCCTCACCTCTACCTTTGGGGTCCTAACCTAAATAATTTAGGAAACTTTTCACTAAGAATCATCCTGTCCCCCACCCATGAATCCAACCAAAAATATGTATTATACCTATTCCTCATTTTTCCCCCAAAGGACATGTAAATATTAATACCCGTCTTTGCAATATCTTTCCCAATCTTTATTATATGGGTATATTGCAAATTTCATCCCTAATGTTTACCAAAATTGCAAATAATACACCGAGAAAAAAATTGCAAATCAGCCACCAAGAGCTAAAGTTGCGTGAATAGCCACCGAGAGCTAACGATCGTTAGTACTCCCATTAAGTGGACTCAACCGATTATGTCGAGGTTTTCCTCGTCTTTTCACGTCTTCCCGCCTTTGTTTTATCACACCTGGCAATTTTGTCTTCCCAATGAAGACTTTTTTCCAAGGAAAAAAATTTGCAACATCTTAACTTTTGATCTTGTACTACATAACCATAGCAAACCGATTCATTTAACCACATCCTAAACACATAGCCTCTCATTCCACTTTCCAAATCCTAGAAAAAAATTAACACTCATCAATGGCAACTAACTTCCACGTCTTAAAGAACTAGCAAAAGTTGTAAACTCGACAATGATGGTCGATCAAGTGTGCGTTTTAATGTAGAGGGAAGTAGACAAGGACATGAAGTTTGAGACTAAATTTAGAGAGCTTTGTTTGGAGATGCATGATACTATAAAAGACAAAGGTGATTGAGGAGCTGGAAAGGTTTCCACGGTTACGTGCTAACCCTGAGAATTGGGAAACTGCTCATGTGTTGAAGCGTGTGCAAAAGAGAGACTTGGAGATGATAACTCGTCTCCAAATTATGGTGAATCAATCCCATATTGGTGCGCGTGAAAAGCTCATCCATGCTACGAAGTTGAAGGACGTGATAGTAGGATAGGGTTTTGGTGCACGGGGTTGTGTTGTGTGGCTTTTGGGTTGTGGTTATGGCTTTTGGGTTGTAGTTTTTTATCTTGTGTCTAGGTTAAGTATGTTGTTTTCATGGTTATGGTTTTGGGTTATGGACTTAGGGTGTTGCAAAAGTCCTTATGAATATATTGCTTTAAGTTTATGAATATCTCACCAATCCAGCCATGATATAATTGACCCTTTTAATCTTATTGACACCAATTATAAGAAAGCACTTGTAGCTCGTCTCAAAGAGCAGTAAGATTTGACACTTTATTCTCATACAACTGACCCTTTTAATTTTGTGGACACCAATTATAAGACACGCTGCACATTTATGGCTAGTCATGCAAAATCGTCTCAAAACCCAAGATCTTCTAAAACAATGGGGCGTTGAAAATGATGTTGATGTAAGCTTGCTTTGATGTCCATTATGTAAAATCCAACCTGAAACGCGTGTACATTTATTCTTCAGATGTCCATATCATTTGAAGTATGGAAGCAAGTGATAAAAGTTGCGGATCTCCCAAGTATTCGCCAATGTGGGATGACATTATGTGTTGATTGTTACCTCTGTCCATTCGAAATAATGTGACAAGTACTGTTGCACGATTAGTCGTGGCTGCTACGTCATATTATGTGTGGCAAGAGAGGAATAATAGGATACATGGTAAAGGTGAGAGGAAAACCGAGCAAAAGTTAAGAACATGATAAGGATAAAATTGGCGGATTCAAGCAAAATGTTCATGTGGATAGGCTAAAGGAAACATTGAAATTAGCTAATGTAGCTCTGAGTGAAAGCTGATGAAGTTCTTGGCTTAGAGGCATTCGTATTTTATATTTCTATTTTGTTAAATGCCTCTAATGTTATGACTTGGCCGCTGTCTGTATGAGCATGCTCATACTATTTTAAGAGTGGTTCATCCCACTTTGGGGTGTCAATTTTTGACACGACACGATAAACGACACGAAGTTAAACAGGTTTGAGTTGAGGATAAACAGGTTTGAGTCAAAAACAGGTCAACCCGTCTAACCCGTTTAATAAATGGGTCGTGTTTGGGTTGAGTAAGTGTTAAACAGGTCAACACGTGAACCCGTTTAACTATATAAGTCTTTAAAAATAAAATATATAACATGGTTTTAATGTTGGATATGGATTAAATATATCTTGTTATGTACTTAATATGAGTAAATTACGATTATAAATCAGATATTATTGAAATTGACCCTTATAACTCAGATATCATATTGTCGTATAGTTATTTGTATGATATCTTTATCATATTTTAGATCATTATATAATTTTTGCATTTAAACTAGTTAAATCAATAAACTACCAACTTTATTCATTATTTGGCCTATTTACTTAAACAGGTTAAACGGGTCATAAACTGGGTTACGTAGGTTATGCAGGTTTGGGTTAAGGTTGAGCTTCTTGACACGATTAATAAATGGGTTGTGTTTAGGTAGAGGTTATTTTAACCCGTTAACCCGCGAACCTAAATAGGTCAACACAAACACGACTTGACTGCAACCCCTAAATTCCCACTCTTTCATGTACCATTCTCATTTTATTATTTTTATATGCTAATAACCTTTACCCCAAAAAAAATAAATAAATAAAAAAAAATACAAACATATAATAAATATAAAAAATCCAAAAAAAAAACACGTGCAAACAACCAAAAATCACTCAAAAAAATTTCACTTTCCCTGTAAAAAAACCCCAAATTTTCATCCAATCCCCCAAAACCAAATCAATTTCCTTCCACTTTTCTCCCAAATCAAAAACCCTAACCCTAATCTTTCAATCCCACGTAATCAACTTTCAATTCACAAAAAGTTCACATTTTTATGTAATATCTCCACTTCTTACACTCAACCCATCTTTTAATTTCATCAATTTGTTAATGTAAATAATTTTCTTACAGTCAATGCTTATCTCATAAAGGCATAAGCAGCTTTAATTACATTCCTAAACACCCCCTTATCGCATTTTTGATATTGTGGATATGATTATATGCTTATTTGAGGGTGAAATAAGTCTTTTGCCTACTCTTTTTACTTGCAGGTGCGTTTTTTTGGGACTATTTTTTCGATATTCACAACTGTTTTCGTGATATGAATGTTGGATTTATTAGTATACTGAATTGTTTGACATGTGATGTGGGGAGTTTGGAATTTTTGCTTATGTAAACAGCTTATCATCTTATTGCTTTTTTTAAGCAGATGATGAAATGTGACTATGCTTATCTACTTAGTTTAGGGTAAATAAGCTCTTTGTAATTAGCAGTATAAGTTTAGGATGAAATGTGGAGTATATGCAAGTACAATAAATAATATTTAGGGGCATATTTGGGATTTGGGAGTTGCTAATGGATAAGTGTTTTTGGATGAAAAAGGGCTTATGCTTATGATATCGTTAGAACTCTTTTGACGTGGATGCAGTTTTTTTCTGATTGTATACTGAATCGTCAACCGTTTAACATGTGATGGGATTGTTTCAGAATTTGGATTGTTTTCTTAACAGATTATCTGCTTATTGTGTTTTTTCAGCAGATGCATAAATTTGACTATGCTTATCTACCTAGTTTAGGGGTTAAATAAGGTATTTTCAGTAAGACGTTTCAGACGTTTCAGATTGTTTAGTTTGAACTGCTTATTGTTAGTGGATTCAGTATTGTAAGTTTAACCTTAGGGGTGAAATAAGCTGTTTTGGATAAGTTGATCTTCTTGTTATGAGCATAAGCTGTTTAACTTAGTAATGCCAAACACCCCTTGTTGCGTTTTGATACAGTAGATCAGTAGCAATAAGTGTTTGGACATGATTATAGGCTGATTATTTTATGTCTTAAAACCCTAATTAGCTGATTTCTGAAAACTTACACAAATGCGATATCTGATTATCCGGTTTCGTTACTGTAGATGCCTATCTACACAGTTTTTGCAGCATTGCCTTCTGTTATAGCAATTACTTATTTCATGAAAGCATAGGCAGTTTTAATAAGCATTACCAAACATCACCTTAATCTAGTCCATATTACATGATGTTGTAACACTTTATTTTCCCGAAAAGGTTTCTGATGATATGTTATTTTCTAGAGCAACATGGGAAGGTGGTCAGTATGATGGAGATGAACAAAGTCGATTGGCTGCTCAATGGAATTAGGAGCTGATCACATCGATGTTGAGCTTAAGGTTCCTTCTTCTTGACATTAAATGCGTCTATTCATGCTCATAGGCTCGTCTAAAGTACTATACTGTTATTCGTAACGCAAATGCAGGCCATTGATGATTTCAACAACTTAATCCATGTGGACAAGCCTTCAAAGTGCAAACTCATAGTTTCTTCCCACAATCATCAAAATACTCCTTCGATAGAAGAGCTTGGGAACCTTGTGGCCAAATTGCAGTCAACAAGAGCTGACATTGTCAAGTTTACAACAACCGCTATAGATATAACTGGCATGGCACGAGTCTTTCACATTACTGCTAATTCTCAAGTAAGCGGCGTTAGTCATGCATGTAATGAAATTTGTAAATTAGATATATTTTTTTCACGGATTTATTAGCTTACGTGGTTATTTAAGTACATTAATTAGTCATTTAGGTTCCAATAATAGCAATGGTGATGGGTGAAAAAAGTATCGAGTACTCTGCCCGAAATTTGGTCGATATTTGACATTTGGCACCCTTGAGCACGGAAAGGTATCGGCACCCGGACAACCCACAATTAGGGATCTTTTGGACTTGTTTAATTTCACAGTTAGGACCTGACACAAAAGTATTCAGTATTATTGGAAAGCCAGTTGGACATAGCAAATCACCTTTGTTATACAATAAAGCTTTCCGATCGGTTGGTTTTAATGGAGTTTATGTACATTTGTTGGTGGATAATGTAAAGAATTTTCTTGATACTTACTCATCTACAGATTTTGCGAGGTTCAGGTTGAGTTTTTATATATTTTATTAGAGCTAGTATTTCAGTTTCTGGGGGTTTTTCCATCAAACCAACATGCTTTCACGTTTTTGCAGTTTTAGTTATTTTATTTCACGTAAAAACGAGCCTTTAAAGGAAGGCTTTGTGTACAGTTTGGCTCATTTCGTAAGTGGTAGATTTAACATTCTGTCACTCACATTTTTATGTTTAAACCTATCATTTTTATTTGTAAAATGGATCATGTTTTTACAATCGTTTTACTGTTACCGTATAATGGTATACTGAGCCATCTTTTATGACTCAAATGTTATAAATTACTGTAGTAGAATGAGTAAAAGGACACAAATTGAAAGGACTTTGATATATTTTGGAAAAAAGTTACCCTTATTTCTACCTATTTTGATTAGTAAAATCAATCATTTTTGGATGCAGTTGTACCATTCCTCACAAAGAATCTTTACTTCAATGTTGTGATGAGGTTGATTTGGTTGCAAAGGTAAATTTCATTGTCATAAAAAGCTTTACTATCAAGCAATATGCAGACAATGATAAAAGTATGGATGGTGTTTAATGTATTGTGTGATTGATTGTATGTTACAGTCAATAGGAGCAGTCAATTGTGCCATCAGGAGACCAAATGATGTGACATTACATGGGTGCAATACAGACTATATAGGCACTATTTCTGCTATCGAGGATAGTCTATGAGGGTTCTTTCTATACTTCCTAAAAGTTTCATATGAATTCACATGTTACTTTCTGCCCGTTCGACCAATTGACCCATTTGAGATTTACTTAAAGCACAAATTGTTGCAACTGTCTACAGGTTCAGGTGTTCAAAACGATGCAACAGGATCACCCTTGGCTGGTAGACTATTTGTGTTTATTGGTGCTGGTGGTGCTGGAAAAGCACTTGCTTATGGAGCAAAAGCGAAGGGTGCAAGGATTGTGATAGCCAATCGGACCTACGGTTAGATTCTAGTACTTGTACTTGATTGCAATAAAATATTATACTAGTTATATTGCATTATTTTCATATCCGTTATTCAGTATATGTAACAATTCGCATTTTCAGGATATTTACTTTTCCCGGGAAATTTCACTATTCACTTTTACTATTCATTTTTCCCAAAAATTTTTCTCGAAACTTGATTTTTATTTCTTGGGTTGAAGTGATAAATCATTTCCATGGCAAATTAAAAGTTTGACATTCATAAGCTCATTTTCGTGAAAGTTATTAAGGAATTACACGGAATTACACGTTTTAGGGTAAAACGTCATTCAAAAATTCTACGCACAACGAAATTCGGTCGCGTTAATTTTCCCCGTATCAGAAAAATGTTTGACACACTCATGATTTATTTGAGAATAAATCATGACTGAGAAAAACATGACCAAAATAAACCTCGGCCGTGAAAAACTGGAATTTTCAGTTTTAAGCGTTTTTACTCAGCCGTAACCTTAGCCTATACCTGCACCGCATTTCTAAGACAATTTAAGTTTTCAACTTATTAGAAAAAGTCAACATATTTTTCCCTCCTCCATTGACTAAAAATCATTCCTTGATTTTATAAGTCATTTCGTGATTTTTAGGCTTACGGTTTGATGTCTAAAAGACATTTAATACTAACCGACACTAGACTGAGCCCAGTCTAGACATTATAAGTCATTTTAAATCAATATTATCCTATTAGAAAAGTAACATTTTACTTTTCTCAATTTTACGCAATATTCGTACGTTTTACGTATTACGCGTTTTAGACCCGTGTTTCCAGTTTTAGCAGGGTTTTACCACCCAAATGGAACCTACCACTCTTTTTATATTTTATTATGGGACATATGGACATGTCTAACAATACTTTAAAGTTTCATAATTTTACGACACCGGGTTTTACGTTTCAAGGCCTAATCATTTACGGTTGGCAATTCCCGGAGTCAAAACTAATCAAATATCTAGATTTTTATCATCCAAGGCACACCTCACCCCCCTTATCCATAATGAACCGACTTAGGGGGGGGGGGGAGTCACCCTTGAGGTGGCTTGATCTTGTATCATGAGGTCTTGGATGGTTTACATGTGTTTTTGGCAAGAAAATATCCTAAGGAAACTAACCTCCTCATGAGACTATAAAAAGCCCCTCTCCCCCCCCTTCCTTGGCCATTCCAACGACCCACACACATAAAAACACACCATCATCTCATCCTTAGCTCATTTACTCCAAGTTTCATCCAAGAATCAAGTGCATAACAACACATAAACCCTAGTTTGATCTTAGGTTATCAAAACACTTCCATAACCTCATATACTTGGTGATTTCTCTTGAGTTTGAATCCACTCAAGTCACCTCAGCCTTCATCATCCATCTTTCAAGATTACAAGAGTAGAAAGATTGCATGAAGTGAAGTGGGTTGAAGCAAGTCTATCAAAGTCCTATCCTTACATGTTAACTTCCTTTCTTGTTTGAAAACCAAAAGTTGTAAGCCAAACCCTAACATGATTCTTGTTAAATAATCATATTCATGTTATTTACATATTATTTTTGCTATATTATGTCTTGTATTAATGTCCATGATGTATAAAAGTGAGTAAAACAAGTTATCGTACATGATTGATAAGACAAGTTCATAAAACAAGTAAACTAGTGACTTTGTTGGTATAACCTGATCAAAATGGTAAAAATATGATATTGGATCATTACATATTACAGTAGAGGACTTAACAAGGAAACCATAGCAATTTGAACCACCTAAAACGAGTATACGAGTCAAAAGTTACGCCCATTTGAAGTTACCAAAGATTTCCGGCAAAACTGCCTAAACCTTCCTGTCTTGCATTCTGAGTTTTTGAAAGTCACCCTTCTGGTCCGATTCATCAAAAAGTTAAAACACGAAAGTTGTCCAGAACGCCGTTTTCGTTCAGGAATAAAGAAGCTCGAGACCTAAAAACGCTTTCCGAGTGATAAAATTTTTCAAATTCTAAACAGCCCATTTTTAGGCGAAAGTCACTAGATTATAGTTATACTTTAAAAGGAACAAGGGGTCTTATGACCAATAATCAAGACCACCACCATGGCTAGAGCCAAGGTTGTGTCTCATGACCTTGAAACAAGGACCAAAGGTCATGGCTAGGCCATGACGAAATGACCAAGTAAACTTACAAAGGCGTAAACATGAAACAATGAATTAGGCGATAACATGAACAAACAATTTGGATCTACTTCACCTAAAAGGAAACCATGAGATATTACCAAGAGAAAATGGTCATTCAAGACTTATGAAACTACCCCTAATAACAATCTTCATGTACTAATAAACTTTCCTAAGTTTATTCAAATATCGGACATGTAACTTTTCGGATCAAAACTTATATCTATATATTTTATCAACTACTACAATAGTAGGGAGCCTCATGTGAGGAGTTCATTATGTAAGCCGTCGAGATGAGTTGTGGATTTACGAGTTAAAGTGTCCTGGCTCCTCGAACGCTTACTAACATGACTTCTGAAATATGTCAGCCCGAACGGTAGTAAACGATATACAAAACATACATGTTCATGAACCTTTTCTTTCAAAGACATACAATATACATCATACCACATCATGGACTAAATGCAAGATATATATATATATATATATATATATATATATATATATATATATATATATATAGGCACTCCGTTATATTCTTTACTCCGATCCTAAGTCGCAACATTCTATTATAGGTTGCTCGTAGAAACCTTCGCGATTCGACCATCACATTCACTACTCACTACATAACTTAAGGTGAGTTCGTAGCCCCACTTTCTATTGTTTAACTATTTTACAAACCCATGGGGGGAATACATGCTATTATTTTTCTACTCGAACACAATGCTTTCTACTGTATGCTACCCGACTATGTTTTTATTGTCACTAAGTAACGATTGCCATGTTCGAAGTCCCTATATCATGAACCATTAGTCACTACCTATAGTGAGCGCGAATATTGTGAATAGATCTATTGGGATTGACGAATCCCATTTGTGTTGAACAACGATGAGTTCACACAAATGCACTATATTTGAGATTTAGCGGTATAACGGCAAAAGTACCTTGATAGGGCTTCTATAATGCCAATTTTGTTGGTTCGATGTTAATGTTTTGGTTGCATGAGCTTAGTGAAACAAATAACGATTTTGTTTTCTAACTATGAGTGTGAGTCTATAGCTCACACTACGATTATTGTGTTCAAACGATTTAACTAAACTCTACGAATTCCACTCAACCTTTGTGTTGACCTCTCAAGCATGTATTTCAGGTTCATGACGATCAAGGATGGTACGGAAGGGCACGGATACTCAAGAGGGCTATAAATTTTATTATCATTAAAAACTCATTTAAAGTAAATTGTAAACATGGAACCATCTGGGACCTCATTTTGTAATCTCTGATATTTATATAATTTGAATGATAAATCTTTTAAAACGACTCAATTGGAGTTCGTTTTCTATTATTGTGACTATTGTGCCGTCAAGTAACACCCAGTTCGAATTCCGCTGCATCCATGAATTGGGGGTGTTACAGATTGGTACCAGAGCCATGGTGTTGGGAATAAAATGCACAAGGTAAAGAGTCTGTCAGAAGAGCCTGCTAGTGATAGTTAAGCCTGCCTCTTCAGTTTGCTGATGTTGAAGATATACTAACAGTACCTTCTGGGTAAGAAGGTACTGCTAGTTAAAGAAGGTCTTGCCAGTTTTCACAACAAGTTGCTATATTTTATTTAGAGATATTTACTTGTATTAGTAGTCTTTGTACAAAGTTATACGTTAAGTAAAAGTAGTACATAAGTCTCAGTAGATGTAATGGAGTGTTTTACCTTGAAAGGTGTAATATTAGGATAAGATAAATCTCTAGTATATTATATTAAGCAACTTGACCACTTGTAACAAGGGCTCCTTATACTATAAAAGGAACCCTTAAGACACCTTCTTATATGGACAACTACACAGAACTACACATAACTTGCATAACCTACATCTGTTACAATCATCTTACCCATGCATAACTTCCATATTTGAACTCTTTCACGTATCAAAGATTCAAGGTTACACTTGTAATCCTGGTGATAGTTTAGATCACCCGTATTATTTCATCAATAATATTGAATCATTTTGTGTTATTCTTGTTGCAACTCATTCCATTTTACTTATTCACCACCTTTGTTCCTTTAGTGTGTTTTAGTAAATTCCGCGTGCTATCTCACATTCATTCATAAATATCCTAAACACATTACTGAGTTTAACATCTCAAGTGTTTGCACAATTCAATACAAAGTTGAACAATCCTTCCACAAGTGGTATCAGAGCAAGGCTGATATTTACGACATAAAAGAACAAAGTAAAAATGGATGTTGAGCACATTCAAACCAATGTGGCTGCAAAACTTCCATTACTTAAACAGAATGAGTTTGAGATGTGGAGACTGAGGGTTGAACAATACTTCCAAGTGCAAGACTATGCACTTTGGGAGATTATTGAAGAAGGAAACTCATTTAAACCAACATCCACCACCTCCACAGTAAATGATGCACTTGTCACAACTGTACAAGTAAACCCAATAACCGCTGAAGAAAGAATTCAAAAGAGAAATGATCTTAAAGCCAGGAGTATGCTTCTCATGTCTATTCCAAATGACCAGCTTCTAGTCTTTAACAAATACAAGTGTGCTAAAACTCTTTTTCAAGCTATTGTAGCTAGATTTGGTGGTAATGATGCTACCAAGAAAACTCAGAAAACACTTTTAAAACAACAGTTTGAAAACTTTTCAGCCACACCAAATGAGTCCTTGGACATCATGTTCAATAGACTACAAAAGCTTTCTAGCCAGTTAGCCATTCATGAAGTGATAATATCTCAAGAAGACTTAAACTCCAAATTTCTTAGAAGTCTACCCTCTGAATGGGCCATGCATGTCATTGTCTGGAAAAACAAACCAGACATTGATTCCATGAGTCTCAATGATCTTTACAGCAACTTCAAGATAGTAGAGCATGAACTAAAGAAGTCTACTAGTTCAAGCTCTGGAAATATGGCATTCATGTCATCTCATGGTACTACCAAGAAAGTTGATGAAGAAAAAGATGGTAGAGAAGAAGGTACTGCCAACACCAATTTTGGTACTGCCAGTACTTCCAGCAGTACCAAAACCATTTTAGATGAAACAATTGGTTGTGCTTTTCTAACATCACAACACAATGGTTCCACATTGACCTTTGAAGATCTTCAAGAGATCAGTGATGATGATCTTGAAGAAATGGACATAAAATGGCAGCTTTCACTTCTTAGCATGAGGGCTAAGAAATATTTGATGAGGACTGGAAAGAAGATTGTCATCAATAGCAATGAACCTGCTGGGTATGACAAATCTAAAGTGGAGTGCTACAACTGCCACATGAAGGGTCACTACTCAAGAGAATGTAGAAGACCAAAGAAGCAGGGTGATAAGGGAAGAGGTTTTGAGAACAAGAACAAGGGAAACAATGAGAACAAGAGCAAGGAAGTGGACATCACTGAAACAAGAGCAATGGTAGCCATTGATGGGCTGGGTTTTGATTGGAGCTTTATGGGTGAAGAAGAGTCATCCTCAAATGAAATAGCCTTAATGGCTCTCTCAAATCCTGAGGTACAAATTACTAAATGTTCTGCTACTTGTGAAGTTTTTAAAGAACTAGAAATCTTAAGAAAACTTTATGATGAGCTGAAAGAAGAACAAAGAAAAACTCATCAAGACCTAGCTAATCATAAGTGTGGTATGTCCAAGCTTGAGAAACAGATAATTCACTTTAGAGAAAATGAACTCACCTTTTCTGACACAAAAGCTATTCTTAATAGAGACATATTTCTTAAAGATGCTGAAATAAACCTGTTAAGAACTGAGTTTGCTAAAGTGAAACAAGCAAAAGATAATATTCAACTAACTGTTACAACATTAGAAAATGCTTCTGCTTGTACTAAAAGTATAGTTGAGAACCAAATGAACAAGAAAATCAAATCTGGGATTGGATACAACACATGTCCTCCTCCTTACAGAGGAATTCCTTGTCCCCCAGGTTTAGATCTTGCTGAATCAGGTCTACATGAGCTCACAAATAAACCACTAGTAAAAGTAAAACCTGTAGAAAATAGTGAACCTTTTGAGAGTACAAGTAATACTTCTCTCTCCAAAGAAAAGGTGCTCACTGATAAAAGCTCAGATGTTACAACTATTTGTACATCTGATGAGAATAGAAAAGAGACTGTTTCTAAGAAAGGAAACAAACTAGGACTCATTAGTCCTAAAAGTGTAGAGAGTATAACAAAGACTAAAGTTGTTCTAAAAACTGTTGAATGTTGTGCTAAATGTAATAGCAAACCTAGAGGTAGTCAGAGAAATTGGAACAATCTTAAGTCACATCAACTTGGTGATAACTTTGTTTTGTACAATAAAGCATGCTATTACTGTGGTAGTTTTAATCATACTCATGCTTATTGTAACAATTGGGTTTCTGGGAGTACATCAAGGTCTAAAACAAGTAAAACAAATCCCAGAAAAGGTTATGCTAAATCTAACACACCAAAAGTCAATCATACTGTTAGAACAAATGAGCCTGTTTACCCAAAGTTCACTACTAAGGGTGCAAGTAATGCTTTCAAACATACACCAAAAGTTGTGAAAAGTCATATTGAAAGGAATTTTGTGGATAAATCACAAGACTAGAAACCAAAACCAAAAGGTTCTGCTAGACCATATGGTCCTGCTAGACCAAATGGTACTGCCAAATTTGGTACTGTCAGACCAAAAACCACAAAATGTGTCAAAAATAAAAATGCTGTTAAGTCCTCAGCATGTTGGATTTGGAGACCACTCCAACCAAATGGTGCATCAACAGTCCTAAAAAGGTTTGATTACATTGATGCACGAGGCAAACCCAAGTCAGTCATGGCTTGGGTACCCCAAAGAAACTAATATGTGTATACATGTGCAGGAACATTCAAATGATATTGCAGATCAAGGATATGTAGATAGTGGATGTTCAAGGCACATGACAGGCAACATGTCTTACCTCACAGACTTCAAATCATTTGATGGAGGATATGTTACCTTTGGGGGAGGAATCAAAGGAAAGATTACTGGTAAAGGTACAATTAAAACCAGTAAATTAGATTTTGAAAATGTGTATTTTGTGAAAGAACTACAGTTTAATCTCTTAAGTGTCTCACAAATGTGTGACACAAAGAACAAAGTTCTTTTTACTGACACTGAATGCATTGTGCTTTCTCCTGATTTTAAAATCCCTGATGAAAGTCAGATTCTTCTTAAAATCCCTAGAAAGAACAATATGTACATTGTTGATTTAAAGAACATTGTTCCTAAAGAGAGCTTAACCTGTCTAGTAGCAAAAGCCTCATTGGATGAATCTATGCTTTGGCATAGAAGACTTGGTCATGTAAACTTCAAAACAATCAATACAATTGCAAAATATGATTTGGTCAGAGGTTTACCCAAAAAGATTTTTCAAAATGACCAAACCTGTGTTGATTGTCTAAAAGGCAAACAACATAGAGCTTCTTGTAAGCCCAAGACCCATAACTCAATTTCTCAAGCTTTATACATGCTTCATATGGATCTCTTTGGTCCTACTTCTGTGAATAGCTTGAATGGTAAAAAATATTGTCTTGTAGTTACTGATGATTACAGCAGATTCTCTTGGGTTTTCTTTTTAAGAACTAAGGATGAAACAAGTGAGATCCTTAAGTCCTACATAACAGGGATATAAAACTAAATTGATAAGAAAGTAAAAGTAATTAGATGTGACAATGGGACAGAATTCAAGAATAGAGTTATGGATGTATTTTGCAAAGAAAAAGGAATAAAAAGAGAATATAGTGTAGCTAGAACCCCACAGCAAAATGGAGTAGCAGAAAGGAAAAATAGAACACTTATTGAGGCTGCTAGAACAATGCTAGTAGATTCTAAGTTGCCTATTTCATTTTGGGCTGAAGCAGTAGGTACTGCTTGTTATGTACAGAATAGGGTTCTTGTAATTAAACCTCATAGAAAGACTCCTTATGAACTTTTGTTTGGTAGAACACCATCTCTAAGTTTTATGAGACCTTTTTGATGTCATGTCACTATTCTCAATACCAAAGATCATCTAGGAAAGTTTGAAGGAAAAGCTGATGAAGGCTACATGATAGGGTATTCTTTGCAAAGTAAGGCCTATAGGGTGTATAATAAATGCTCTAGGCTAGTGGAAGAAAACCTGCACATAGAGTTCCAAGAGAAACTACCAAATGTTGCAGGCACTGGACCAGATTGGTGTTTTGACATTAATAAGCTTTCAGAATCTATGAATTATGTGCCTGTCACAGGTACAAATACTAATGATAATGCAGGTTTTGAAGACAATGATGAAACATCTGAGGGTCAAGATTACATCTTGATGCCAATTTGGACAGGATTGGACTCATCTTCAAGTCATGGAGAGCCTTCAAATTCTTCAAATCAAGGGATTCAAGAAACAAATGAAGGTATTGAAGATGATCATGAAACTCAAGATCATGGAACTCAAGATCAAGGAAATCAAGAAAATTCTGAAAATGGAAATGGTACTGTCAATTCTCAAGATGGTACTGCCAGTTTAACAGATGGTACTGCTAGTTCACAAATTGGTCCTACTGAACCATTAAATGTTCTATCAGATGATTCCTTACAAGAAGATATAGGAATTGGAAACCTTCCAATTTCCTATGATGTTCCTACAACACACAACATAAGAATTCTCAAAGATCACTCCATTGAAAATGTGATTGGCAGCATTGATTCTGTTGTTAAAACAAGAACTCAAGTCTTATCTTCAGACAAAGATGGGTTTGTCCTAGCTGTGTATGAAGAAAAGAACCATGAAGTTGCCCACATATGCCTATTTTCATGCTTTCTCTCTCAAGTAGAACCCAAAAACATTACAAAAGCCTTAGATGATTCAAGCTGGGTTGAAGCAATGCAAGAAGAGCTACTTCAATTTAAACTACAAAAGGTTTGGGTACTGGTTGATTTGCCCAAAGGATACGGGGCAATTGGAACCAAATGGGTTTTCAGAAATAAGAAAGATGAAAGGGGAATAGTGATAAAAAAACAAAGCCAGATTGGTGGCCCAAGGGTATACTCAAGAAGAAGGAGTGGATTATGAAGAAGTTTTTGCTCCAGTTGCAAGAATTGAAGCAATTAGGCTATTTTTGGCCTATGCTTCTTTCATAGGATTCACTGTCTACCAAATGGATGTCAAAAGTGCCTTTTTATATGGTACTATTGAAGAAGAGGTGTATGTTTCTCAACCTCCAGGCTTCATTGATGCAGAATATCCAGACAAGGTGTACAAGGTTACCAAAGCTCTCTATGGTCTACACCAAGCTCCTAGAGCATGGTATGAAACGTTGGCTTTCTATTTATTGGAGAATGGATTTCAAAGAGGCAAGATTGATCCAACTTTGTTCATCAAAAGAACCAAGAAAGACATCTTGCTAGTGCAGATTTATGTTGATGACATTATCTTTGGATCTACAAATCAAGAATTGTGTGTAGAGTTTGAAAAACTTATGCATAGTAAGTTTGAAATGAGTTCCATGGGGGAACTTACTTTCTTTTTAGGTCTCCAAGTGAAACAATCAAATGAAGGCATATTTATCAGCCAAGATAAATATGTAGCTGAGATCTTAAGGAAATTTGGGTTTGCAGATTCAAAGGTTGCAAGTACACCAATGGATCCAGAAAAGGGGTTACACAAAGATGCTGAGGGTGAAGATGTTGATGTGCACAACTACAGATCAATGATTGGGTCTCTAATGTACCTTACATCATCAAGACCAGATATCATGTTCTCAGTATGTGTATGTGCAAGATTTCAAGTCAATCCAAAAGTTTCTCATCTCACAGCAGTCAAAAGAATCTTCAGATACCTCAAAGGCCAGCCTAAGTTGGGTCTATGGTATCCAAGGGAATCATCTTTTGATTTGGTAGCTTACTCAGATAGTGACTATGCTGGTGCAACCCTAGACAGAAAATCCACAACTGGTGGATGTCAATTTCTTGGATGCAGACTCATATCATGGCAATGCAAGAAGCAAACAATGGTGGCCAACTCTACAACTGAAGCAGAATATGTTGCAAGTGCAAGTTGTTGTGGCCAAGTTCTTTGGATCCAGAATCAATTGCTTGACTATGGGTACAATTTTCTGAACACCATTATTTACATTGACAATAGCAGTACTATATGTATCATCAAAAATCCAGTTCAACATTCAAAAACAAAACACATTGAAATCAGACACCATTTCATACGAGATTGCAATGAGAAAAGGTTAATTCAAGTTGTCAAAATTGATTCTGAAAATAATTTTGCAGACCTTCTCACTGATGAGTTCCTAAAAACTCATCATTTCTGTTCCATTTTAAATACGAAAACAGTTAAAAACACACAGAAATACCACATAAATACTATAAATATCTTTGAATTGTGTTTTTATACGTTTCAGGTGCAAAAGGACTGAAAACAAAGGAAAACGTGCAAAGTTTGCACACTTGGTAAATTCAGTCCCTGAACTTTCAAGAAATGTCAGAAATGGTCCCTGGGAAAATTATTTTGAAGAAAAGTCAACAATAGTCCCCCAGGAATCATGAAATGACAAATTTTACCCTTGAAGTTCAAAATTGCATAAATGGCAAAACAGGTCCCCCAAGTTTCATAAATGACAGTTTTAGTCCCTGGAAGTTTATTTTGGAATGAAAAGTCAACTTTAATCCTTGGGAAGTCAAAAATGTTTACTAATGATCCCTGGATAAAAGTTTACACAAAATGACAACTTTTACCCCTCAAGTTACAAAATTGGCAAAATTAGTCCCTGGGTTTTCAAACATGGAAATTTACAAATAATACCCTTGTACTAATTTATGACTTACAATTTGGAACCTTTTTGATAACTTATGGGAAATTACAATTTCACCCCCTCAACTTTGAAAAATTACATAAAAGGTCCCTCGGGTGTTTTAAATTGTAATAAATGCAAAATAGGTCTTTTGGTTTATCTAACTTGGCAATATTAGTCCTTGTGTTAACTTATGAAATATTACAGGTTTAGTCCTTTATGAATTCAGAAGTTACAACATTGGTCCTTGGGCTAAAAATACAAACCGGATCCATTTATACACCCTTATAATCCAAAAATCCTTAATTATCCAAATAATAAAACAAACCCAGGCCTGCCTTTCCCTTGGGCCCAAAACAAATAACAAAGCCCAACCCTTTTAAAATAAACCAGGGATTGGGTTGACTTTCCTTGACCCGTCCCTAACCTCCTTCCACCTCACACCCCTGCAACACCTCTCCACCTCCACCTTCACCACCACTTGCTTATCTTTCCACCTCACCAGCCCCCTGTCATTCCCACAACAAACCCACCTCCTAGGTTTATCCTAGGAGGTGACACCTGCTACTACCCACAAGCTGTTACCACCCCTACCTTGTATAAACACCCTGCTACACTCCAACCACCTCCCCTGCCTACCATTCTCAACCAATTGATCATATCAACCTCCAAACCCACCAATTAAACACCTCACAGTCCCCCAATTGCAAAAAGCAATTTTGGCGCCAAAATATCTTTGAACAGGTGTTGATCAATTGGACACGTGGAAATCAATTGGAGTAGTGGGATTTCATCCTTATGACACAGAGATCAAATTGGGTCTATAAAAGGCAGAGGAGGGGCATGAAGCAGGGTACCACTAGTTTAGGCTATGGTCACTTAGAATAGTTTTATTGCTTTCATTTAAATTTCATGTAATTTATTGCTTTCTAATGTGTATTTTACACTGACAATGTAAAATTAAACATTATTTACAGCTTTAATTAGTTTAAATTTAAATTTCAAGTTTTTATGTTATTGTCTTTAATTTTCCAAGTTATTTCAATTATGGTTAATTATAATTGTTTATTGGACTTTTAGCTAATGTAAGCTCCTGACAAAAGCTTAAAAAGCTTTTAGAAACTTAAAAGCAGTTATAGTTATAAAAAAAATAAAAAAATGCCAAAAATAAACAAGAAAATCAAGAAAAATAAAAAAAATAATGTGAAGAAGAAGAAGAAGGATGAGCAGGGTATTTATTTGGGTGAAAATGGTTTTAGTGGTGTAGTGACAAACCATTGGAAGTAATTTTGACCTTGGTTCTCTTTGTTTCATCCTATCATCAGTTGTAAGTAATTTTTTTTGCAATTTTATTTTTTAGCTTAATTAGTTTTTCTTGTTATTGTAGTGTAAATTTAGTTAAATCAGCTTTAATTAAGTTTATATAACCTGTTTTAAACTTAAAATCATAAGTTGTAGTTTAAATATTAAAAGTTTTAGTGTAAAATTAGTGTTAAAGGGGTGTTTGGATTAAACTGTTAAGCTAGGTTGTAGTTACTATAATAGGTTAAGTTTTCATTGTTCATCATCCTTAAGCCTAATCTGCTGCAATTCACTCTTTGGTTTGGTCAATGACAAAGCAAAAGTCAAATTTCACTTCAAGTTATTCTCACAGTTTCACTGTGAGAATTTTAAAAGTTTTGATGGTCATTTTGTGTTCATAAGTAGTATAAGTAGCTTAAATTAGTTTAATTTTAACTTATTATGTCATATTTAGTTAATTAGGTTAGATTAAAATTCATAATAGTCAACTTTTTAGAATTTCTTAAAAAGTCAAAATTCTTTATAAACAGATTTTTGAATAAAAGTCTGATTTTCCTATGGCTTTATTATGAAGTTTTAATCTTAGTGCTTCTAGGTTTTCAATATTTAGTTGCATATCTTGTCTGTGTAATTTTGTTAATTTTTATTATCCATGTTTAAGTGCTTATTCAAGTGCTTATTTTTGCAAGTTTTTGCTCTGGATCCTGGCCACAAGCCCAAATTCACAAGCCTTCAGCTTGTTGATCTTTGAGCTTGTGGCTATGTTTGTTGTGTATTTATGAAGCCCTACTAGCTGTTTGTTATTGTACATGCTTAATTTCTCCTTATTTGCTTATTTGTCACTTTTTCTCACTCACCTTTTGTTACACAACAGCTCCCCACATTGAAGCAAACACTGTGGATGAGCTGTTTTACCAAAGCTTTCAAAAAGCTCTTTATTGAGCTTGAGTGTGTGATCCTTGGCTTTTGACAAGCCAAGGCATCCAACTCTATGTCTCAGTGTAAGTTGATCTTGTTGAGGCTTATTTGATAAGTCTTATGATGCCTTTTTGTTTGCCCACTCACAACAATCCACTGAGTAATCAGTGGATTTGCACTATTTCCAAAAGCTATCATAAGCTTATTAGGGATCTAGAGCTGGAGTAGTTTGGCTTTTTGAGAAGCTAAGCCACCCAACTATAAGTCCCTAAACTTTTAATCCCATTTGCAGCTCATTTACATGGGCTGCAATGAGTTTTTTTTATTTGTCCCACTCACAAGCATATACTAGTTTACCTAGTATATGCAGTCACATGGAGGCATTTTCACAAGCCTCTCAACAGCTCAGTTGTGGACCCCACAGCTGAGGCTTGGGGTTTTTGAAGAGCTTGCTAGACATACTTGCAACCTCCATTAGCCAATTGGTCTTTGAAGCTTGTTTGAAAAGCTTAAATTGCCAAGCCAAAAGACTGCAGGGGTGTTTGGCTTAGCTGTTTATCTGATTAAATCTTATAAGCTTTTGTGAGCTTATTGGCCAAACTAAGTTAATATACTTGTTCATATTTGCTTATAAACATTGTACAAACTTATCTTTTCTTTGTTTTTCCCTTGTGGAACTCATTACAGGCTTTAGAGGCCTCAATTCAATCTAAGTCAAGCATAAGCTTGACTGTCTAAACCATGAGTTCACAAATCAGTCAAATGTGCAATTTTATTGTACATATCTTGTTTATGTTTGCCATTTGACTATTTTTCATGTTCCCTTTTCTTTACAATCCTGTGTTCAGCCTTCTTCATGGTTTATTTTGAGCTTATGTGTATAGCTGTGAGCTTTTTAAAAGCTCACTGCATAAGCTCTTAGCCATCGACTCAGCTTGTTCCTTTATTGAAAAGCCTTTTCTCCTTTTTCCTTGACCATTGTACATGCTCCTTATTTGCTTTTCATTTTGCAGCCTCAACAAGCTAGTTCCAAGCCTAGAGTAAGCTGTGAGCCAAAAGCTCACTGCATAAGCTCTTAGCCTTGCAACTGCTTATTCCTTGGGCTTGTACACTTTCATTCTCAGTATATATGTTTAATATTAATATCTATTAAGTTCCATAAATAGAAAAGCCAAAAAGAACCACTGAAAAGCTAAGTGATAGCTTTTATTTAGAAGTTTTATTGCTTTTCAGCTTTTTAGTCATCTAATAAGCTGTTTCTGAGCTTATTTGTTAATATTAATAAGTTTGTTTTTGTTAAAGATGTATATTATAAGCTGTTAAACATGTGTGCAAAAAGAAAAATACAAAAATAAAATAAAAGCAAAAATTGGGTGTGGGTGGGATTCGAACTCAGGACCTCTCGCTAGTAACATGCTTATATCCCACACCCCTTCCACTAGCTCTGGGGCACCAGTTCCGTTAGTCTATGCACATTCAATATACTTAACCCTTTTTTAGTGCATTGGCTTATGTGGACTGTTTTGGCTTATAACAGCTTATTTAGATAAGCTGTTATCCCAAGCTTATTTTTCCTAGGACCTTTATAACATTTTATAGTTTCCATAATTTTTTCAGATTTTTTACTGTTCATTTAATATATATATTAATTAATTTAGTTTATATTCCTTTTAAATAATAATTAGTATTTAATTTTTAAATCAGCTTATTTGTAATTTTTATGAACTTTTTATATTTTATACTGAGTCCTATAATGGAAAAGAAGTTTTATAAAAAGTTTCATAATTTTATAAATAAGTTTAGTATGTATAATAATTATAATAGTTAAAATAGTTTAATTAAGTAATAATAGTTTTTAATTTTGTTTTCTTATTTTTGTACATAAAATATAGTTTTTATATTTTTCTTAGGTTATTATAAGTATATTAGAATTATGTAAAAAATTTTAGATTTTTATTTGCTTATTTAATATATATAATAATTTAGTAATAATATTAGTAATTAAATAATAGTAAATAATTAATAATAAATAGAATACTTGTATAATAAATATATTTTTAGTTTCAAAATTTCTTTTATATTATTTTTAACTTTTCTAAATTTTAATTTTATTTTTCTTAGCTTTATTTCACATTTTCTTATTTTAGGTAATTATTAAATAATAAATAAATAGTTTTAATTAATAATAATTAAGTACATAGTATAAAAATAAGTTTTAATATTCTAATAATTCTCTTATATTATTAGGATCACAAAAATATAAATTTCACATTTGTGGGGTTTATACTGATCAGTTTTCAGTTTTATTTTGGTACGTAGACGTTTATTTAAACGTGAACGTACGCGTTTTAGGTTTTTAGGTTTTCTTAATTTTTAAATATGTTTGTAAATATAAAGTAAATATTTTAAAGTTATTTAATTTGCATTTAAGCCCCTAAGGCATGCAAATACATACTGTAATTATATTTGTTGTTTCGTTTTGTACGTTTACGTTTATTTAAACCTAAACGTACGTTTGTAAATCTTTTACATTTTAGGGTTTCTGATTGCACGTTTTTACTGAAATAGCTGTGACGAGAGCTATTTACTATTCACATTCCTAGTGTTAGTCAGTCAGATTCCTGTTTTTATATTTTAACTTCAACAGATCACAGATTCGTTATATTACAGATTTCACACCTCGCTGGGACATAACGACCCGGGGATGTACTTTTCTGTACTCACGTGCTTTTTCTGTACTTAACTCCCACGGATTATAAAACTTTGCATTTCCTCCCGGCCTGCCTGACTTTTTAGTACTGACCGTTCACAAGCGGTTGGGAAATAAAGTTAGTTGGTTCGGGAGGAATCAAAATTTGGCGCCGCTGCCGGGGAGGCTGTGCTGCGTATAACGAACTTGTATTTTGTTGAAATATCTATCCTTTGTATGTATATTATATTTACTTTATCATTCAAACTCCCTAGCTGTCAGGACACATTTATTACAGTTAATCATTCACAAGTGATTAGCTAGCGTGGTAAACCTGACACAAGCCTGGGAGGTAGTGATTATATGTACTATATTTTATTTCATAAACAAGATAAAATACAAAAATATTTTTTCCTTTGCACACAACTTGCGCAGTTTGATTAGTCCCTCAGTTACAACATTTGGTTGTTGGCTGTTTACAGTTACTGAGCTCTGTCAAACCCAGATTCCCTTTCGAGGGGCGGTTGTTAGGATTTTCCTTTTATGTATATATATATAAAAACTTAAAAAATATAAAAACATTTTTCGTTTCTGTTTATATTATATCAAAAACCCAAAAAGATTCTCCCTACCTTATCATTCATAATTCTGTGAGTGGACCCCACTCCAATTTCTCATCCACTCCATTTTCCCCAAGAACCAATTAATTCGGGGTCGAGTCAAACTAGCGACTCGGTAATCAAAAATTAGTGTGGGGTAGAATACCCACATCTTGTATATATTATGAAAATGTAATAAAAAATTGTAAATACACAAAAATAAATAATTGTTGTGTTACCCTACTTAGCTTTAAATATTATCTTTTTATGTTCAAAGATTCGGCATAATAGCCGGGACTTTGAATATTGAGGACAATATTCATTTCTAAGTGTGGGGGGGAAATTCTGGCGAATTTGATCACTTATATACCCTTGTATGCCCTTTTTCCCCAAAATAGGCCAAAATTTAAAAATTTTTTCACTTGGTATTAGTGTTTTGCACTAAATACAACAAATGGTTATCAGTCCACCATGTCTAAACCACATAAGGATTGGCTAGTCCAGAAGCAAACGGCTTTTGGTAAAGACTAATCAAATCCGTTGACAGCTGGTGGTTTGCTCAAAATCACACGGTTATCAGGTGTACCACAGTTCTCACACCTGGCTACTCCAGAAGTAATGGCTTTTGGTAAAGAGATATCAAAATCCATTAAATTTTCAAAACAAGTTGTTATTAGATTATAGATTGCTAGGGACTAGCAATGTTTTAGTGTGGGGTATTGATGAGTTCCTAAAAACTCATCATTTCTGTTCCATTTTAAATACGAAAACAGTTAAAAACACACAGAAATACCACATAAATACTATAAATATCTTTGAATTGTGTTTTTATACGTTTCAGGTGCAAAAGGACTGAAAACAAAGGAAAACGTGCAAAGTTTGCACACTTGGTAAATTCAGTCCCTGAACTTTCAAGAAATGTCAGAAATGGTCCCTGGGAAAATTATTTTGAAGAAAAGTCAACAATAGTCCCCCAGGAATCATGAAATGACAAATTTTACCCTTGAAGTTCAAAATTGCATAAATGGCAAAACAGGTCCCCCAAGTTTCATAAATGACAGTTTTAGTCCCTGGAAGTTTATTTTGGAATGAAAAGTCAACTTTAATCCTTGGGAAGTCAAAAATGTTTACTAATGATCCCTGGATAAAAGTTTACACAAAATGACAACTTTTACCCCTCAAGTTACAAAATTGGCAAAATTAGTCCCTGGGTTTTCAAACATGGAAATTTACAAATAATACCCTTGTACTAATTTATGACTTACAATTTGGAACCTTTTTGATAACTTATGGGAAATTACAATTTCACCCCCTCAACTTTGAAAAATTACATAAAAGGTCCCTCGGGTGTTTTAAATTGTAATAAATGCAAAATAGGTCTTTTGGTTTATCTAACTTGGCAATATTAGTCCTTGTGTTAACTTATGAAATATTACAGGTTTAGTCCTTTATGAATTCAGAAGTTACAACATTGGTCCTTGGGCTAAAAATACAAACCGGATCCATTTATACACCCTTATAATCCAAAAATCCTTAATTATCCAAATAATAAAACAAACCCAGGCCTGCCTTTCCCTTGGGCCCAAAACAAATAACAAAGCCCAACCCTTTTAAAATAAACCAGGGATTGGGTTGACTTTCCTTGACCCGTCCCTAACCTCCTTCCACCTCACACCCCTGCAACACCTCTCCACCTCCACCTTCACCACCACTTGCTTATCTTTCCACCTCACCAGCCCCCTGTCATTCCCACAACAAACCCACCTCCTAGGTTTATCCTAGGAGGTGACACCTGCTACTACCCACAAGCTGTTACCACCCCTACCTTGTATAAACACCCTGCTACACTCCAACCACCTCCCCTGCCTACCATTCTCAACCAATTGATCATATCAACCTCCAAACCCACCAATTAAACACCTCACAGTCCCCCAATTGCAAAAAGCAATTTTGGCGCCAAAATATCTTTGAACAGGTGTTGATCAATTGGACACGTGGAAATCAATTGGAGTAGTGGGATTTCATCCTTATGACACAGAGATCAAATTGGGTCTATAAAAGGCAGAGGAGGGGCATGAAGCAGGGTACCACTAGTTTAGGCTATGGTCACTTAGAATAGTTTTATTGCTTTCATTTAAATTTCATGTAATTTATTGCTTTCTAATGTGTATTTTACACTGACAATGTAAAATTAAACATTATTTACAGCTTTAATTAGTTTAAATTTAAATTTCAAGTTTTTATGTTATTGTCTTTAATTTTCCAAGTTATTTCAATTATGGTTAATTATAATTGTTTATTGGACTTTTAGCTAATGTAAGCTCCTGACAAAAGCTTAAAAAGCTTTTAGAAACTTAAAAGCAGTTATAGTTATAAAAAAAATAAAAAAATGCCAAAAATAAACAAGAAAATCAAGAAAAATAAAAAAAATAATGTGAAGAAGAAGAAGAAGGATGAGCAGGGTATTTATTTGGGTGAAAATGGTTTTAGTGGTGTAGTGACAAACCATTGGAAGTAATTTTGACCTTGGTTCTCTTTGTTTCATCCTATCATCAGTTGTAAGTAATTTTTTTTGCAATTTTATTTTTTAGCTTAATTAGTTTTTCTTGTTATTGTAGTGTAAATTTAGTTAAATCAGCTTTAATTAAGTTTATATAACCTGTTTTAAACTTAAAATCATAAGTTGTAGTTTAAATATTAAAAGTTTTAGTGTAAAATTAGTGTTAAAGGGGTGTTTGGATTAAACTGTTAAGCTAGGTTGTAGTTACTATAATAGGTTAAGTTTTCATTGTTCATCATCCTTAAGCCTAATCTGCTGCAATTCACTCTTTGGTTTGGTCAATGACAAAGCAAAAGTCAAATTTCACTTCAAGTTATTCTCACAGTTTCACTGTGAGAATTTTAAAAGTTTTGATGGTCATTTTGTGTTCATAAGTAGTATAAGTAGCTTAAATTAGTTTAATTTTAACTTATTATGTCATATTTAGTTAATTAGGTTAGATTAAAATTCATAATAGTCAACTTTTTAGAATTTCTTAAAAAGTCAAAATTCTTTATAAACAGATTTTTGAATAAAAGTCTGATTTTCCTATGGCTTTATTATGAAGTTTTAATCTTAGTGCTTCTAGGTTTTCAATATTTAGTTGCATATCTTGTCTGTGTAATTTTGTTAATTTTTATTATCCATGTTTAAGTGCTTATTCAAGTGCTTATTTTTGCAAGTTTTTGCTCTGGATCCTGGCCACAAGCCCAAATTCACAAGCCTTCAGCTTGTTGATCTTTGAGCTTGTGGCTATGTTTGTTGTGTATTTATGAAGCCCTACTAGCTGTTTGTTATTGTACATGCTTAATTTCTCCTTATTTGCTTATTTGTCACTTTTTCTCACTCACCTTTTGTTACACAACAGCTCCCCACATTGAAGCAAACACTGTGGATGAGCTGTTTTACCAAAGCTTTCAAAAAGCTCTTTATTGAGCTTGAGTGTGTGATCCTTGGCTTTTGACAAGCCAAGGCATCCAACTCTATGTCTCAGTGTAAGTTGATCTTGTTGAGGCTTATTTGATAAGTCTTATGATGCCTTTTTGTTTGCCCACTCACAACAATCCACTGAGTAATCAGTGGATTTGCACTATTTCCAAAAGCTATCATAAGCTTATTAGGGATCTAGAGCTGGAGTAGTTTGGCTTTTTGAGAAGCTAAGCCACCCAACTATAAGTCCCTAAACTTTTAATCCCATTTGCAGCTCATTTACATGGGCTGCAATGAGTTTTTTTTATTTGTCCCACTCACAAGCATATACTAGTTTACCTAGTATATGCAGTCACATGGAGGCATTTTCACAAGCCTCTCAACAGCTCAGTTGTGGACCCCACAGCTGAGGCTTGGGGTTTTTGAAGAGCTTGCTAGACATACTTGCAACCTCCATTAGCCAATTGGTCTTTGAAGCTTGTTTGAAAAGCTTAAATTGCCAAGCCAAAAGACTGCAGGGGTGTTTGGCTTAGCTGTTTATCTGATTAAATCTTATAAGCTTTTGTGAGCTTATTGGCCAAACTAAGTTAATATACTTGTTCATATTTGCTTATAAACATTGTACAAACTTATCTTTTCTTTGTTTTTCCCTTGTGGAACTCATTACAGGCTTTAGAGGCCTCAATTCAATCTAAGTCAAGCATAAGCTTGACTGTCTAAACCATGAGTTCACAAATCAGTCAAATGTGCAATTTTATTGTACATATCTTGTTTATGTTTGCCATTTGACTATTTTTCATGTTCCCTTTTCTTTACAATCCTGTGTTCAGCCTTCTTCATGGTTTATTTTGAGCTTATGTGTATAGCTGTGAGCTTTTTAAAAGCTCACTGCATAAGCTCTTAGCCATCGACTCAGCTTGTTCCTTTATTGAAAAGCCTTTTCTCCTTTTTCCTTGACCATTGTACATGCTCCTTATTTGCTTTTCATTTTGCAGCCTCAACAAGCTAGTTCCAAGCCTAGAGTAAGCTGTGAGCCAAAAGCTCACTGCATAAGCTCTTAGCCTTGCAACTGCTTATTCCTTGGGCTTGTACACTTTCATTCTCAGTATATATGTTTAATATTAATATCTATTAAGTTCCATAAATAGAAAAGCCAAAAAGAACCACTGAAAAGCTAAGTGATAGCTTTTATTTAGAAGTTTTATTGCTTTTCAGCTTTTTAGTCATCTAATAAGCTGTTTCTGAGCTTATTTGTTAATATTAATAAGTTTGTTTTTGTTAAAGATGTATATTATAAGCTGTTAAACATGTGTGCAAAAAGAAAAATACAAAAATAAAATAAAAGCAAAAATTGGGTGTGGGTGGGATTCGAACTCAGGACCTCTCGCTAGTAACATGCTTATATCCCACACCCCTTCCACTAGCTCTGGGGCACCAGTTCCGTTAGTCTATGCACATTCAATATACTTAACCCTTTTTTAGTGCATTGGCTTATGTGGACTGTTTTGGCTTATAACAGCTTATTTAGATAAGCTGTTATCCCAAGCTTATTTTTCCTAGGACCTTTATAACATTTTATAGTTTCCATAATTTTTTCAGATTTTTTACTGTTCATTTAATATATATATTAATTAATTTAGTTTATATTCCTTTTAAATAATAATTAGTATTTAATTTTTAAATCAGCTTATTTGTAATTTTTATGAACTTTTTATATTTTATACTGAGTCCTATAATGGAAAAGAAGTTTTATAAAAAGTTTCATAATTTTATAAATAAGTTTAGTATGTATAATAATTATAATAGTTAAAATAGTTTAATTAAGTAATAATAGTTTTTAATTTTGTTTTCTTATTTTTGTACATAAAATATAGTTTTTATATTTTTCTTAGGTTATTATAAGTATATTAGAATTATGTAAAAAATTTTAGATTTTTATTTGCTTATTTAATATATATAATAATTTAGTAATAATATTAGTAATTAAATAATAGTAAATAATTAATAATAAATAGAATACTTGTATAATAAATATATTTTTAGTTTCAAAATTTCTTTTATATTATTTTTAACTTTTCTAAATTTTAATTTTATTTTTCTTAGCTTTATTTCACATTTTCTTATTTTAGGTAATTATTAAATAATAAATAAATAGTTTTAATTAATAATAATTAAGTACATAGTATAAAAATAAGTTTTAATATTCTAATAATTCTCTTATATTATTAGGATCACAAAAATATAAATTTCACATTTGTGGGGTTTATACTGATCAGTTTTCAGTTTTATTTTGGTACGTAGACGTTTATTTAAACGTGAACGTACGCGTTTTAGGTTTTTAGGTTTTCTTAATTTTTAAATATGTTTGTAAATATAAAGTAAATATTTTAAAGTTATTTAATTTGCATTTAAGCCCCTAAGGCATGCAAATACATACTGTAATTATATTTGTTGTTTCGTTTTGTACGTTTACGTTTATTTAAACCTAAACGTACGTTTGTAAATCTTTTACATTTTAGGGTTTCTGATTGCACGTTTTTACTGAAATAGCTGTGACGAGAGCTATTTACTATTCACATTCCTAGTGTTAGTCAGTCAGATTCCTGTTTTTATATTTTAACTTCAACAGATCACAGATTCGTTATATTACAGATTTCACACCTCGCTGGGACATAACGACCCGGGGATGTACTTTTCTGTACTCACGTGCTTTTTCTGTACTTAACTCCCACGGATTATAAAACTTTGCATTTCCTCCCGGCCTGCCTGACTTTTTAGTACTGACCGTTCACAAGCGGTTGGGAAATAAAGTTAGTTGGTTCGGGAGGAATCACTCACCAAAGCTTTTGATTTAGGTAGGTTTAAATATCTGGTAGCAGGTATTGGTATGATAAATCTTTGAAAACATGTGTTTTGTATATAAATAAACAAGTTCTGGACTCTAAACATGGTACTGCTAGTTAGTCATAAGGTACTGTCAGTACCAAATTGGTACTGCTAGTTCAAAGTTTGCTCTGCTTTTGCTCATCTTGATGTTTAAATGTTAACAATGCTATAAAACAAGTGCTTTGCACTCTGTTCTTTTTGTTTACAACTAACCATTTCAGGTTACTCAAAGCATGCTAACACAATCAAGATATGGAAATGGTAATCAGTTCACCAAGTTGTTCAAAACTTTAAGAGCTGACTAGTCCAAAGCAAACGGCTCTTGGTAAAGACTTATCAAATCCGTTGATAGCTGATAGTTTGCTAAAAACTATAAGGTAATCAGTTCACCCAGTTTCAAATACTTAAACGAACTGACTAGTCCAAAGCAAACGGCTCTTGGTAAAGACTTATCAAATCCGTAGATAGCTGGTAGTTTGCTAAAAACTATATGGGATATTCTCTAAAATTTCAAAAAGACTGCCAAGTTTTATTTTAAAACAAGGTACTGGTAGTTCAAATTTTAGTACTGGTAGAGTAAAATGGTACTGCTACATAGCCGTTGAGTCTGTCAGGCTAAATTATAGCCGTTGCTCTTAAAAGGGTGTTTTTGTGAATTATTCATGTTTTTAAGGATATAGTTATTATAATAAAAGATCTTTTTAACCGCCTCTTCAATTTCTTATCCATAACTTTTATAGTCGGTCAAAAGTTATTTTTCTCATATTCAATCCTTATCATAATTCACACTCACCTTTCATTTTCTACCAGTACAACAATAAAATCCCACCATTGAAATCAAACCTTTCACCATGGCTCGTCTAAGTTTTGTCAAATGTCACAATCAATTGGCATTTTTGGAAAAATCTGATGCCAATGAAACTTTTCATCAAGCAGTGGATTTTCTAAACAATTCTTATGTCAGGTTTGCTTTACTCGTGAATCCCACTATTTTTGAATCTCAAATTTCACAATTTTGGCAAACTGCTAAACTTAATACTCTTGAGAATGGGATTCAAGAGTTAATGGCCAAAGTGGATGGTAGAACCTTGACTTTTACCGAAGCATCCATTAGAAGACATCTTCATTTGGATGATTCAGATGGCATTAGTCAACTACCTGATACTGAAATCTTTGAAACATTGACAAAAATGGGGTATAATGTAACTTCTACAAAGCTTACATTTCTTAAAAAGCATTTTACCCCTCAATGGAGATTTTTGATTCATACCATCCTTCATTGTTTAAGCCAAAAGAAAACCTCATGGGAGCAATTTAGTAGTAACATGGCTGCAGCTCTCATTTGCCTGGCAACAAACAAGAAATTCAACTTTTCAAAATACATTTTTGAAGGATTGGTTAAAAATGTGGACAGTGATACAAAGTTTTTGATGTACCCAAGGTTCATTCAGTGTCTCATAAACAAATCCAAACATTTGTTGCTTCCCCCAAACAAACCTTTTAAGACTCCCAAACTTACACACAAGGTGTTTTCAAACATGAAAATTGGTTTTCAAGGAGAAGAAGTACCACTTTTTGAGGAAATGTTACCACAACATTCTGAAGAACCTGCTCATTCATCACTACATCCATCCCCAGTACCATCACCCACACCAACAGTACCATCAGTCACACCACCATCAACAGTACCATTACCATCTCCTCAACAAACACACACACCATCTGCAACATCACCATCATTATCACAACATAACTCACCACCTCAGTCTCCTCCACAACAAAATGTAGATGCTCAGACTATCAAGGAATTAAAAGAGCAAGTGCAGAACTTACAAACTTCTCTTGAAAGTCAAAACAAGCATTTTACAGAGATCAACACAAAGTTAGTTAAGAGGGTTGAGAAATTAGAATTGAAAGTGAAGTTATTGAAGGGTAAAAAGTCTACTCAGTTGTTTGTTTCTAGTTCCTCAAGTTCAGATGCAGAGGGTTTGGGTCTCTCTTCCAAAAAGGGGAGGATGGGTAGTTCTAAAGATGAAGAAGAGATTCCATTTCAGTTTCATGAAGGAACTCCAGTGATTGATGAAGAGCCTGCTACTCAAGAGCAAGAGCCTGTTAGCTTGAAAGATACTGCTGCTACAGATACTGCTGAAGCAAAGCAAGAGCCTGCGGGAATTAAGAGGCTATTAGATATGAATTTAAAAGGATCTGATCATGTGTCTTATAAAAGAAAGAGAGGATCACAACCTCAGGGGAGGTTTAGTGTCTCTGATGAGCAATCTGCTGCTCCAAGTCCAGTATCATCACCAAAAGACAAAGGCAAGAAAATTGTGGTTGATGATGAACCAAAGCCTAAAAAGATGAAGCAGAAAGAACAAGTACAATTGGCTGTAGATGAAGAGTTGTCCAAAAAGCTTCATGAAGAAGAAGTATTGAGGGCTGAAGAAGAATCAAGAATGCTGCAAGAAAAGTTTGATGCTCAGCTGCAATACATCATCTCCATTGACCCAATTGTAAGAGGTGAAGCTTATACCCTGATTTGTGATGAATCTCTTAGCTCAGAAGAAATGACAATCAAGCTCAATGATTTCATCACCAAGAAATACAATCAAGAGGCATTGGATGATGTCTATTAGCAGATTCAGAAGAATCAGAAGAAAGGATTCAAAATGCCACATTCTGAAGCAGATCAGAAGAAGTTCTTCAAGATATATCTGAAAAGAGAAGTAAACATGAAAGATCATCAACTCAAAGATAAATCCTTTGATGAATTGAAGCTTCTATACTTAGAGGCTTACAAAAGAAACAAAACCAGTTTTCTAATGGATACTCAAGAAAGACCTTCCAAAGGAAGAGAAGATGATCAGAAGGAACAAAAAGAGAAAGCAGAATTACCTCCTGTTCAATCAAGAGAAATGGTTGTCCATGTTCCACAAGTTGTTTTTGCTGAACCATTACATGCAAGGCATCCAGTCATAGATTGGGAAATATTCAATGACAAGTTTGGCAAAGCATGGAAGATAACAAGAGTTGGAAACAAGGTTGAGATTTTCAAGAACTTTGAAAATCTACTCAGAGCATGTAGCAGAATGGATTTAGATGAATTATGGGTATTAGTTCAAGAGAAGCTGAAAACCAAATACAAGCCAGATGCAAAGGAGCAAGAGCTATGGGTAGAGTTCAGCAGATTGTATGATCCAAATCCTACTGATACTCATTGGAAATTTCCTTACTATGATTTATCTGTTACATGGGAATACTTTAGCATGAGTCATGTTCATCATCTTTCCACTCAAAGTGGAATAGAGCTCTTTATGCTAGGTGAAAAAGAGTACCCCTTAAGCTATGAAGTGTTGTCAGTCTTGATCTCCAACAAGCTATTATGTGAAGAAGAAACTGATGCTGTCAAAAGATTGAAGGAAAGCATACTTGATCAGTATGAAAGCCTAAGAAGATCTAGATAAAGTTTTTGGAAGAGTTCCCTCAAATCCTCAAGGTATGAATTTTATTCACAAAAGAAACTTGGTTATTTTGTATGGGAATAACAAGTTTAGGGGAGGATTGTTGGGAATAAAATGCACAAGGTAAAGAGTCTGCCAGAAGAGCCTGCTAGTGATAGTTAAGCCTGCCTCTTCAGTTTGCTGATGTTGAAGATATACTAACAGTACCTTCTGGGTAAGAAGGTACTGCTAGTTAAAGAAGGTCCTGCCAGTTTTCACAACAAGTTGCTATATTTTATTTAGAGATATTTACTTGTATTAGTAGTCTTTGTACAAAGTTATACGTTAAGTAAAAGTAGTACATAAGTCTCAGTAGATGTAATGGAGTGTTTTACCTTGAAAGGTGTAATATTAGGATAAGATAAATCTCTAGTATATTATATTAAGCAACTTGACCACTTGTAACAAGGGCTCCTTATACTATAAAAGGAACCCTTAAGACACCTTCTTATATGGACAACTACACAGAACTACACATAACTTGCATAACCTACATCTGTTACAATCATCTTACCCATGCATAACTTCCATATTTGAACTCTTTCACGTATCAAAGATTCAAGGTTACACTTGTAATCCTGGTGATAGTTTAGATCACCCGTATTATGTCATCAATAATATTGAATCATTTTGTGTTATTCTTGTTGCAACTCATTCCATTTTACTTATTCACCACCTTTGTTCCTTTAGTGTGTTTTAGTAAATTCCGCGTGCTATCTCACATTCATTCATAAATATCCTAAACACATTACTGAGTTTAACATCTCAAGTGTTTGCACAATTCAATACAAAGTTGAACAATCCTTCCACACATGGTTATAGAGAAACGGGTCTAATTGAGACCTAAACTATAACTACAATTACAAGCAAAAACATTTTATAGCCTTCCGCTCTTCGTGCCTTCCATCCTCCAGACGATTATGGACTTATTATGCATGTTATGCTACATAAACATATTAGTATATTGCTATATATATGCTTGACATATTTTGAGCACTCCCCATAAACGATAGAATTATTTTAACATTGTAATTCTTCTTATAGAAATCATGTGCGTACCCACTTCTCCCGATTATGTGCCCACTCTACCTAATAACTTCCAAGTCTTACCACCCTCACCCGAGTTCGGATTTGACTTCGTAAATGCCTTCGCTTCTGATGACGAAGAGGAACCTTTCGAAGATTTAACCGACGAAGAAGAGGATGAACCGATGCCAACTAATTTTGCGATGAATATTTCTAATTATTTTGAACAAAATTATGTTGAGGCAGACTCCGAGGAGGATAATGAGTACAAATATGTACTAGAGCCATTACCACCACCACTATCACTTCCCTTTGATATCCCTACATGTGATGATTTGGATCACTCATTATGGATCGTACCTCGACCACCATTGATCCAACAAGAAAGTCAACATGAAAACTACAGCTTTTCAAACTTCATCGACTTGTACCTCTATGACACACTAAACCAAGAAGTTGCCGATCAATCAGAGCTGCTCGGACCTTCTAATCCACAATAGACTAGTGTGATGATACTAGTTAACTTTCGTACTACTAAACTGATTAGACTCAGTTAGTAAATGTTACGAAATCTATGTAATAACTAGTGATAGTAAAAACGTTGTAATTACTAAACTGAAAGCATCAGTTAGTAAATTTTGAAGAAGCTTGTAATAGGTTTCAATTTTGTAAATCAACCAACGTTGTACGAATAAAACTCTTGTTTTATATACTATCATGTGTTATGCTTTTAAGTTTCAAACATTATTATCCTATCATTCTTATCAAAAATTGTGCTCATCTCACAACTCTCTAATTACAAATGTATCTTTTGAACAATAGAATCATGGCGCCAAAGAAAAAGACACCACCAACGATGACGCAAGCTGCCATCCGCAAACTGGTAAAGGACAGTATCAATGCAGCACTTATCACGGAGCGAGCAGCCGTAGCTGCAGCAGCTGCCGAAGCTGCCACAGCTGCTGGTGCTGCTGATGCTGCAGCAGCCGCCGATGCTGATGCTGCATCAGCTGATGAAGCCGCCACTGCTGCGGAAGCTGCAATAGCTACAGAAGCTACAAGAATTGCCAGTCTTAACCTGGGAGGACCAAACTCAACTACCCCTCCGGTGACCAATGTTACTACAGTACCAAAGGGTTGCTCGTTCATTTCCTACTTGAAATGTGAACCCATCAAATTCAATGGTACTGAAGGAGCTGTAGGTCTGACCCACTGGTTTGAAAAGGCGGAGTCGGTGTTCTTGGTTAGTAAATGTACCGAGGGGGATAAGGTTCAGTATGCCACGAGTACTCTGTTGAATGAGGCGTTGTCCTGGTGGAACTCAATTGCTCAACCCATGGGCATTGAGAATGCCTACAAAATTACTTGGGCTAATTTGAAACAAATGATGATCAAGGAATACTGTCCTCGCAGTGAGATGCAAAAGTTGGAGGTTGAATTCTGGGATCATACGGTTAAGGGAAATGATATCATAACCTACAATCGTCGATTCCAAGAATTGAGGATACTTTGTCCAACAATGGTTTCCACAAAGGAAAATTTGTTGGAAAGGTATATCTAAGGACTTCCATCAAGCATACAAGGGCATGTAACTTCGGCAAATCCAAAGGAACTTGATGAAGCTATGCGGATGTCCCGCAGCCTCATGGACCAAGTGGTACGAATGACAGAAACCCGAAAACAAAACAACCTCAACACCAACAACGCCAACAATACCAATAACCCCAACAATTCCAACTACAGTAACAACAATAACAATAGGAACAACAACAACAAGCGACCATGGGATGGTAACCATGGAAGTAACAACAACAACAACAACAACAACAACAACAACAACAACAACAACCAGCAAAACAAAAGACAAGAGACCGCAAAGGCTTATGTGGCTGCACCAACTAGAGGCGCAGGATATACCGGGAATGCTCCACTATGCAATAAGTGTAACTTCCATCACTCAGGTCCTTGCCCGGCTAAGTGTCGCAACTGTCAGAACACTGGACACCTTGCCAGGGATTGTAGAGTCAAGGATGTAGCTACCGGTAGCAACACACAACCGATAGTTATATGTTTCGGGTGTGGAGAAAGTGGACATTACAAGAACCGATGTCCCCAAAACCAAGGTCAACAAGTTGAAGACAACCAAGGGTGAGCATATATGATAAGAGGAGAAGGAGCTTATCAGAATCTCAACAACACTGCAGAACAATGAAGTTTAGAACTTAGCAGTCATATTTATTTATGCACTCTGTTGTACTACGTGTAGGTCATCCCTAGTAATGGGAGTTTTATGACTTAAGAATATTTATTGTTCAATAAACGACTCTTTGTGATAATTCTCATCTATTGTACTTTCTATCTCCAAACCAATTTGATTGTTTAGCAGACTATTACCATTCTATGAGACTTACTCAGTTATCTTATAAACCATTCAACAAATTTTACTTCAAGCTAATTTGTTATCACTTTATTGTTTCACATCATTTTACTCCAAGATATTCTACCACCATCCTAGAAAAATCACTTCGTTGATACCACCCTATAAATCAATATCATGCCTTCATTTCCAACTTTCATCACAAACCACTAAATCTCAACATACCAAAATGAAGAACACAAACCTTCTTAATCTTCTCACCATCATCATCTTCACAACCCTTAATCCCACAAGCTCACTTTCTGATCTTGATGCACTTTTAAAGCTCAAATCATCCTTAGTTACACCACAAGCAAACCTCATCAGCCTTACAGATTGAATACCATACGTGACTAAACCGAACATCACATATGTCTAATTCAGGAGGGATCATGTTATGCTGGGAGCAGTCACTTGTATGTTTTCTTAGAAACAAACTTCTCATAAGTAACCTCATCCTACGCCATACACTGAAACGACAAATCAAACTACATCACTCTAATCCTCATAAGTAACCACACCTCTTCATCGACACCACTCCAACATATAACACACAAAGAACTTCGGGACGAAGTTCCCCGTAAGGGGTAGAGACTGTAACAATTCGCATTTTCAGGATATTTACTTTTCCCGGGAAATTTCACTATTCACTTTTACTATTCATTTTTCCCAAAATTTTTTCCCGAAACTTGATTTTTATTTCTTGGGTTGAAGTGATAAATCATTTCCATGGCAAATTAAAAGTTTGACATTCATAAGCTCATTTTCGTGAAAGTTATTAAGGAATTACACGGAATTACACGTTTTAGGGTAAAACGTCATTCAAAAATTCTACGCACAACGAAATTCGGTCGCGTTAATTTTCCCCGTATCAGAAAAATGTTTGACACACTCATGATTTATTTGAGAATAAATCATGACTGAGAAAAACATGACCAAAATAAACCTCGGCCGTGAAAAACTGGAATTTTCAGTTTTAAGCGTTTTTACTCAGCCGTAACTTTAGCCTATACCTGCACCGCATTTCTAAGACGATTTAAGTTTTCAACTTATTAGAAAAAGTCAACATATTTTTCCCTCCTCCATTGACTAAAAATCATTCCTTGATTTTATAAGTCATTTCGTGATTTTTAGGCTTACGGTTTGATGTCTAAAAGACATTTAATACCAACCGACACTAGACTGAGCCCAGTCTAGACATTATAAGTCATTTTAAATCAATATTATCCTATTAGAAAATTAACATTTTACTTTTCTCAATTTTACGCAATATTCGTACGTTTTACGTATTACGCGTTTTAGACCCGTGTTTCCAGTTTTAGCAGGGTTTTACCACCCAAATGGAACCTACCACTCATTTTATATTTTATTATGGGACATATGGACATGTATAACAATACTTTAAAGTTTCATAATTTTACGACACCGGGTTTTACGTTTCGAGGCCTAATCATTTACGGTTGGCAATTGCCGGAGTCAAAACTAATCAAATATCTAGATTTTTATCATCCAAGGCACACCTCACCCCCCTTATCCATAATGAACCGACTTAGGGGGGGGAGTCACCCTTGAGGTGGCTTGATCTTGTATCATGAGGTCTTGGATGGTTTACATGTGTTTTTGGCAAGAAAATATCCTAAGGAAACTAACCTCCTCATGAGACTATAAAAAGCCCCTCTCCCCCCCTTCCTTGGCCATTCCAACGACCCACACACATAAAAACACACCATCATCTCATCCTTAGCTCATTTACTCCAAGTTTCATCCAAGAATCAAGTGCATAACAACACATAAACCCTAGTTTGATCTTAGGTTATCAAAACACTTCCATAACCTCATATACTTGGTGATTTCTCTTGAGTTTGAATCCACTCAAGTCACCTCAGCCTTCATCATCCATCTTTCAAGATTACAAGAGTATAAAGATTGCATGAAGTGAAGTGGGTTGAAGCAAGTCTATCAAAGTCCTATCCTTACATGTTAACTTCCTTTCTTGTTTGAAAGCCAAAAGTTGTAAGCCAAACCCTAACATGATTCTTGTTAAATAATTATATTCATGTTATTTACATATTATTTGTGCTATATTATGTCTTGTATTAATGTCCATGATGTATAAAAGTGAGTAAAACAAGTTATCGTACATGATTGATAAGACAAGTTCATAAAACAAGTAAACTAGTGACTTTGTTGGTATAACCTGATCAAAATGGTAAAAATATGATATTGGATCATTACATATTACCGTAGAGGACTTAACAAGGAAACCATAGCAATTTGAACCACCTAAAACGAGTATACGAGTCAAAAGTTACGCCCATTTGAAGTTACCAAAGATTTCCGGCAAAACTGCCTAAACCTTCCTGTCTTGCATTCTGAGTTTTTGAAAGTCACCCTTCTGGTCCGATTCATCAAAAAGTTAAAACACGAAAGTTGTCCAGAACGCCGTTTTCGTTCAGGAAATAAGAAGCTCGAGACCTAAAAACGCTTTCCGAGTGATAAAATTCTTCAAATTCTAAACAGCCCATTTTTAGGCGAAAGTCACTAGATTATAGTTATACTTTAAAAGGAACAAGAGGTCTTATGACCAATAATCAAGACCACCACCATGGCTAGAGCCAAGGTTGTGTCTCATGACCTTGAAACAAGGACCAAAGGTCATGGCTAGGCCATGACGAAATGACCAAGTAAACTTACAAAGGCGTAAACATGAAACAATGAATTAGGCGATAACATGAACAAACAATTTGGATCTACTTCACCTAAAAGGAAACCATGAGATATTACCAAGAGAAAATGGTCATTCAAGACTTATGAAACTACCCCTAATAACAATCTTCATGTACTAATAAACTTTCCTAAGTTTATTCAAATATCGGACATGTAACTTTTCGGATCAAAACTTATATCTATATATTTTATCAACTACTACAATAGTAGGGAGCCTCATGTGAGGAGTTCATTATGTAAGCCGTCGAGATGAGTTGTGGATTTACGAGTTAAAGTGTCCTGGCTCCTCGAACGCTTACTAACATGACTTCTGAAATATGTCAGCCCGAACGGTAGTAAACGATATATAGGCACTCTGTTATATTCTTTACTCCGATCCTAAGTCGCAACATTCTATTATAGGTTGCTTGTAGAAACCTTCGCGATTCGACCATCACATTCACTACTCACTACATAACTTAAGGTGAGTTCGTAGCCCCACTTTCTATTGTTTAACTATTTTACAAACCCATGGGGGGAATACATGCTATTATTTTTCTACTCGAGCACAATGCTTTCTACTGTATGCTACCCGACTATGTTTTTATTGTCACTAAGTAACGATTGCCATGTTCGAAGTCCCTATATCATGAACCATTAGTCACTACCTATAGTGAGCGCGAATATTGTGAATAGATCTATTGGGATTGATGAATCCCATTTGTGTTGAACAACGATGAGTTCACACAAATGCACTATATTTGAGATTTAGTGGTATAACGGCAAAAGTACCTTGATAGGGCTTCTATAATGCCAATTTTGTTGGTTCGATGTTAATGTTTTGGTTGCATGAGCTTAGTGAAATAAATAACGATTTTGTTTTCTAACTATGAGTGTGAGTCTATAGCTCACACTACGATTATTGTGTTCAAACGATTTAACTAAACTCTACGAATTCCACTAAACCTTTGTGTTGACCTCTCAAGCATGTATTTCAGGTTCATGACGATCAAGGATGGTACGGAAGGGCACGGATACTCAAGAGGGCTATAAATTTTATTATCATTCAAAACTCATTTAATTTAAATTGTAAACATGGAACCATCTGGGACCTCATTTTGTAATCTCTGATATTTATATAATTTGAATGATAAATCTTTTAAAACGACTCAATTGGAGTTCGTTTTCTATTATTGTGACTATTGTGCCGTCAAGTAACACCCAGTTCGAATTCCGCTGCATCCATGAATTGGGGGTGTTACAGTATAGGTTAGAGTCAAGTATATGGTTCTCATCATATTTAGAAGGTGTTTGAATGTGAGTGTTTTATCAAAACATCAAAAATTTATTATAGTGACTTCAAGGCATAGTAATCAAATAATCAGTTGCAAAAGTTAAATCCAAACACTCTCTTACATGCATAGTTCATACACGAACTAAAGTTTTCTCTTGCTGATACTGCACAGATCGTGCTAGAGAACTTGCATAATTGGTGGAGAGGCTATATCTCTTGCCGATTTAAGCACTTACAGCCCAGAAGGTGGTATGATACTTGTCAACACTACTTCAATTGGTATGCAGCCAAATATAGGCGATACTCCTATTCCTAAGTTACGGCTATCTACCTTTCTTTGGTCATACGTTTTAGCAATAATGGTTTGCAGTTGGAAAGTTAATATGAGGTATGGGCATGGGATAATTTTTTTTATTTATTTTTTATTTTTTTTCCTCTTCCAGGAAGCTTTGAAGTCGTATGCACTGGTATTTGATGCTGTGTACACACCAAAAATCACAAATTACTTCGGGATGCTGGAGAATGTGGACCCATAATTGTTACAGGGGCGGAGATGTTTATAGGACAGGCATATGAACAATATGAGAGATTCACAGGGTTACCCCCTCTTTTTTTCTTATGAGTTTTTATCATACTTTCCAATTGCAGCACCTAAAGAATTATTTAGGGAGATTATGGAAAAATCTTAATTGTCTCCGGAGCTGCTGCAGGTATGTATGTTTGTCAATCCCATCTTCCTTTATCTTGAATTTTGAGTTTATGGGTATTGTGGAACAATAAACTAGGCAAAATAGTTGGAAATGTTATTGCCATTGATACCTTTTCCAATCATATGAAGTTACGAAAAAAAAGGAAAAGAATTGACTGTCACATATTAAGCTTTGGGTGACTTGCATCTAATCAAATTATTAAACTTAACCCATTTGACCCATTGGAGATAGGATATTACCCAAATCAGCCCAGCTTCTAAGTAAATGGGTCAAAATTTCTACTGCGGCAGACTTCGACTTTGGATCAAAATTTCTATAAAATTACGTAAAGCTGAAGTTTTTGTTACTTTGTATACAGAGGCAGAAGGCTCGAGAGTAACATGTGTTGTGCAAAATGGTACACACAGGAAGTACGGAGGAGGTGATTATGTTGTTTCTCCATCATTGGTTATTGTATCATTAGTATTTTTTGTTCGGACATACTAAGGATTTTATATGTGACAGTCTTGTATTCTGAGTTTTGTGATACTAAATTAAATTTATTTTTATAAATGAAGTACTCATAAAGCCTAGAAAACAAATGGTGTCATGTTTATGTGGATAAATTGTAACTTTGTAGGTTTTGCTATCACGATAGTAAACTCTTGTGAGTATATGCATGCTGATGTTGTGAAAAACTAGATAGATTTGAGAATTTTGATGGACTATAGTAAATGCATGTCTTACCAGAATTCTTTTTGAAAGCAGTCTTTTCTACAATGTTCTACTCTGCACATACGTCGCACATAGGTGCCCTTAGGTGGCCTTCACCATCAAACCAACACAAAATTCTCTTCACCGTGTGTGATGGTGGACACCCGTTATGGGAAACCACGCGTGGAGAGTGCTTGTCGCAGGTTGTGGATGACTCCATTATGCATGTTCTAAGAAATGTGACTTTTTGAAACAAACAACAAAAAAGGTAACTACTCTCAAACACCCCTTTATAAACAACTTTTGTAAAGATAGTGGGGTTGAAAAATTGTAAAATCCCTAAAACTCATGATGATGATAGGTTTGAAGAAGTTGATGAATAACAATATACTTTTCACTAGTTTAAATAAAACACCTTATTGGTAAGAGAGATATTTCAAAAATACTAGTTTTTAGATATTGCTTGTGCATGGACTTTAAAGTTTAGACAATACCTTTCCAATCCTAGAAGTTTATAAAAATGTTTCTAATTGTATTAATTGCTGGACTAAAACAGGGTGGATGTGCTGCTATACTCTTGGTATAGATAGATGTCTGTTTGCATTGATGAAGCCTTGTTGGATGGTCACTCTGAATCAGACTTTGTGAGTCTAGAGTGGACTGCTACTATGGTTTGGCTTGTGCTATTTCAGTACAAGGAAATGTAGTCACATCTTCTTCATAGCCCGACATCAAAGGCCTGCCACGCAACATAATTCTCCTTACATTGGATGCAGGGGTTGGCTCAATCCGAAATGAATGTTAACCAATAACAAATTAGATTAACATAACTTAATTTTGTTAGCGAAAAACGAGTACAAGAGATTAAATAGAAAACAAACTTACGAAACTATTACGGGCAAACATACCTTTATTAAGCTAACATCTCCTCAAACTCACAAATGCTAAATTAAGATGTATTGAGAGGTGACAAATAAAACTCAAAATAGAAGTGAACAATGTGCTAGACGGAACAGAGCAACAACAGACACATGCACAAGCAAATTTAAGCATATGTAGACAAAACCCGAGCAAAATCAGACGGATGCAAACAGAATTCGAATCATATGGAATCGGATGCAGAACCAAAGTAAATCAGATGGAACATGGTAGAATCTGGCAGAGAACCATGAAGTAACTAGAGCGAATGCACAGCCAGTGCGAATCAGATGGAACATGGTAGAATAAGACATAACAAACCAGATGCAAAGCCATATAACCAGAGCGAAATCAAGTAGAATGGGATGCAGTACCATGAAGAATCATAGCAAAATCGGACATACTTCTGTCATCTTTTCGCCTTTTTTAGACTGAAAGTGTGGGTTTGGGGAACTTCATCTTGCAGCCTTTTCTTCTTTTCTCTTTGCCTTCCAATATCATCGCTGTTTCCAGAAAACATTGGTCGGAACTCAAGGCCACATACAATGAGACCAGACATAGATCCTTCTGGACTTGTAAATTTCATATTCATAGAATGAGAGTCATCCTTAAATGCATGAGTTGAGTTAAATTTCCACAGTTGAATCTCCATCCATCCATCTTCCCTTTGTTTTGGAATTCGAGTAATGTCATTTGTATTCAATGGGCTTGGGGTTATAAAATAAACAAATTCAGCCTCGTTGTTTTCTTTATGGAGTACATCTTGTACTTTCACTGGACAATGCAGCCCTTGGCATTTTTCTGAAAGCTTGAACACAAGGTAACACACATATTCCGTAGCTGGTGACAACATTTGACTTTTGATCGTGCATTTAAGATGAAATACTTGTTGTGGTAAAAGCTCAATAACCTCTTGAAATCTGCATGTAAGATATATTTTATGATTACATGCTTCTCAAGAACAGGAAACTAAATCCAAGAATTGAAACTTTAATCAACCATTTATTCACGAATTTTAACTATTTAACCCAAAAGCAATTACGTTTTTTGATCTCGAATAATCAAATCTAGTCATTCGTTACTGTAACAAATTAGTTATATAACAATAAAAAAAAGAAACAAACCTGGATTGGGCTGGTGGTTTTGAAGTAAAAATATCCAGATTAGAACATTTGTATAAAGCTGCCTTCGCTGAAAGCACAAGAAGTTTCTTTCCTTCGAATTCGCCCAACCAGAACAAGTCGTCATTGATTCTGCATATCTTGAATATTTTTTCAAAGTTAGTTGGCAATTGTCGCGCCTGACCAACATTAAAGTCTGATTTCAAGACTTGTTGGACTTCCTTCAATTTTCCGATCTCTTCGTGTTTCACCTGTATATAATTATCAATTATCTTACATATGCAACTTATAACATGATTCATTTTGTCACCGTGCATTCATATCCCCTATATACAACTTAAAAAATAGAACATATAATGGAACCATGGGATATTTTCAAACTTACTTTGTCAATGGCTCGAAATTCAACGCCTTCAACATAAACTCCAGCATCTCCGCAATAGTACGATGAAAAACGCTCAACTAGAAACTCAAAAATGACATCTTCGTTTTGATTCAAGAAACGGTACAACTCAATCATCATCCACTGCTCATCTCTCCATGTTGCGAAATATGCATGTAGACTTTCATGTTCCTTTCTATAATTCAGGTTAACATACATAGGTTTAGTTGAAATGTTTCTTGAATCACAAAATTTGAAGACTAAATAGACCCCGTAGACAACATCTAGAGATAAAAATTGAGCTCTTGTCTTGATTTCGATGTTTAAGTCGGAAATATCTAACATCTCCACCACTATCCCAAACCTGCACAAATTATAAACATCCAAGCCTTAATCAGTCATAGCCTTTATTCCCATACACTTATACTTTTGAATTTCGTAATTTTTGGAACAAGAGTTTAAATTCTATATTAGAATTTAGTGTACCGGACAAATCTCTATTTAAATAAAGGTACGAATATTATTAAAAAAAAAAAAAAAAAAAAAAAAAAAAAAAAAAAAAAAAAAACACCATCAAGATGCTAGCAAAATTTACAATTCACGGTCATGAGAACAGAGCACTCAAAACAGGGGCATATGTCAACTACCATATTAGAAGGTTTATAAAATTATAGTTCCCAATCATATAGTGAGTATTAAAATCTATTTTGTCATGTACAACATCAGTTCTCACTGTTGATATGTATGTATGCAGGACTAATCTTGTTATTAAACTGATGAGATGAGGTCTGAAGTGTAAAACAGCTAAAGATGAAGAACTATCCCTTTGTTGATTAGCGCAGGGGATTAGAAGTTGTAGCATAATAGATTCGAAGGGATTCAAATATGTTTTGTTTAAGTGCAGGCAGTCATTGTGATAAGCAAGTGTATTACATGGGCAAAATGTGAACTTAGTCAAAGAGGTTCTTAAGTTTGATCTTATTTGATCATAATTATCATTAAATGTAATCATTTATGCTATCGTAAACAACTTGTCATGCATTAAACGGTAAAGAGAATAACCTTCTACCAATAATGCATATGTGTGCATATCACTTAAAAAACAAAGGTGGAGAGGTATAAAGAATAACCTTGATTCTGAAAGAGATTTACACTCATGTGGACAACTGTTTATGTAGGAAAACTTTGTGGCTGAAACCATTTCATTTCTTTCTTCATTACCGACGAATGACAACGACTGTTATACAACCGAAATAAAAATCAGACTCAATGTGTATGATGTATAAAATGCATGTGCGATTTTGAATTATCTCTCAATAAGGAAAAGATACATAGAAAATGGGAAAAAGATCAACGAGATACAAGATTGAATTGATTACCACTTTGTCCTGTTGAAGGAGGATTCCCTTAGAAAAAATGTTGTAAAGTTCCTCTTTCTTTTTGGTAGAATAGATTTCAGGACACTTTGACATCTGGATTATTTCTTTATAGTCTGTGGGTAATTTAGGCTCCCATTTCTCATAATTTTCCTATATATAAATTAATCAGTTAAAGGCCATAGTTTAAATATATACGAATAAAAAGTTAGCCAGTTTTGTAAAAATATAGAAACTTACCTGGAATTCCAATGCTTTCTTAAGCTGTATGACCACTTCATTAGCTGTTGGCCGTCTTTCTCTCCTGTGATGTATGCATCGATAGGCAATCCTTGCAAATGTATTAAATGACTGCGTCTCAATTTGTTCCTTTATACCCTCAAACACTAGCTCATCAAGTTTTCCTAAATAATAGTGTCGTTTAGCCAAAAAGGGTAAATAAAGATACTCGTTATCTAGTTCTACGGATGATAGTTTCCCACACAATATGTCAAATAAGACCGCACCCAATGAGAATATATCAGACTCTTTGGTTAAGAAGCCTGTTTTCGAGTGTAGTGGGTCACAATATCCGATTGTGAATGTAACATCGTCACTGACATAGTCTACATTCTGATTTACCACTTGACATACTGAGGAAAGCACAAAACCACTAATTTTTGCTTTCCAGTCATCAAATAGTAGAATGTTGCTGCAGCTGATGTCCCTATGTATTACTATTTCTGGACTTGAAATAGTTCCATGAAGAAACTCCAACCCAAGTGCAATATCGATGCCTATTTTAAGCCGCATCACCCATGTAAGACTATCATCGTTCAAGTACTTATCAAGACTGTAACAATTCGCATTTTTCAGGATAATTACTATTCCCGGAAAATTTCACTATTCACTTTTACTATTCATTTTTCCCGAGAATTTTCCCGAAATTTGATTTTTATTTCTTGGGCTGAAGTGATAAATCATTTCCATGGCAAATTAAAAGTTTGACATTCATAAGCTCATTTTCGTGAAAGTTACTAAGGAATTACACGGAATTACACGTTTTAGGGTAAAACGTCATTCAAAAATTCTACGCATAACGAAATTCGGTCGCGTTAATTTTCCCCGTATCAGAAAAATGTTTGGCACACTCATGATTTATTTGAGAATAAATCATGACTGAGAAAAACATGACCAAAATAAACCTCGGCCGCGAAAAACTGGAATTTTCAGTTTTAAGCGTTTTTACTCAGCCGTAACCTTAGCCTATACCTGCACCGCGTTTCTAAGACGATTTGAGTTTTCAACTTATTAGAAAAAGTCAACATATTTTTCCCTCCTCCATTGACCAAAAATCATTCCTTGATTTTATAAGTCATTTCGTGATTTTTAGGCTTACGGTTTGATGTCTAAAAGACATTTAATACCAACCGACACTAGACTGAGCCCAGTCTAGACATTATAAGTCATTTTAAATCATTTTTATCCTATTAGAAAAGTAACATTTTACTTTTCTCAATTTTACGCAATATTCGTACGTTTTACGTATTACGCGTTTTAGACCCGTGTTTCCAGTTTTTAGCAGGTTTTTACCACCCAATGGAACCTACCACTCATTTTATATTTTATTATGGAGTATTTTGACAAGTTTAATCATTCCTCCAAGTTTCGTATTTTTACGATACCCGGTTTTACGTTTTGTGACGTAACAACTTACGGTTAGCATTTTACGGAGTCGAAACTAGCTCCATAACTTGGATAATATCATCAAGTCCAACCCTTGCTCCCCAAGATATACAAACCGCCATAGGGGGGGGGGATTCACCACCCATGTGTCATGATCTTATGCTTAGAACTCTTGGATGAGAACATGTGTTAACCTTGGCCTCCAAGGTTTGACAAGTCAACACAAGTAACCTCCTCATTTTTAGTATAAAAGAGACTCATTCTCTTCCTTTCTCTTGCAATACCAACGACCCTAAACCATCAAAATGCACCATTTTGATCATTGATCTTGCTCATTCAATCCATCATGTAACAATTCGCAATTTCAGGATATTTACTTTTCCCGGAAAATTTCACTATTCACTTTTACTATTCATTTTTCCCGAAACTTTCCCGAAAGTTGATTTTTATTTGATATTCTCAAGTGATAAATCATTTCCATGGCAAATTAAATGTTTGACATTCGTCAGATCATTTTCGTGAAAGTTATTAAGGAATTACACGTTTTAGGGTAAAACGTCATTCAGAAATTCTACGTACAATGAAACTCGACCGCGTTAAGTTACCCCGCATCAGAAAAATGTTTGACACACTCATGATTTATTTGAGAATTAATCGTGACTGAGAAAAACATGACCAAAGACTTCCCAGCAGGTCACCCATGTCGGTACTAATCTCACATGAGCACGCTTAACCGAATGGGCGATTAACCGTTAGACCACAAAACGAGTTTCTAAGACATTTTGAGTTTTCAAACTTATTAGAAAAATTCAACATAATTTTTCCCTCCTCCTTTGACCAAAAGTCATTTCTTGATTTTTAGGCTTACGGTTTGATGTCTAAAAGACATTTAACACCAACCGACACTAGACTGAGCCCAGTCTAGACATTATAAGTCATTTTAAATCATTTATATCATATTAGAAAAGTAACATTTTACTTTTCTCAGTTTTACGCAAAATTCGTACATTTTACGTATTACGCGTTTTAGACCCGTGTTTCCAGCTTTTAGCAGGGTTTTGGCACCCGATAGAACCTACCACTCATTTTATATTTTATTATGGAGTATTATGACATGTTTAACCATTCTCCCAAGTTTCGTATTTTTACGATACCCGGTTTTAAGTTTCGTGGCTTAACAGCTTACGGTTAGCATTTTACGGAGTCAAAACTTAGCTTAAACTCTTAGATATCATCCAAAAGTCACCAACTTGGCCACCACACAGCCCCAACCGACTTAGGGGGGGGATTAGTCACCATGTGATTCAATCTTGACCATTCATCTTAACTTGGGCACAAAGTTTCACCTAAACTTAACCATGGTTAATATCTAACCCATGTATGGTTAGCTAACTTTCTCATACTATAAATAGCCACTCAAGAACACCTTCTTCTTCATCTTTTCATCCATAAAAACGAGCCAACACAAATCATAGCTGCATGATCCTTTGATCTTTAAGCTACAAGTTACATATCAAAGTTCAAGGCTTAGTTATTCTCTACATGAATCTTAAGTTTGTTTGGTGATTCCATGGTTGATTTAGGAGCTACACAAGGTTACTAGGGCTGAAGTTAAATGATTTTCACAAGGGTTAGATCAAGGCTAGCAAGGGTTACAAGAGTTGTGGTAAAGGGTTTACAAGCTTAGGTTTAGTGTCCTAGTTCCATACTTGACTTCTTTTCTTGTAGAAAGCCAAAAGTTGTAAGCAAACCCTAACTTGATTCTTGTTAAATAATCATGTTCATATATTTACATATTATTTTTGCTATATATTGTCTTGTTATCATGTCCATGATGTATAAAAGTGAGCAAAACAAGTTATTGTTATTGATTGTTACAACAAGTTACTAAAACAAGTAAACTAGTGATTTTCTTGGAAAACCACGACCAAAATGGTAAAATTATGATATTGGATCATTACATATTACAGTAGAGGACTTAACAAGGAAACCATAGCAATTTGAACCACCTAAAACGAGTATACGAGTCAAAAGTTACGCCGATTTGAAGTTACCAAAACTTTCCGGCAAAACTGCCAAAATGTTTCTGTGACAGAATAGAAAACACGCAAAAAGAGGCCTTTCTGCTCCGTTTCATGAAAAAGTTAAAACACGAAAGTTGTCCGGAATCACGTTTTCCTTCAGGAACAAAGAGGCTCGAGCCTTGAAAACACTTTCTGAGTGAGATATTTCTAAATTTCTTAACAGCTATTTACATATATACAAGTCACTAGATTATAGTTATACTATGAAAGGAACAAGAGGTCTTATGACCTATAATCAAGACCACAACCATGGCTAGAGCCAAGGTTGTGTCTCACGACCTTGGAACAAGGACCAAAGGTCATGGCTAGGCCATGACGAAACGACCATACCAACTTACATAGGCGTAAACATGAAACAATGATTTAGGCGATAACTTGAACAAGCAATTTGGATCTACTTCACTTAAAAGGAAACCATGAGATTTTACCAAGACAAATGGTCATACAAGACTTATGAAACTATCCCTAATAACAATCTTCATGTACAAATAAACTTTCATAAGTTTGTTCAAATATCGGACATGTAACCTTTCGGATCAAAACTTATATCTATATATTTCATCAACTACTACAATAGTAGGGAGCCTCATGTGAGGAGTTCATTATGTAAGCCGTCGAGTTGAGTTGTGGATTTACGAGTTAAAGTGTCCTGGCTCCTCGAACGCTTACTAACATGACTTCTGAAATATGTCAGCCCGAACGGTAGTAAACGATATACAAAACATACATGTTCATGAATCTTTTCTTTCAAGGACATACAATATACATCATACCACATCATGGACTAAATGCAAGATATATATATAGGCACTCCGTTATATTCTTTACTCCGATCCTAAGTCGCAACATTCTATTATAGGTTGCTCATAGAAACCTACACGATCCAACCATCACCTTCATTACTTGCTATTCTACTTAAGGTGAGTTCATAGCCCCACTTTCCATTACTTAATTGTTTTACAATTCCTTGGGGGGAATACATGCTATTTCTAAATCGAATACAATGCTTTCTAATGTATGCTTCACGACGATCTTTTATTATTACTAAGTACCAACCTTGCTAAACCGAGATCCTTTATTATGAACCATTTAGTCACTAGCAATAGTGAGCGCGAATATTAATAATAGGCCTATTGGGATTGACGAATCCCATTTGTATTGACTAAGTTCAAACAAATGCATTAATATTTGAGATTTAGGTATGTTAGCAAAGTACCTACCGGGATAAATCTGCCGATCGATATTGGTACACGTTAACGTTTTGGTGTCATAAGCTTAGTGAAATAAATAACGATTTTGTTTCCAAACATTGGTGTGAGCTTATAACTCACACTACCAACATATTGTGTTCAAACGATTTAACAAACTCTATGAATATCACTCAACCTTTGTGTTGACCTCTCAAGCATGTATTTCAGGTTCATGACGATCAAGGATGGCATGGAAGGACACGGATACTCAAGAGGGCTATAAATTTTATTATCATTCAAAAACTCACTTAATGTGATTTGTAAACATGGAACCAATTGGGACCTCATTTTGTAACCTCTGATATTTATATAATTTGAATGATAAGTCTTTTTAATATGACTCGGTTAGAGTTCGTTTTCTATTATTGTGACTATTGTTCCGTCAAGTAACACCCAGTTTGAATTCCGCTGCATCCATGAATTGGGGCTGTTACAGATTGGTACCAGAGCCATGGTTATAGAGAAACGGGTCTAAGTGAGACCTAAACTATAACTACAATCACAAACAAAAACATTTTATAGCCTTCCGCTCTCCGTGTCTTCCATCCTCCAGACGATTATGGACTTAGTAAGCATGATATGCTTCACAAACATATTAGTGTATTGATATATACACACTAGGCATTTTATGCTACATGAACACATATTAGTATATTGATATATACACACTAAGCATTTTATGCTACATGAACACATATAAGTATATTGATATATACACACTAGGCATTTTATGCTACATGAACACATATAAGTATATTGATATATACACACTAGGCATTTTATGCTACATGAACATATTAGTATATTGATATATAAACTCGGTTTATTTTCAATCATTTATCTAAACAATGAACTAAACATATCTGTGTATGCCTATTCTAAGGCATTTCGACATAGCCACACTCTCCCAATCATGTTCCTACTCCAACATTCATTTTCCAAGACATTGTGAGATACAATGGTCTCATTCATTTTTCAAGACATTGTAAGATACAATGGTCTCATTCATTTTTCAAGACATTGTGAGATACAATGGTCTCATTCATTTTTCAAGACATTGTGAGATACAATGGTCTCATTCATTTTTCAAGACATTGTGAGATACAATGGCCTCATTCATTTGCCAAGACATTGTGAGATACAATGGTCTCATTCATTTTCCAAGACATTGTATGATACAATGGTCTTAATCATTTCTCAAATATTTTGAGTCACCTAATGGTTTAACCTACTTCCCAGACATTGTGAATTGCACAAATGTCTAACCTACTTCCGAGACATTGTGATTTGTGCAATGGTCTCTGGAATTATTTCACGACCTTATCAATATCATTTCTTATGATATCAAAAACCCATCACAATCTAACGATTTCCAAACAAGAAATATGAGATTTCTAAAGGACAAACTAATCCATCATCGACAAAAGCTGAACTTTCTCTACATTCATCAAAGTTTTCTGATGAAACCTTCATTATTAAAAGTTCGTGATCCTGGCCAAGTATGTTCTATTTTAGAACTACTTAAAACTTCCTTTCCACACATATCTACCCGTACTATCTTCTATTCAATGGAATATGAAAACATACGTTACAAGTCTTGTATGGACGGGACTTGCAACTGAAGGGTTTGACATTGCCTTTGTTTAGTGGACAGTTTCCCGAAAGCAACAGACATATCAAAAGTATACCTAATTTAGGTATTTGGAAATTTTATCGAACCTTGGCTAAATATAGACTAGTCACCTATATTTAACCTAGGGACAGTGGAATATAGTCTGACTAACTATATTCGACTTAAAATTTTCAAATACTGAGAGTAGTTGTACTAGGGTTATGTTTAGATTGATTTCCTACATGAACACGATAAACCACCAGAATACATTAAAACAATCTAGAGACACGATAGTGTCTTACCACTTAGCGAGATCTTAACACCTTATTTGTATGATCTAAATTCATTCTTGAAATTTTTCATTTATGAGATAATCCGAACTACTATCTTGGGATAGTTATCAATTATTCTCTTCATCCTGTAGAAGTACCATCCTGTTTAGGATACCATTCCATCATAAACTTTTAAAATCTCTTAAGATTTTCAAAACAAACTCAACATCTATACCTAAGAGTATTAATGTTAAGCATACACTACACACTTTTGTTCATCAACTTATCATAACATTATCTTCACAACCGTTGGAACCACAAGCTCATTAACAGATCTTGATGCACTTTTAAAGCTCAAATCATCCTTAGTTACACCACAAGCACCCTTATCAGCTTTACAAGTTTGAATATTCATCTTGTACTTTTATTACACCAGTGTCATCTCGTAATACACTACCTTGTAACTCACCGGCTAAGTATGAATGTTGTGTCGGGAATTCTTGAGTAGGATGAATTATAATGTCCTTATTTGAATGGATTGGGATGCCTTTTTATTTAAATAAAGAAATTATAAATCATCGAACCATACGTTTATATTCCTTTAGTTACATTGTTTGGGATGCCTCTCTATGTAAATAAAGAATTATAAACAAATGGGCTTATTTGTATCCGAAATAACATAAGTATGAAGTCAACCTACATTACATTGCTCGGGTATGGCTTGATACCTACATTACATTGCTCGGGTATGGCATGATACCTACATTACATTGCTCGGGTATGGCATGATACCTACATTATATTCGCCACAAGAAATCCTATCTTTTCACCAACATCGCTTCAAACCATGACATAAACACTGGGTACAACAACCGATTACCTACTAGACTATGATTGCGACTACTATCCCAATTTCCATTGATATTCCACTACTACATCAATTTCCATTTATTGGATTCCTATGTAAATTGCTATTGTTGTTCAACTGTTATATCAATTGCTATTGATACTTGACAACTATATCAATTTCCATTTTGATATTTAACTATATCAATTTCTGTACAACTACTATATCAATTTCTATTAATAATCGACTGCTATATCAATTTTCTTTGATATTCGACTATTATATGGATCTCTACTGATATTCAACCATGTTATCAATCTCTATTGACACACCATACATTGAAACGACAAATCAAACTACATCACTGGTAACCCCAGACTTTAGTCCTCTTAAGTAACCACACCTTTTCATCGACACCACTCCAACATATGACACACAAAGAACTTCGGGACGAAGTTCCCCGTAAGGGGTAGAGACTGTAACAATTCGCAATTTCAGGATATTTACTTTTCCCGGAAAATTTCACTATTCACTTTTACTATTCATTTTTCCCGAAACTTTCCCGAAAGTTGATTTTTATTTGATATTCTCAAGTGATAAATCATTTCCATGGCAAATTAAATGTTTGACATTCGTCAGATCATTTTCGTGAAAGTTATTAAGGAATTACACGTTTTAGGGTAAAACGTCATTCAGAAATTCTACGTACAATGAAACTCGACCGCGTTAAGTTACCCCGCATCAGAAAAATGTTTGACACACTCATGATTTATTTGAGAATTAATCGTGACTGAGAAAAACATGACCAAAGACTTCCCAGCAGGTCACCCATGTCGGTACTAATCTCACATGAGCACGCTTAACCGAATGGGCGATTAACCGTTAGACCACAAAACGAGTTTCTAAGACATTTTGAGTTTTCAAACTTATTAGAAAAATTCAACATAATTTTTCCCTCCTCCTTTGACCAAAAGTCATTTCTTGATTTTTAGGCTTACGGTTTGATGTCTAAAAGACATTTAACACCAACCGACACTAGACTGAGCCCAGTCTAGACATTATAAGTCATTTTAAATCATTTATATCATATTAGAAAAGTAACATTTTACTTTTCTCAGTTTTACGCAAAATTCGTACATTTTACGTATTACGCGTTTTAGACCCGTGTTTCCAGCTTTTAGCAGGGTTTTGGCACCCGATAGAACCTACCACTCATTTTATATTTTATTATGGAGTATTATGACATGTTTAACCATTCTCCCAAGTTTCGTATTTTTACGATACCCGGTTTTAAGTTTCGTGGCTTAACAGCTTACGGTTAGCATTTTACGGAGTCAAAACTTAGCTTAAACTCTTAGATATCATCCAAAAGTCACCAACTTGGCCACCACACAGCCCCAACCGACTTAGGGGGGGGATTAGTCACCATGTGATTCAATCTTGACCATTCATCTTAACTTGGGCACAAAGTTTCACCTAAACTTAACCATGGTTAATATCTAACCCATGTATGGTTAGCTAACTTTCTCATACTATAAATAGCCACTCAAGAACACCTTCTTCTTCATCTTTTCATCCATAAAAACGAGCCAACACAAATCATAGCTGCATGATCCTTTGATCTTTAAGCTACAAGTTACATATCAAAGTTCAAGGCTTAGTTATTCTCTACATGAATCTTAAGTTTGTTTGGTGATTCCATGGTTGATTTAGGAGCTACACAAGGTTACTAGGGCTGAAGTTAAATGATTTTCACAAGGGTTAGATCAAGGCTAGCAAGGGTTACAAGAGTTGTGGTAAAGGGTTTACAAGCTTAGGTTTAGTGTCCTAGTTCCATACTTGACTTCTTTTCTTGTAGAAAGCCAAAAGTTGTAAGCAAACCCTAACTTGATTCTTGTTAAATAATCATGTTCATATATTTACATATTATTTTTGCTATATATTGTCTTGTTATCATGTCCATGATGTATAAAAGTGAGCAAAACAAGTTATTGTTATTGATTGTTACAACAAGTTACTAAAACAAGTAAACTAGTGATTTTCTTGGAAAACCACGACCAAAATGGTAAAATTATGATATTGGATCATTACATATTACAGTAGAGGACTTAACAAGGAAACCATAGCAATTTGAACCACCTAAAACGAGTATACGAGTCAAAAGTTACGCCGATTTGAAGTTACCAAAACTTTCCGGCAAAACTGCCAAAATGTTTCTGTGACAGAATAGAAAACACGCAAAAAGAGGCCTTTCTGCTCCGTTTCATGAAAAAGTTAAAACACGAAAGTTGTCCGGAATCACGTTTTCCTTCAGGAACAAAGAGGCTCGAGCCTTGAAAACACTTTCTGAGTGAGATATTTCTAAATTTCTTAACAGCTATTTACATATATACAAGTCACTAGATTATAGTTATACTATGAAAGGAACAAGAGGTCTTATGACCTATAATCAAGACCACAACCATGGCTAGAGCCAAGGTTGTGTCTCACGACCTTGGAACAAGGACCAAAGGTCATGGCTAGGCCATGACGAAACGACCATACCAACTTACATAGGCGTAAACATGAAACAATGATTTAGGCGATAACTTGAACAAGCAATTTGGATCTACTTCACTTAAAAGGAAACCATGAGATTTTACCAAGACAAATGGTCATACAAGACTTATGAAACTATCCCTAATAACAATCTTCATGTACAAATAAACTTTCATAAGTTTGTTCAAATATCGGACATGTAACCTTTCGGATCAAAACTTATATCTATATATTTCATCAACTACTACAATAGTAGGGAGCCTCATGTGAGGAGTTCATTATGTAAGCCGTCGAGTTGAGTTGTGGATTTACGAGTTAAAGTGTCCTGGCTCCTCGAACGCTTACTAACATGACTTCTGAAATATGTCAGCCCGAACGGTAGTAAACGATATACAAAACATACATGTTCATGAATCTTTTCTTTCAAGGACATACAATATACATCATACCACATCATGGACTAAATGCAAGATATATATATAGGCACTCCGTTATATTCTTTACTCCGATCCTAAGTCGCAACATTCTATTATAGGTTGCTCATAGAAACCTACACGATCCAACCATCACCTTCATTACTTGTTATTCTACTTAAGGTGAGTTCATAGCCCCACTTTCCATTACTTAATTGTTTTACAATTCCTTGGGGGGAATACATGCTATTTCTAAATCGAATACAATGCTTTCTAATGTATGCTTCACGACGATGTTTTATTATTACTAAGTACCAACCTTGCTAAACCGAGATCCTTTATTATGAACCATTTAGTCACTAGCAATAGTGAGCGCGAATATTAATAATAGGCCTATTGGGATTGACGAATCCCATTTGTATTGACTAAGTTCAAACAAATGCATTAATATTTGAGATTTAGGTATGTTAGCAAAGTACCTACCGGGATAAATCTGCCGATCGATATTGGTACACGTTAACGTTTTGGTGTCATAAGCTTAGTGAAATAAATAACGATTTTGTTTCCAAACATTGGTGTGAGCTTATAACTCACACTACCAACATATTGTGTTCAAACGATTTAACAAACTCTATGAATATCACTCAACCTTTGTGTTGACCTCTCAAGCATGTATTTCAGGTTCATGACGATCAAGGATGGCATGGAAGGACACGGATACTCAAGAGGGCTATAAATTTTATTATCATTCAAAAACTCACTTAATGTGATTTGTAAACATGGAACCAATTGGGACCTCATTTTGTAACCTCTGATATTTATATAATTTGAATGATAAGTCTTTTTAATACGACTCGGTTAGAGTTCGTTTTCTATTATTGTGACTATTGTGCCGTCAAGTAACACCCAGTTTGAATTCCGCTGCATCCATGAATTGGGGGTGTTACACATCACAAGTTCAAGTCATAGTTCCTAGTTGATCCTTAACACCTTTCAACCATAAAACTCCATAAAATCACCATAAAACACCACAAAAACTCATCAAATTTCCAAGTGTTCTTAGTGAAGATTTTTACTAAGGCTTGTTTTTGTGATAAGATTAGTGTTTATCAAGGGATTATAAGATAGGGTTTTTGATATGGAAGCTTGGCTATGGTTGGAAAATATTTGGAAGATTAAGTAGTAGTTCTTGGTCTTGATCTTGGTTCTAGTTAGTTTCTTCACAAGTTGTAAGCAAACCCTAACTTGCTTCTTGTTAAATAATCATATTCATGTTATTTACATATTATTTGTGCTATATTATGTCTTGTATTAATGTCCATGATGTATAAAAGTGAGTAAAACAAGTTATTGTACATGATTGATAAGACAAGTTCATAAAACAAGTAAACTAGTGACTTTGTTGGTATAACCTGATCAAAATGGTAAAATTATGATCTTGGATCATTACATAATGTAGTAGAGGACCTAACAAGGAAAACCATAGCAATTTGAACCACCCAAAACGAGTATACGAGTCAAAAGTTACGCCCATTTGAAATTACCAAAGATTTCCGGCAAAACTGCCAAATACCATTCTGATCAAATTTGGGTTTTGAAAGTCCCACTTCTGGTCCGATTCATCAAAAAGTTAAAACACGAAAGTTGTCCGGAACGACGTTTTCGTTCAGGAATAAAGAAGCTCGAGACCTAAAACTGCTTTCCGAGTGATAAAATTCTTCAAATTCTAAACAGCCCATTTTTAGGCGAAAGTCACTAGATTATGGTTATACTTTGAAAGGAACAAGAGGTCTTATGACCTATAATCAAGACCACAACCATGGCTATAGCCAAGGTTGTGTCTCATGACCTTGGAACAAGGACCAAAGGTCATGGCTAGGCCATGACGAAATGACCATAACAACTTACATAGGCGTAAACATGAAACAATGAATTAGGCGATAACATGAACAAGCAATTTGGATCTACTTCACCTAAAAGGAAACCATGAGATATTACCAAGAGAAAATGGTCATTCAAGACTTATGAAACTACCCCTAATAACAATCTTCATGTACTAATAAACTTTCCTAAGTTTATTCAAATATCGGACATGTAACTTTTCGAATCAAAACTTATATCTATATATGTTATCAACTACTACAATAGTAGGGAGCCTCATGTGAGGAGTTCATTATGTGAGCCGTCGAGTTGAGTTGTGGATTTACGAGTTAAAGTGTCCTGGCTCCTCGAACGCTTACTAACATGACTTCTGAAATATGTCAGCCCGAACGGTAGTAAACGATATACAAAACATACATGTTCATGAATCTTTTCTTTCAAGGACATACAATATACATCATACCACATCATGGACTAAATGCAAGATATATATATAGGCACTCCGTTATATTCTTTACACAAATCCTAAGTCGCAACATTCTATTATAGGTTGCTCGTAGAAACCTACACGATCCAACCATCACCTTCATTACTTGCTATTCTACTTAAGGTGAGTTCGTAGCCCCACTTTCTATTGTTTAACTATTTTACAAACCCATGGGGGGAATACATGCTATTATTTTTCTACTCGAACACAATGCTTTCTACTGTATGCTACCCGACTATGTTTTTATTGTCACTAAGTAACGATTGCCATGTTCGAAGTCCCTATATCATGAACCATTAGTCACTACCTATAGTGAGCGCGAATATTGTGAATAGATCTATTGGGATTGACGAATCCCATTTGTGTTGAACAACGATGAGTTCACACAAATGCACTATATTTGAGATTTAGCGGTATAACGGCAAAAGTACCTTGATAGGGCTTCTATAATGCCAATTTTGTTGGTTCGATGTTAATGTTTTGGTTGCATGAGCTTAGTGAAATAAATAACGATTTTGTTTTCCAACTATGAGTGTGAGTCTATAGCTCACACTACGATTATTGTGTTCAAACGATTTAACTAAACTCTACGAATATCACTCAACCTTTGTGTTGACCTCTCAAGCATGTATTTCAGGTTCATGACGATCAAGGATGGCACGGAAGGGCACGGATGTTCAAGAGGGCTATAAATTTTATTATCATTCAAAAACTCACTTAATGTGATTTGTAAATATGGAACCATCTGGGACCTCATTTTGTAATCTCTGATATTTATATAATTTGAATGATAAATCTTTTAAAACGACTCAATTGGAGTTCGTTTTCTATTATTGTGACTATTGTGCCGTCAAGTAACACCCAGTTCGAATTCCGCTGCATCCATGAATTGGGGGTGTTACAGATTGGTACCAGAGCCATGGTTATAGAGAAACGGGTCTAATTGAGACCTAAACTATAACTACAACTACAAGCAAAACCATTTTATAGCCTTCCGCTCTCCGTGTCTTCCATCCTCCAGACGATTATGGACTTTGTAAGCATGTTATGCTACACAAACATATTAGTATATTCATATATACCCATTTTGAGTATTTCCTCGTAGACATTTTTATGCTACACAAACATAATTGCATATTAATATATGTACCCTAAACATAATTGAGCATTTCCCCGTAAGCATTTTATATACTACATGAACATATTAGTATATTGATATATAAACTCGGTTTATTTTCAATCATTTATCTAAACAATGGACTAAACATATCTGCGTATGCCTATTCTAGGGCATTACGACACAACCAGATTCTCCCAATCATGTTCCTACTCCAAAATTTTATGTCCAAGACATTGTAACTGATTACAATGGTCTTTCCTATTCCCCGGACATTGTAACTGATTACAATGGTCTCGTCTATTTTCCAAGACATTGTATTATACAATGGTCTTAATCATTTCTCAAATTTTTTTGAGTCACACAATGGTTTAACCTACTTCCCAGACATTGTGAATTGCACAATGGTCTAACCTACTTCCGAGACATTGTGTTTTGTGCAATGGTCTCTAGAATTATTCCGTCACATCATCAATATCATTTCATATGATATTAAAAACCCATCACAATTTATCGATTTCCAAACAAGAAATATGAGATTTCTAAAGGACAAACTAACCCATCATCAACAAAAGCTGAACTTTCTCTACATTCATCAAAGTTTTCTTATGAAACCTGCATTATTAAAAAGTTCGTGATCCTGGCCAAGTATGTTCTATTTTAGAACTACTTAAAACTTCCTTTCCATACGTACCTACCCTTACTATCTTCTATGCAATGGAATATGAAAACATACGTTACAAGTCTTGTATGGATGGGACTTGCAACTTAAGGGTTTGACATCGCCTTTGTTTAGTGGACAATTTCCCGAAAGCAACGGACATATCACAAGTATACCTAATTTAGGTATTTGAAAATTTTATCGAACCTCGGCTAAATATAGACTAGTCACCTATACTTAACCTAGGGACAGTGGAATATAGTCTGACTAACTATATTCGACTTAAAATTTTCAAATACTGAGAATAGTTGTTCTAGGGTTATGTTTAGATTGATTTCCTACATGAACACGATAAACCACCAGAATACATTAAAACAATCTAGAGACACGATAGTGCCTTACCACTCAGCGAAATCTTAACACCTTATTTGTATGATCTAAATTCATTCTTGAAAATTTTCATTTATGAGATAATCCGAACTACTATCTTGGGATAGTTATCAATTATTCTCTTCATCCTGTAGAAGTACTATCCTGTTTAGGTCATAAGGATACCATTCCATGATAAACTTTTAAAATCTCTTAAGATTTTTAAAGCAAACTCAACATCTATACCTAAGAGTATTAATGTTATGCATACACTACACACTTTTGTTCATCAACATATCACATCATTATCTTCACAACCGTTGCAAACACAAGCTCATTAACAGATCTTGATGCACTTTTAAAGCTCAAATCATCCTTAGTTACACCACAAGCACCCTTATCAACTTTACAAGATTGAATATTCATCTTGTACTTTTGGAACACCAGTATCATCTCATAATACACTACCTTGTAACTCACCGGCTAATTGTGAATGTTGTGTTGGGAATTCTTAAGTAGGATGATTTGTAATTATTTGAATGGATTGGGATGCCTTTTCATTTAAATAAAGAAATTGTAAATCGCCGAACCATAAGTTTATAATTCCGTATTTACATTGTTTGGGATGCCTCTCTATGTAAATAAAGAATTATAAATAAGCGGGTTTATTTGTATCCGAAATAACATAAGTATGAAGTCAATAAACACTAGGTACAACAACCGATTACCTACTAGGCTATGATTGCAATTACTATATCAATTCCTATTAATATTCGACTGCTATATCAATTTCCTTTGATATTCGACTATTACCATACCTTTCCTACATAAAAGTAAGCCTCATCCTACACCATACACTGAAATGACAAATCAAACTGCATCACCAGTAATCCCAGACTTTAGTCCTCATAAGTAACCACACCTTTTCATTGACACCACTCCAACATATGACACACAAAGAACTTCGGGACGAAGTTCCCCGTAAGGGGTAGAGACTGTAACAATTCGCATTTTTCAGGATAATTACTATTCCCGGAAAATTTCACTATTCACTTTTACTATTCATTTTTCCCGAGAATTTTCCCGAAATTTGATTTTTATTTCTTGGGCTGAAGTGATAAATCATTTCCATGGCAAATTAAAAGTTTGACATTCATAAGCTCATTTTCGTGAAAGTTACTAAGGAATTACACGGAATTACACGTTTTAGGGTAAAACGTCATTCAAAAATTCTACGCATAACGAAATTCGGTCGCGTTAATTTTCCCCGTATCAGAAAAATGTTTGGCACACTCATGATTTATTTGAGAATAAATCATGACTGAGAAAAACATGACCAAAATAAACCTCGGCCGCGAAAAACTGGAATTTTCAGTTTTAAGCGTTTTTACTCAGCCGTAACCTTAGCCTATACCTGCACCGCGTTTCTAAGACGATTTGAGTTTTCAACTTATTAGAAAAAGTCAACATATTTTTCCCTCCTCCATTGACCAAAAATCATTCCTTGATTTTATAAGTCATTTCGTGATTTTTAGGCTTACGGTTTGATGTCTAAAAGACATTTAATACCAACCGACACTAGACTGAGCCCAGTCTAGACATTATAAGTCATTTTAAATCATTTTTATCCTATTAGAAAAGTAACATTTTACTTTTCTCAATTTTACGCAATATTCGTACGTTTTACGTATTACTCGTTTTAGACCCGTGTTTCCAGTTTTTAGCAGGTTTTTACCACCCAATGGAACCTACCACTCATTTTATATTTTATTATGGAGTATTTTGACAAGTTTAATCATTCCTCTAAGTTTCGTATTTTTACGATACCCGGTTTTACGTTTTGTGACGTAACAACTTACGGTTAGCATTTTACGGAGTCGAAACTAGCTCCATAACTTGGATAATATCATCAAGTCCAACCCTTGCTCCCCAAGATATACAAACCGCCATAGGGGGGGGGGGATTCACCACCCATGTGTCATGATCTTATGCTTAGAACTCTTGGATGAGAACATGTGTTAACCTTGGCCTCCAAGGTTTGACAAGTCAACACAAGTAACCTCCTCATTTTTAGTATAAAAGAGACTCATTCTCTTCCTTTCTCTTGCAATACCAACGACCCTAAACCATCAAAATGCACCATTTTGATCATTGATCTTGCTCATTCAATCCATCACAAGTTCAAGTCATAGTTCCTAGTTGATCCTTAACACCTTTCAACCATAAAACTCCATAAAATCACCATAAAACACCACAAAAACTCATCAAATTTCCAAGTGTTCTTAGTGAAGATTTTTACTAAGGCTTGTTTTTGTGATAAGATTAGTGTTTATCAAGGGATTATAAGATAGGGTTTTTGATATGGAAGCTTGGCTATGGTTGGAAAATATTTGGAAGATTAAGTAGTAGTTCTTGGTCTTGATCTTGGTTCTAGTTAGTTTCTTCACAAGTTGTAAGCAAACCCTAACTTGCTTCTTGTTAAATAATCATATTCATGTTATTTACATATTATTTGTGCTATATTATGTCTTGTATTAATGTCCATGATGTATAAAAGTGAGTAAAACAAGTTATTGTACATGATTGATAAGACAAGTTCATAAAACAAGTAAACTAGTGACTTTGTTGGTATAACCTGATCAAAATGGTAAAATTATGATCTTGGATCATTACATAATGTAGTAGAGGACCTAACAAGGAAAACCATAGCAATTTGAACCACCCAAAACGAGTATACGAGTCAAAAGTTACGCCCATTTGAAATTACCAAAGATTTCCGGCAAAACTGCCAAATACCATTCTGATCAAATTTGGGTTTTGAAAGTCCCACTTCTGGTCCGATTCATCAAAAAGTTAAAACACGAAAGTTGTCCGGAACGACGTTTTCGTTCAGGAACAAAGAAGCTCGAGACCTAAAAATGCTTTCCGAGTGATAAAATTCTTCAAATTCTAAACAGCCCATTTTTAGGCGAAAGTCACTAGATTATGGTTATACTTTGAAAGGAACAAGAGGTCTTATGACCTATAATCAAGACCACAACCATGGCTAGAGCCAAGGTTGTGTCTCATGACCTTGGAACAAGGACCAAAGGTCATGGCTAGGCCATGACGATATGACCATAACAACTTACATAGGCGTAAACATGAAACAATGAATTAGGCGATAACATGAACAAGCAATTTGGATCTACTTCACCTAAAAGGAAACCATGAGATATTACCAAGAGAAAATGGTCATTCAAGACTTATGAAACTACCCCTAATAACAATCTTCATGTACTAATAAACTTTCCTAAGTTTATTCAAATATCGGACATGTAACTTTTCGAATCAAAACTTATATCTATATATGTTATCAACTACTACAATAGTAGGGAGCCTCATGTGAGGAGTTCATTATGTGAGCCGTCGAGTTGAGTTGTGGATTTACGAGTTAAAGTGTCCTGGCTCCTCGAACGCTTACTAACATGACTTCTGAAATATGTCAGCCCGAACGGTAGTAAACGATATACAAAACATACATGTTCATGAATCTTTTCTTTCAAGGACATACAATATACATCATACCACATCATGGACTAAATGCAAGATATATATATAGGCACTCCGTTATATTCTTTACACAAATCCTAAGTCGCAACATTCTATTATAGGTTGCTCGTAGAAACCTACACGATCCAACCATCACCTTCATTACTTGCTATTCTACTTAAGGTGAGTTCGTAGCCCCACTTTCTATTGTTTAACTATTTTACAAACCCATGGGGGGAATACATGCTATTATTTTTCTACTCGAACACAATGCTTTCTACTGTATGCTACCCGACTATGTTTTTATTGTCACTAAGTAACGATTGCCATGTTCGAAGTCCCTATATCATGAACCATTAGTCACTACCTATAGTGAGCGCGAATATTGTGAATAGATCTATTGGGATTGACGAATCCCATTTGTGTTGAACAACGATGAGTTCACACAAATGCACTATATTTGAGATTTAGCGGTATAACGGCAAAAGTACCTTGATAGGGCTTCTATAATGCCAATTTTGTTGGTTCGATGTTAATGTTTTGGTTGCATGAGCTTAGTGAAATAAATAACGATTTTGTTTTCCAACTATGAGTGTGAGTCTATAGCTCACACTACGATTATTGTGTTCAAACGATTTAACTAAACTCTACGAATATCACTCAACCTTTGTGTTGACCTCTCAAGCATGTATTTCAGGTTCATGACGATCAAGGATGGCACGGAAGGGCACGGATGTTCAAGAGGGCTATAAATTTTATTATCATTCAAAAACTCACTTAATGTGATTTGTAAATATGGAACCATCTGGGACCTCATTTTGTAATCTCTGATATTTATATAATTTGAATGATAAATCTTTTAAAACGACTCAATTGGAGTTCGTTTTCTATTATTGTGACTATTGTGCCGTCAAGTAACACCCAGTTCGAATTCCGCTGCAATCATGAATTGGGGGTGTTACAAAGACTACCTCTGGATGCATACTCATATACAATAACTTTTTCATCCTCTTCATCACAGTAGCCTACAAGACCAATGACATTTTCATGTTTATACTCCGTAAGGATTTCCAGCTCTGTCATAAATTCGGCATCTTTTGCAACAAACTCCTTATTTAACCGCTTTGCCACAATGATATTATGTCTGTAAGCGTGAGTAACTAATCCTCTATAAATGTCCCCAAAATCTCCATCTCCAATGATATTGTCTTGATTGAAGTCTTGTGTGGCTAACTTTATGTCTTCAAGTGAGAGTTTAAGGTTGTCCTTATGGTTCTCCTGTGAATCATGGGTCAGTAAGTTGATTTGATAAGTAAAAAAGAAACTGAAACTACTACATGCTATGTAAAATTTTCATTGTGACTTACCTGATAATTTAACGCTTTTTTGAGTTCTTTGATGACAACTTCTACTGTTGGACGTTGCTCTTGAGTTTCTGCCACACATCGAGATGCGATTTCTAAAAAGATGTCCAAAGACTCTTTATTGGGACCTTTACAAAAGACATGTTCATCGGTCTCCTCCTTTATCTGGTGATCAACAATTTCCATTATTGTTCCCTTCTCAAAATGTTCTCTTGCAATGGGAGCAATTCCATTCTCATTCACCTCAGTGTATACAGAATCATAGGCCAACCTCCCAGTCAAGATCTCAAGCAACACTACTCCAAACGAGTAAATGTCTGATTTCTTATTTAATCTACCAGTGTTCTTATATTCTGGATCCCAATACAAAGGTGTGCCTGCAATGATATTGGTATAGATAGTGCTAGCCACTTGATTTGTTGGGTGAAATTTGGAGAGCCCAAAATCCGCAATCTTTGCCTCTAAATTACCTCCCAATAGAATATTATCGCTCTTGATATCACGGTGTATCATCTTTTGTTTGCCATGATCTGTGTTGCTGTGAATGTAATTCAAACCATGTGCAATATCAAGACATATATGCAGACGTTGCATCCAAGTAAGAATAGTCATCTTATCACCGCTTCTCAAATAGTTTTCAAGACTTCCTTTCGAAGCATGCTCATAAACCAGAATCATTGCACCATTACCTTCATCACAAAAACCAAGAAGAGAGATTATATTCTCATGCTTACAAGTAGTTAGAATTTCAATTTTTGCAATGAACCCTTGTTCTCCTCGTTGATTGTGAATGCGCTTTATGGCTACCGTGCTTCGTTTTCTTGGTAAATCACATTTATCCACCCCTTCTATCGACGAGGAATTGGTGCTATCAAAATGTTCAAGATCTGCTTTGTATACTTTACCGAATCCGCCAGACCCAATGCAGTATGCGTTATCAAAATTGTTAGTAGCCTTGTTTATATCATTTAGTCCAATCCTCAAGTGTTCCAAGTTCTTCCCCTGTGACATTATGAAGTTGTGCAACACCACATTAATGCTAGTAACGATTGGAGTGATATAAGATATAATGTCCTTTGTTAAAATCTCTTCAACATAACTAGTTATAAGTCCCGTGCACGCACGGAATTTACACATAGATCAAATTTATTTTAAAATTGTGGTTTACTATATGAACATATAAGAATTTATCCGTGAAAATTCTGATATAAGTAAAATTAATAAATATGCATAAGTTTGTCATTATGTATTAATATCTATTAATATTTTGTATAAAATTTTATTGGATGAAAGATTTAACTTTGTTTAACTAACATAGATGTTGAGGTTGAGGTTGATGTTGTTGTTATTGTTGTGTAACATTAACTATTGATATCATGTAGTACAAAATGTGCGCGTTTTATAGCACCTAATGAGCGTTGACGAAGTTAAAATATACTCCGTAAAGTTTTTTTTAAAATGTTTTTCGGGATATCCGTTTATAAACTTTAAATAATAATTACATGAGTCGTTATTATAAGTACAATCGTGTATATTTGATATCATGTTGTATAAAATGTGCGAGTTTAGTAGCACGATCGCTGTCGTTGTTATAAGTTAAAATATATCCGTAAATAAACTTTTATTTAGCTAGTATAGATGTTGAGGTTGATGTTGTTTAACTTTTAACAATTGGTATCATGTTATACGAAAATGTACGAGTTTAGTAGCACATAATGAGCTGATAAAGTTAAAATATACTTCGTAAAGTTTTTCAAAAATGTTTTCAGGATATCCGAATATAAACTTTAAATAATAATTATATGAGTCATTGTTATAAATACAATCACGTATATTTATTTTCATATCACAGTAACTAGTAATTAAAATTTGAAATATATATTACCGTTAATAATAATTTAACCGTATTTAATATTCAAATCCGTGTATGCATAAATTAAAGTTTTAAATAAGATAACATGTGTCTTTATTTAACGTGTATAGTAAAAAGAATATTTTATTAGATGAAAGTTTAAAACTAATATTTATTTTAAAAACATTTAACGTATATTAAAACTAACTTGTATATTTGTAAAATTTTATAAGTTTAATAGATGAAAGTCTCAAGCTAATACTAATAATCATGTAATTGTAAACAAATTTCATATTATAAAGTATAGGGGTATAAATGTAAGAGGTTATTTGTTTATTATATAAAGTTATCAAAAAACATGAAGATTTATAATTTTACACTTAACTCCATATAATATAATTAAAATTCAACCACTAATGTTTTATTAATTACTTCCTCTTTTCTTAAGTTTTTATTTTTATAAATTTGACACCTATATTTTTGTGTGTTTTTTTTGCTCAATCAATTTATACATCAAATTTATTAAAGTTTGACTAAAATCAATTCAATTTTGACTTTTTATTGTCCAATCATATTGTTCGATTTCGCGTATGTGTCAAAATCAAGCTTTCCTATTGGTCCAATTTTTTTCTACTAAAATTGCTTTTGTAAAATCACTCCGAAATGATGTAATTCCTTTATTATATAAAAAAGTTTATTATATAAAAGATTTTAATTAACTTCAGACTTTTGATCGGACCAAGTTTTGCTATTCATAAGCTAAGCCATTAAGCTAAGGATATATAATTTAATTATGGAGTACATAATCAGTTGTTGTAGCTTAGGCGGTCAGCAGTTCTACCCTCAAATATATCTTTTTTTTAGTCTTTTTTTTAATACTCTTTTACTATTTATCGTTTATGCCTTTATGTTTTCCAATTATTAGACAAAATAAAGTGAATAAGATGTATGCATGTGTATATTTATATAAGATTCTGACAATTACTTCTTTGAAAATATTAGTATTAACTTATTTAAAATATTTACAAGTACATCTTGAGAAATTAGCCTCTTTGAAAGGATTTATCATATTAACTTCTTTTCTCATGTTATTAACTTATATAAAACAATCATTTATAAATGGGGAATGATTCACACACTCTCAAAATTTATTGGCACACTCCATTTAATGCATTAGACAATTGTACTTTACGTATGTCCTGCTTTAATAACTTGTATACTTGAGTGTGCCAATAACTTTTTTGAGTGTGACAATCGCCTCCCTTTATAATTATGAAGCTATAAAATCATATCAATAAGTTTTCAAACTACCTTAAGGCTTGTTTGTTAATTTTTTTTTTATTAACTAATGCTTAATTAAAAGATAATTTAATGTAGATACCTCCAGTTTTATTATTTAATATTTTTAGTTATTTTTCTTTACTAAGTCACAAATAAATAGTATTCATATTACTTAATGACTTCAATTTTTTTTCTTCATATTAAGTCAATTAAGTCAAATTCAAACATAACCTTAGTTTAATAAAGCGAAGATCGTGCCATATGGTTACATTTGTTCACATAATCAATTATTTTTTTTGGTATATATCGAAAGTGTACGTACTACATATTTTTATTACAAGCTTAGCTCAAATTTTTAAAAAAATCAACTTTAAATCATTTATAAAACAAAATTATAAAGTTATGCACCATAATAATATAGCTTTTCTCATAAAATTATCATGCAATCATGTTCCATAGCGAAGTGCGACCACGTAACTCTCGACTCTCGTCCACCACATTTATCATAAAATTCTTTGTTTTATATAATATTTTTTAGTTCTATGATATTATATTCTAAGAAATATAAAATTCAATGTTAAAAATTTATAATAATGTAAAATCAAGATCACATACACATTTTAGTATGGTCATACTTTTTTGATACTTGACAAGAAATGTACTGGCATTTGTACTGAGGATAGATAGTGGAGTAGTGGTTGTATGGTTAAACCAGACGATAACAGTTGGTAACATAGAATAACTCTTGTTTATTAATAAGGATAATCGGCCTTAAATTAAAAGTTTAAGTAAATAAATTACGTACCTTCAAGCGGTTGAATGATGTACGCTCAACTGGATTTTCATGTCTCCACTGATGTTCCAAAGCTTTTTCAAGTCTTTTGACAACCTGATCTATATGCAAACGCTTCGCCCGTTCCTCTTGTATGCAGTAATATGCTGTTTCTGAAAAGATTTTGAATGCTTCTGGGTCCATCTGTTTTCGTAGATGTGGATCGATCATATCATCCAAATGAGATTTGGCGAGTTGACATAATAACCCCTCTTCCAACTCTTCACCTCGGATAACTGCACTCCTCCCGCACAAGACTTCGAATAATACAACACCAAACGAATACACATCTGACTTGTGGGTCATACCACCAGTCTTTTTATATGTTGGGTCCAGGTATACATTCTCAATAATATCACGAGTAAGAACAAGACGGTGCCTCCGAGCTACTGCATTTTCAACGAAAGTTCAAAACCAAATAACTTGGGTTCCCATTTGTCATCTAGTAAAATATTCGAGCTCGTGATGTTGCAATGTATGACACTAAAATCACGGCCAACATCATAATGGATGTAACTCAATGCTTTTGCAACGCCCACACATATTTTCAACCTTTGCATCCATGTAAGGGTCTTGTCACTTAGATATTTTCCTAGACTTCCGTTGGCCTCCCTCTTGTATATGATAATGTTATTATCCAAATCCTCCTCCCCATAATAAAACCCAATAACAGACACTATATTCTTATGCTTGAGACTCGAAAGCATCGAAACCTCCACCGACAACTTTTTGCCTCTTTTATAATATTGATAAACCTTTCCAACGATATCGATGGACTGTTTGGAACGCAAGAGACGACCTTTGAAAATCGTTTCATCTTGGTTGATGATATTTTCTTCATCAAAAATGTTGGTTACGGATTCCAAATAATCTTGTAAGCTGAGTCTTAAGTGAGATAGATCTTTGAGGAAAGACTTGGTGTTTTTGCTGACTTGGGATTCATTCCCTATAGATGCGAAGGTCACTGATCCCTACATGTGTAGATTTACAGGATGTCACACTTCACTTAGGTTGATTGATCAATTAAAATATTTATTAAAGAGACGAAATGGTGAGAAGCTAAGTACATATAATACGGGATCTTGTATATCACTCTCAAGAGTATTTTTATACATGAGTCATTTTCAATGGGCTGATAATTAAAGCTGGTACAGTAAGTGTAAAGAAGATAGAAAGATAATCATGTTTGATTATTGAAATATAGTGATAGAAGCTAACTGAGCTAGCAAATCTGTAACAATATAGACTAACTTTAGATCATTTTTTCTCCCTTTTCAAAACGCATACAAAAGAACAAATGGAATGATCTTCTAAACTAAAGACTATAAAATAACTAAACAATATGGGAAACAATGTATGGGTGGTACGTGGTCACGTGGACAACTTCTAAACTAAAATTATGCATGCGTACACACCTAAAACGTATGGGAAGTCTCTTGACATGCAGTTGGGTTTGGTTAAGACTTGGTCTTGGGTGTTCGTTTCATATAAGGACTATATGTGACAATAGTTGATACCGTCATCACGTTATAAATGGTACAAAACACCCACTTTAAATGACTTATGTGGCATGCATGTTTCTCAGTTCAATGGCTTTAAAATCTGAACATATATAAAGATCATTAATTAAACCATCATATCCATTCTTAATACCACATCGTATTATATTCTTCCCCCCTCTCTACTCGCATCTTTCTTTATCGTTGCTCTTGTTTTGACATTTTCCTCTTTTTTATAAGATTTCAATGGCTTACAACAAGAGCTAAAAAGAATATTAATTACCTTCTCATGACTAGATGATGTCTCTCCAACTTCGTCCACAACTGATGAGTGTTCCTTTAACATCTATGGCAACAAATACAACAATAAGTAAATAAAGGTTACTCGTATTATAGAGTAGGTATTGTGCTTGAAAGATAAAGAGAAAAAAACCATGCATCTTACAGCATTTTCATATTCCAATTGAAGTTCCAGCGTTTTCTCAAGTCTTGTGACAACCCGATTCATATTTGGGCGTTGCGATTGTTCTTCACTCAAGCACACATACGCTATTTCTGTGAAAATTTCCAATGATCTCGGATCCATTTGTCTCAATAGATCCGGATCGATTATCTCATCGAGTATTTTCTCTCTATAATGAAAAATTGCCACCGGAGCCAAATACTTGTTATCCTGATCATCAATTACTGATTCCCTACCACAAAGTAGTTCAAACAATACCATTCCAAAGGAGTAGATATCTGACTTGTGGTTCACTCTGCCTGTCTCTAAATATGTTGGGTCTGTATGCCCCTTCATAGACCAAACTGAATCAGTATGGAAAGAATGGTGCCTTTCAGAAGCTTTGATCGTCATGGAATGCTGAAATTCATATAACTTGGGTTCCAAGTCATCATTTAATAAAACTGCTTCACTGCTGATGTTTCGGTGTATAACGCTAAAATCATGTTGCTCGTTATAATGAATGTAACTCAATGCATGCACAACACCTACAGATACCTCCAATCTTTTCACCCATGTCAACATCATCGGGTCACTTAAATACTTTACGAGCCTTCCTCTGGACACGTCCTTGTAAATAATGGTCTCTGCACCAACTTCATTACAAAACCCAACAATAGAAACAAGATTCTTATGATTGAGACTAGACAGCATCGAAATCTCCGTCCAAAATTGTTGTTCTTTTTCATCCCATTCTTTGTTATTTAGCCTCTGAATTATGATATATATCAACTCATCACACCTAACGATCTGTCCCTTGTATATCTTTCCAATTCCACCTTCATCGTAGTAAGAGAGAGATCCCTTGGTGGCGGACAAAAAATCTTCAATGGGGATTCTTAGGTGAGCAAGGTGGTTGGGCAAAGAGTGAATCTATCACAAAAACGAAGTTCGGGTTACAAATGGATGTGATTAGACAATATTAAATTATAGTAATACACAAATTAACTGCAAGTGATGCATCATCCGTATGTATATATTGGTAATTTCCGCCGAACGTCCCTTTTTAATCATTATTTTCAATCCTAAGTGATAGCCATAAAGTTGGGCTTCTTTTTTCTTTTCTATTTATTGCCTCTGTAGATTTTATTAACCGAGCATTCCTCTCTGAATGAGTTGCTAGCTAGGATTAGTTCTCACCTTTTCACCAAATTTAGTGTTCTCATTTGAACGCACCCTATATATATACACACACGACATAAATAAAACTTTGCTGCAACTGTACTTACTTTGAAATTTAAGCTTTTATCCTTAGTATTGTACGTTTAACCATTTGATTTAATCACTTCAGATAACTGCTTAATACAAACCTTCTGCCAACAATGATAATGTTATTGACAATGTTTTTATCTCTAACATTAAATGACCTTCTACTTTGACTACCCGACATGACCCATGATAAGTTAGATTTTAGTGCTTAAGTTATCAATTATTTATTTATTTATGTATTTATTTATTTTATTATTATTATTATTTTTTTTTTTGTGTGTGCGTGGACTAAGGGGATTGATATAATTCTTCAAATTTGCAATTTATTTTTTTGTTTTCAGTTATCGCTGTTGAATGTCAACTATACATGTTACCCCTTTAAAGGATAAGAATTCATTATGGTCAAAACAAACATACCACCCCTTGATTTAAACACAATAAAAATCGATACTAATAACTAAAAACCGCAAAACGCGATGTATCATGTGTTGGAACGGGTAATCAAAATAATAGGTCATTTAATGTTATAAATAAAAAAATTGTCAACGTTTCTTAAACGATGTTGTTAAATGGTTATCCAAAGTTAAGGGCTTATATCAAATGGTTAAATATTTATTGACAAAACCGTTGATAAGAAAAATTAAGGGTTTTTATCTAACGATTATTGAAATTTAAGTAGTCTTTTTTAAAGGTCAAAGAACGTAAGAATAAAAATGTTTCAAGAAAAAGTTGAATGGGTTAAATCAATAATTGATCAAAACGTTTAGGATTAGATAAAAATTGACCTAAAAATTACAACCAAACTACAAAGTAGTAAAATAATATGAATGAAACATGAAGAGTTAAATACTGATTATACCACGCATTTAGATATGTCTTTGTTTTATCAAGAGTGATTCAATATATTAAAATTGGTTTGTTTTGTCACCTCATAATGTTATATTTAAAATTTGGTTAAAACTAATATAAATGAAAAAGGGAAAAATATTATGGAAGAACCATTAATGAGAAAATATAAAGGTCTTACCGCCCTATTTTCACGTGCTAGTTCCAAAGCTTTCTCGAGTCTTGGGACAATGTCATCTATATTTGGGCATCGCGATCTTTCTTCGTCCAGACACTCATATGCTATTTCCGCGAACATGTTGAATGAATGCAAGTCCATTTGTACCCATAGATCCCTATCAATTAAATTATCAAGTTTTTTCTCTCGATAATGGGTAATGAATTGCGGAGCCAAACGATTATCATATCTTATTTTCACGCCACACATTAATTCAATCAAAAGTATCCCAAATGAGTACATATCCGATTTGTGGTTCACACTCTTAGTCTCAATATTTGTTGGGTCTCCATACCCCTTCGCATACTTAAATGAATTAGTATGGAATGAATGGTGCCTTTGAGATGTTTGAATCTTCATGGAATATTCAAAATTACATAACTTGGGTTCCCACTCTTGATTAAGTCGAATTGCTTCACTGCTGAAGTTCCGGTGTATTAAGCTGAAATCGCGTGACTCGTCATAATGAGTGTAACTCAACGCTTGCGCAATACCGACACATACCTCCAATCTTCGCACCCATGTCAACATCATCGGGTCACTTATATAACTGTCAAGACGTCCCCTAGTCTCACGCCTGGTAATGATGATCTTCTCATCATTCTCATCACAAAACCCAACGAGTGAAACCAGATTTTTATGTTTGAAACTAGAAAGCAATGAAACCTCCAACCAAAACTCTCGTTCTTCTTCCCTTTGTAACTTCCGTGTATAAATATCAATCAAGTCACCGGACCACGAGAGTTGTCCCTCAGATTCCTTAAAGTTGTAGGTGGCAGATAGTATGTATTCAAGGGGGATTTTGAGGTGCGCGAGATCGTGTTTAAGTGAAGATATTATCTGTTTATCAAGTGAAAAAACTTGAATTAATACACAAGATAACACAATAAGAGAGTTTGATTAAGTGCCTACAACTTGTTTGATGAAAGTCCTGAACCTTTCCAAGCATTTGTTGCTAGGGGTGATTACGGTCCAAAAACCAGACCGGACCGAACACCGACTTTGGGAAAAACCATAGACTGAGACCGGACCGAATGTGGTCGGTCCGGTTCGGTCCGGTCGGTCTTCGGTTGGCCCGGTCCAATTAGGCAAAATATTGGCATATTTTTTCGGTTTTTTGGTCGGTCCGAACCGGACCGAGGACAGAATTAATGAAAAATCCCAGACTGAGACCGGACCGTTGGTCCTTCGGTCGGTCCAGTTTTCGGTCGGTCCAGTCGGTTTTGTCGGTCGGTCCGGTCCAAACGGTCGGAATGCTCACCCTTATTTGTTGCGGTATATACTTGCCTTGTATGTTGTATTGATCTTGAATTTAAGTCTAACTAAATCTGTATGTATTTTCTACTTTATAGCTATTATCATAATTTGTTTGTGGATAAAAATTAAAATAAGATCCTTTTTATAGTTTAGGAAGTGCATGGTCTTATTAACATGAAATGTTTTGTTTCTACATGTTTTCCTATTAACTGCTCCATAATCTATATCTATACTACTATATAATGCATTTAGGACTATTCTATAATTAAGAAGACTTAAAATTCAAACATTTACTCGCTTATTAATGAACTATTTCAAAATTAATTGGTTATGAAGTTGGTTAGGAAGTTTGTTAGGAAGCATGTTGGTTGTTCAAACTAAAATTATTTGGCTTAACCATCTCTACTTATAAAGCATAAAGACAACTAAATGTGTAACCAAATAACCGAACAACGCAAAATATAGTCACAGGTATCCGCCGCCGCATTGCGCGGGTACTGTTCTAATTTAATTAAGTGATGGAGGTGAAAAACCGTCTTACCGCATTATGATGTTCCAGTTGAAGTTCCAATGCTTTCTCAAGTCTCGTGACAATCTCATCAATATTTGGACGTCCCGATCGTTCTTCGTTCAAGCAATCATATGCTATTTCCGCAAAAACGTTAAATGATTGAGAGTCCATTTGATTCCATAAATCCCAATCAATTATTTCATTGAGTTTTTTCTCCCTATAATGAGTAACGACCACTGAAGCCAAATACTTATTATCTTGGTCGCCTTCGATTACTGCTTTCCTACCACACAGTAGTTCAAACATTACTATCCCAAAGGAGTATATATCCGACTTGTGGTGTGCACTTTTAGTCTCTATATATGTTGGGTCTGTATACCCATCCCTACTCCACATTTTATCAGTATTGAAAGAATTGTGCCTTTCGGATGCTTTGATCTTCATGGAACGTATAAAATCACCTAACATGGGTTCGCAGTCATCATTTAATAGAATTGTGTTACTGTCGAGGTTGCGGTGTATTACGCTAAAATCACGTGACTCATCATAATGAATGTAGCTCAATGCTTGCGCAATACCGATAGATATCTCCAATCTTCTGATCCATCTCAACCATATCGGTTCACCTAGAAAATTGCTGAGACTTCCCCTGTTGTCACACCTGATAATGATGATATTCTCATCATTATCATCACAAAACCCAACAAGAGAAACCAGATTCTTGTGCTTGAGACTAGAAAGAATAGAAACCTCATTCCAAAACTGTTGGTCTCCATCAAACCTTTCTTTATTTAACCTCCGAACATAGATTTTTATTAACTCACCGGACCAGTAGAGGATTCCATTGTAATCCTTTTCAGATCCATCTTCTTGAACGAGAATTTTGGCATAAAAGTTGTTGGTGGCTAAGAGTATAAGTTCAAGGGGGATTCTTAGGTGAGCAAGGTGGTCATGATTGATTGAAGACATCATGTATGTATCTGTTTGTTTATCTGAACAAAAAAGGGTGTGTGGGTTGTTACAAAAAAAGAAGTGAAGGAGTGTTTGGGTGATATACATAAAAATCTATTCCTTGTTATCTTTAATGAACGGTGGTCTGGTTTCTGCATTATAATTGTAGTAGACTAGTGGTCTTTATTAATTGTTTATATAAAACTATGACAGATAAGGGATGCGGATGTTGTGTGGTTAGAATTATTTGGTGATACTCTAAATACTTTTGCCATTTGAATTGTTGTGTGGTTAAATCAAAATTTTATTAACCACTTGAACAAGCTAAAAGACAAACCACAATTCCAAAGCTAAAAAAATAAACATTTCAAAACATCTCAAGAGTTGATGATATATAAAGTCACAGGGTAAAATGATTATTCAAGCGATCCAAAACATGTGGCTTCCAATTTTTAAAACTATTTCACTAAGCCATTTCATCTGACACGTTACAAGCATATTTATATACATGTAATGATGATAATGAATTCTCATGAGTTACCAATACATGAAATAATCAACAAACACATGATAGGAATTTTTCAATGTAAACCTGTTCATGTTCATTGTTTTTAAATTGATCAACTAACAATAAAATGTTTCTTTAACATCATTTACATTTGTTTTCATAATAAAACATCCAACCGTGTTAAAGCATACTCTAATAACTACAAGTTGTTAGATTATGGACATTGTTTTAGTAGTTGTATGTTAGGATCGAACTCGAGATCGTGGGATTGCACACTTTACATATGAAGAGTAAAAGAATAATTATTTATAAATGTTATATATAATTATTAATAAACACAAAACTAGTAACGACCGTTAGTATTTACGGAGAATGGCTAATGACCGTTAGACGAAAATTAGGAAAATAATACTTGTGAATAATTGGAAAGTCAAGAATGTTCTAGAAGGAGTTCCACCTCCTTTGTGCTTTGGACTCCAAGTTATCTCAAGTATATAAACACCTCATGGGATATTGTTTTCTCATAACTTTTACACACATAATAGGTGTTTTCTTTCTCTCATCTTGTCCTCAAAATCGATCCATCTTTATTACCCATGAGGGTTTTGATTTTTATAAAGCTCAAAAGGTTTTGTGTTTAATTTACTTGCATAAACTTTTACTTGAATTAGTACGTGTGTACAAGAACATGATTCAAACACACTATTGTTTGATTCTTGGATTGATTTACAAAAGACGTAAGGGGTAATTCTTATAATCCACATAAATCCTAATTAGGGTTCTTGATTTGAAGATTGCAATTGATTCTTGTTCGGGCTAGAATCACAAAGGTATGTTTACTATTTATTATTGATTAATTAATTACATGTTATATGATCTTGTTATAACGCTTCCGCATATGCTCTCTTGATGTGTTTGGTTTATTTTATATGATTGTCATGATATTATAATTCCAACAGTGGCATCTAGAGCCGTTATTATGTGTAATTAATTATCGAAACGCATAAAAATTAAAATTTGATTTGTTTAATTACATGTTTTTAGGGTTTTCATATTCCTAACCCTAATTTTTTATTTAGGTCGATTGACCTTATTAGATATTTAGGGTTTTGGTTTTGATTTTAATATGATTAGAAACCCTAGGATGTCATGTAATTGGTTATGCATTTTAGTAAACGATCTTGGTGCAATATGTTAATTGTTAAGCATAATCCATGAAAAATGCATGTTTGCATGGATTTTATTGTGTGATGATTTAAATGATCTAAACATTGATATATAAATTAACTGTTAAGTTATATCGAAACATGTAAATTTATTAATAGATGTCGAATTGGGGAAGACTCCAATATTAAGTAATCAATTATGTGCTATGTGGTATTTGTCTAGTTTTGGCTTACGCAATCGATTTATCAATGCATGTGGCTCTTTTTCCTTTGAAGAAGAAAGACTTAATTGAATACATGCATAATACACCTAGACTTGATTATTAATAGGACTATTGAATAAATTTGCATGTGGCTACATGTTTTATACATATTTAATATTTATGTCTATGTTTATTTTGTTGTGTTATTTTTTATTATATATTACTTTTTTTTTGTTTATTATTATGTGAGACATGTTTATAAACGAAAAAGGGTAATTTTTTGAATAGAAAAATAATATGGACTAAATAAATGGCGAAATTGTTTAGGTTTTAAGAGTTTAAATTTTAAAGGATTGGTTGATTGATGTTTTTGTACGTAATGGTTAACTAGGCCCGACTGAAGTTTACACACTACAAGATGGGTATAAGGTTGGCTTCGCATTAAATTGTGGCCTTAGATAGACAACATTTTGTCTTAACGCTCGTTTGTGTGTAAATTAGACTTACCGAACAACCATTACATGTACACTGTCATCTTAAGGGTGAATTAACCACAATTTCATAATGATTATCCGAAACACTAAGCCTTAGGGCTTATACAAAAGTACGATATAGTGGACGATAATTGTTGGTAATTCTTTAATTGGTGAACCCAATACTTCAATCAAAACTTTGCTATTTTACTCTTAGTGAATTGGTAATAAAATTGTTTTATAAAACCAATATTATGAAGTTGTATGCATGCTTCTTCATACATTATTTTGATTACACGTCAAAATTAATACCCTTATAAAATTAAGTCAAATGCCATCTAATTAAAAACACTTGAAGTTGTAATTTACGTCATGTGAGAACTTGGCGAGATTGCAATGGAGAGGTAAATTTCGTAATTTCATTGCTAGCAGATCAACTGATGTAATGGATTTATGAGTTTGTAGTGTTTAAGTTAGACGACTTAAATTGAGTAGGAAGTGAGAGCTTGGACTCAAGACATTAAGATGGGGATGAAACATGCTTACAGTACAAAGGTTTTGTGAATGTAAATCCCATAATGATCTAGGAATTGCAATATGATATTGGCAATTATTGTTCGACAATTACCTTGTTGAATACTATCATTACTAGCAGATCAACTGATATAATGGTACTATGTCAATTAGGATTCTAGCTTTAAGAAAATACTACGGTTTATATGAATATTTACCAATGGGTATTTTATTTTCTTAAAGATCTAATTATCGAAAATACTCGAATTGAATTTTGTAATTCGTTTTAATGTATTAATGCAACGTTCAAACAGTAAACGCACTTTGGGCTTTGGTAAATTGATCTCATTCTGTTTTTAAACAAATGTTTGATTAAGAATAATTTACTTAAAAGACAAAAGAAGTCTCCTTTCTATGAAAGAAAAGTGAGATACAATCCTATTCCTTTTCATGAATGAGAAAGGATAATAGGAATATTAGATATGTCTAAATTCTAATATAACTCATAGCAAATTTTTTTTAATAGTTAAGAAAATTGCGAATATTTTTCATAGGGATTTTATCATCCTCATTCGGTGATTAAATTCTTAGTAACAAATATGATATTTGGTTAACAGAAAATTATGTATGACATTTTATGAGTTATTAAAATTAGAAGCTAGACTAATTACCGCAAAATGGTTAAAGACAAACTAATTGTTTTGACTATTTAAAAGGTGCTACATACATTGTAGGATGGTAGACCTGTTAAGGAAGAAATTGCATGCCCAATTTTCAAGTTAATAGCATTTGGTGGATAGTCCATCATTTACGTAGTAGAATACACTCTTTAATGCATAAGTAATTGTTACGTATGGACATTCAAAGGTGTAGGAAAGTTAAAAGCACACTATTTTCTGTCACTGGATATGAAACATTTACAATGTTGTCAAATTCAGTGGGAGTCTTGTGTACTTATTACTGAATAAGGAATTATTGTAATGATCATTAATTCAGTGGGAGTTACAAGCTTTGACATCTTGGTAGCTAAAGATAATTACTTTTCAAATGTAGAGACTCATACTTTTAAGGATAGTCTTGTACGTTTCCTTACTAGACATTGTTGTTCTATAACTACTTGTTATGCTAAAATATATGACACAATCATATTGATCACATAAACAAATGCATGGCGTGTTGTTTATCAACTATATGAGGTTGTTCCATGCACAAGTGGGAGAAATGTTATCTTTAATGTGTGCAAAAAACAACTCATAAATATATGATTTAATGGATTCTCTTGACTACAAGGTAAGAGAATAACGTTCTAATATGAATTATACTAATATAGTTCAAGAAACACTTGTTGTTACAATTTATGTTATGTGAGAGCTTAGCTAGATTGCAACAACAATGTGAATTTCATATTTTCATTACTAGCAGATCAACTGATGTAATTGAACTATGTGAATTTACAATTTCTAAATTAGACACCTATCAGAACATGTGTCAATATGATATCAAGACTACTTTAATTTATATATTTATGAATTCTTGGAATGACATAAATTAATAAAGTAATCTAATGCTACTTCAATCTAAATATTTATGTGTTCTTGGAATGACATAAATAAATGAAGAAATAATGTTATTTACATTATGGTGAAGTAAGAAATTAACTTGAAATTACTATTGAAACTAAGAGATGGTGTTCATAATTACTTTAGTTAAACATGTTTATGTTTCATTGAAAAGATATAAACATAAAGTCTTTTAATTGTTACAAGACTTATAATAAAGTAAGACGTTATCTTGTTATGTTTTTTTAATTAAGACATATACATGAAGTTATTAAATTGTTAAATAACTTATAACGTATAGTGGGATTATAACAGTTTATATTTTCTTGTAGAGACATGGACATGAAGTGACTTTGTAAAAAGTACTTGTGTTATAAAGCATGTTATTGACCTGAAAATATTATTATACCATTAAAATGTATTAGTTGGTAAATAAACAAGTCAAAAGGAATATGGTTATCTTAAATATTGTTAGATTGTCTTACAATATTAAAACTAATGAAATATCAAATGTTTATGGTATGTTCAGTTAGAAAAATCAAACTCTTGTTATATTGTTTGATTAAAGATAACTATAACTTCTTTTCTTCCAAAAGTTATCAAGGTTAAAATATTGAGTATGGCTTGGACATATTTAATAAAACTCCAATCTAGAAGATTAATAAGACATCATCATATGATGGAATGTGATGAATGTGATAAATGTGATGAATTACGTTATGTCTTAAATTGAAGTTCTAAATTTGTTTAACTGCTTATGAAGAGGTTATTAACAAAGTAAAGTCAGGAACTATCAATAAGTATTTGTAATATCCCAAAAGAGAAAATTGTATTGTTTCTTTATTTGCTAAGTATTTAAAGATAGTCTTTAAATTACTAAAAGCAAGTGGGAGTTTTGATCTTTAAAAGATAAAATTATAAGATGCATAATCTTCTAAAATATACTTGTAAATATCATGATGAAGTTTGAAATTTGAATGTTAAATCTCAACATAATAATAAAGTTTGACATTTAAATGTTAAATCTCAAGATGATGGAATTATCATTCATAGAATAGTAATATATCTCAGATATTTGATTAATATGCTGAGGGCTATGATTTACAGGATTATTGTAAACCTGATAATCATTATCATACATTACCAAATATGAAATTGGGTAAAGTATACATGATATGAATGATTAAGATGATGTCCATAAAGATAATCAATTTTAGAAATTTGGTTTATCTTAATAGTTAGACTAGAAAATGAAGATGAGTTTCTTTAAAGATAAGGTAACCCTTGTGGTTTAAATCTATGTATAGAAATCATATGGATAATATTGTGCACGTATTTAATGCATGTCTTATAACAAGATAATTAAATCACACTTAAGCAATTAACTGTGATTGAATATTCTTTTCTAACCACATTAATATATAAAGATTATGTTTGTCATATTTATAAAATTGACAATAGAATATCAAAACTCTTTCTTGAGTGATTACTTGAGCGAGGACGATAAGTAATCAAAAAAAGTTTATGAATTCAAATAAATCTTTGGAAGTGTACAAAATGCAAAAATCCATGGATAGATAAATGCATGCATCTAGAAGATTACTCTTATGTTTAATTATTAAATTCATGTTTTGATTTATAATTGAAATAAGATAATTTTTCTAAGTATTCCTAAAAGCTAGTGGGAGTATTATGTTTAATTTCTTATATCATATATGTTGTAGAACATATAAAAGGTAACATTCCATATAAGTTAAATGTTAAGTCTTAGTTTGGAATGAAACTTTACTTGTAAGATTTAGGAAATAAGACATACAACCTTGGAATGAATGTTTATTGTTGAAACATGTGCGGTAAATGAATTTAATAAAACATGATATATTATTTAGAAAGTCTAAATAGATATGTATGACATGAATAAAATCTAAGTATGACTCAATAATTTTTCATGAACATCATGTTTTGTTGTATCATACTTGATTACAAGATGATTTGGCAATATTAATATATAATTAAAAAGTTATTAGATAACTTGTGTAATATTCTAAAAGAATATGTTTGATTATAGAATCACATCCTAAATCTGGAATAGCTTCCAAATTCTATAGATGAACAATTTTTCAATTGTTGTGAAAATTATTATAGCCAACAAACTTGAAAGTTTGAAAGGCATCAAACATTACACAATAGATATTAATGTTTACGGGAAGTTATTAAGAGCATATTGTTGTTTGCATACAATGATGCTAATGAAATTGAGATGACAATCAATACTAGTTATGGTAAGGATTTCATCCTTGGCTATATGTACTAGTTGTGCTTGATAAAAGCATAGTTGCATTATACATTAAGAGAATAAGAATACTTTAAACTTTAAAATGTTTGAAAGTTTGATTATCATAAATTGGTGGTTAAGAATGTCACACATTTATGAAACATTATAAGGCATTATCAAAATAGTTGAGTATGCATATACAAGAACTTCAATAGTTGAATTCTTGAAATAAGTATTCTCAAAATTCCGATAGATCAAAGTTGGATGATTTATGTCTTGTCAACAAGTATGAATGTCATTACTTGAGACATAATTCATCAACAAGAGTTATCATGCATTGATCTATTTAGTATTTGGATAAGGGATGTTAAACAATTATTATAAATTTAAATGCATGGTATGTTTAATTTATAATATACTGTATCCTATATTTGTATGTTTAATCCATGAATAAATGTTATTCTAAATTGTCCATTGTTAGTTAATAATATAGGAATATTATTAAATTAAGACAAATCTGAAGGTTGGTATAATATACTTAAAGTATATTGATGCGTAGTCATGCCATTTCAGATGATATTCAATGATACCGAATATAGGACTTATCCCAACAACGTGATGTTACTTTATGGATTTTGTTATTAAGTAAATCATGAGAAGTTATCCTCAGACTTGAGATGCAAGATAAGTGTCATGAATGTAGTACATTTTTGTGGAACAACTTAACGCTATATGTAACTGGTAGTCATAATGGTTGTTTTCGAAAGTGTTACAAAGTTTGTAGGTTTTGCTTGTAGTCAAGATAGAATTTGTTCCTTCAAATTTATTTTTTTAGAGTTTAATACTGCTGGGCCCCTCGTAGGGTTGGTAAGATGTATGTGCGGCCGCACCCAAGATCTCCCCTGAATATGTTCAAAAGATTTGGTAATCTTGATCAATCATAAACAACGAGAAACAGAATGGTTAATTAAGGAATGACTTTAATCCATATCCTTATTAACGTGGTATTAGAAACAAAAGGATAATAATAATGAGAAATCATTAAAAGGTTTTTCCAGGAGCCTTCCTCGAGATCGTACTAGAGGCATCGGCGTGTTGCAAGACGCTAACCGATGTGATTACACTATTAAAATATGTCCAAGTGGGAGCTATTAGATTATGGACATTATTTTAGTAGTTGTATGTTAGGATCGAACTCGAGATAGTGGGATTGCACACTTTACGTATGAAGAGTAAAAGAATAATTATTTACAAATGTTATATATAATTATTAATAAACACAAAACTAGTAACGACCGTTAGTATTTAACGGAGAATGGCTAACGACCGTTAGACGAAGATTAGGAAAGTAATACTTGTGATTAATTGGAAAGTCAAGAATGTTCAAGAAGGAGTTCCACCTCCTTTGTGCCTTGGACTCCAAGTTATCTCAAGTATATAAACACCTCATGGGATATTGTTTTCTCATAACTTGTACACACATAATAGGTGTTTTCTTTCTCTCTTCTTGTCCTCAAAATCGATCCATCTTTATTACCCATAAGGGTTTCGATTCTTATAAAGCTCAAAAGGTTTTGTGTTTAATTTACTTGCATAAACTTTTACTTGAATTAGTACGTGTGTACAAGAACACGATTCAAACACACTATTGTTTGATTCTTGGATTGAATTACAAAAGAGGTAAGGGGTAATTCTTATAATCCACATAAACCCTAATTAGGGTTCTTGATTTGAAGATTGCAATTGATTCTTGTTCGGGCTAGAATCACAAAGGTATGTTTACTATTTATTATTGATTAATTAATTACATGTTATAAGATCTTGTTATAACGCTTCCGCATATGCTCTCTTAATGTGTTTGGTTTATTTTATATGATTGTCATGATATTATAATTCAACACAAAAGTTATACCATGTTGCCTCGAATATTAAGTTGTCTTTGCCCCCAAGTCTGATAGTTTATGGCACATGCTGAAAGTTTGGTCAGGTAGGCACGGAACACTTTTTGTGGCAAAGTTTAATATGCAGTGTGTTGATACTACACTTGAAACTTACTTTCTATTATTGTCTTAATAGTTAATCTTGTTGATTTTACGCGTTTGACTTGTTAGAGATAAAACCTAACCCGAATAAATGAGTCAATTGCCTACCTCTAGAAATGACAATCACTTTATTTGGTAGCTTGACTATTTTTGTTCAAATTACAGTATTTACAACTTTCCACTCTCGGTGAAGACGGGTCGGATTTCATTCAACAACTGCTAAATGATTCCGGAGTCCAAATTCATCGACCTTTCAGGTACGAAATGCATTTGATATACACAAACAGTCTAAGCTTTCTGGAAATGTGATACATCATGTAACATTATTATACAATGTACCAAGAAATGTTAGTAATCAAATAGGTTGCCATGGTTGACTGGTGTATTGCTCTTAGATTGCTGTTAGTGATAATCTTTTAACTATTGGAAAATCAATTGTATGCTTTTTTGATTTTTATATTCTATCAAAACTTGACTCAAGAGATAATGTTAAAGTTTCCTAACGTAACCATAAGATATTTAAATGAAGCTCTAATATCATATTTGGTCGACCCATCAAGTGTGTTTGCATTATTATTCTAGTAGACTATTCCCTTTTATTGAATAATTCAAAGTTTGAGTAGTAATAAGTAACAAAACAATGAACATCAATATGATGTGCGCCGAGAAGGCAGCTACTAGAACAATAATAATACAATAAAAACCACACATGAGAACATAAAACTCCCATAGGAAGTAAAGGCCATCAATACCCACTTGCTGCCAAAAAAAAACAATCACGGATGCATTAACAACTCTGGACCACTTGAACTTGTAGACAAAATAAGCCAACTTGCAGACACAAAACCAAACAGCAGTACATAGAACCTGATGAAAAAATTCACTGTAACCGAATGTTTATAGGGTCCCTCAACCAATGTTGCCAATCTATCACTTTATATTTATTTGATCATTGAAATATAACGTATAAATGCGTGCAACGATGTGTAATTCAGCAACATATACTAGTGTGGCAATCTGACTTATTTACTTATATATGGGGTGTTCAGGTTAAAAACACGGGTCAATGGTAATATAAAATAAAATAAGTTGTCTTAAAAGGAGAGATCAAACGGGTCAAAGGTTACCCATAGTGTATTTTTAGTGCATCAAATTTTTTAAGTCAGATAAAATGATATATACTTTTATGCAATACTATTATTAGAGACAGTTACTATTTACTAAAAAATTGGAGTAAAAATGTTTCGGGTCAACCATTAGCTTTTTAACATAACACGCCCATTTTGCCACATCGACACAATACTTATTTGGAATACCTAAGATGTTATGAATATGATATCAGTGAGTCAGCATCAACTTTAGCTTCACACATATTCCCTAATTTCAAGGTCCACCTTCGGCAGTGCGAGCAGTCTCCAAAGCTTTATATATTCTGAATCCGCCCATTTTACCCAAAGATTTACTCAGTTAAATCCATGGGTAGCCATACCTTCAATATATAATCTGCAGGATAGTTGATGCCATCTCTACTTTCTAAAACAGCAGCCCATGAAGATCCTCCAATTTATGTATGTTTAATATGTCATCATACAAGAACTATTCATATATAACATGTAATGAATAATAGACCTGAGTTGAACCAGACATCCATCGTATCAGTCCCATTCACATATTATGATGCTTTATCACGATACAATTCTTCTACTGGCATGTATCACTGCCCTTTTGGGAAATTATTGCCCTCATACTTGGCACATTGACCAAAAGCTATGTTACCTTGACACGGGTACGGGTATCCGATATTGGTACGGATCCGAGTGTCGGATACGTCATCCAAAAAAATTTAGGACACGGGGACACCGTCCTAACTTTGGACTCGGGTACGGATACAGCAATAATTTTTCGTAAAAAAATATACATATACATAATTCGTACAACAAATTTAATATACAGTCATCCTTGGGAAGCCAAATCAATCAATTAATCAAGTTACACCACAAAGAAAACCAAAGTACATGACATGAATATATATTTTATCCATCGGTATATGAAGAAAAAAAATAAGAAAAAAGAATACCAAAGTACAACTAGGAACAGCACCAAAAAAAAATACAACTAGAAACACTATTTTATATCTTGAGAATATAATTAACAAATAACAACAGTTTTTAGCCCCAAAACACTCTCTCTCTTCATTTATTAATTGTTTTAGCTTCTTTCTCATGGTGTTCTTCAATGGTCTCTGCAACCAGCCAACCACCGATGAAAAGGGGTGTAGCCGGATCCGATGGCCTGAAAAAAGATGAAGTTGTCGTACCCAAGCCCAAAGTGGCGTGTCCGGACCGGATTTCATACCGGGATCCGTGTCGCGTCGTACCGACCCTGGTATGCCGGCCATTCAGCCGTGTCCGGGTAACACAGACCAAAAGTATTAAACATAATATGAAAATTAATATTCTAAATTGCGGCATATAAAATGGCCATTAAGTTTGATCCAACAGTAATTTAATTCATAGAAATAAAAAGGTAATGGCATGCATGTATAGAAACAAAATATGTAGCCGTCATTAAGTAAGTTAGATTTTCTCTGGTCATATCCTATTTGGTTTTTTATACTGTTCCGTTGTTAATGCAAAGGGGGTTTAGAACTTTGGAAGTGAGAGATTTTGACTTCAGAATACCTAAGATGTAGACCGCAAGAGTTTACTAATCACATTCACTACAGCCTCTCTGAATCTCTCAACGGAAGCAAACCGTTGTCCAGTTGCCCAAAAAAGCATAGGCTTTTTAGTTTTTATGAATTATGTGGTAATGTATCATTAACATGATAATTTACAGCAGACGTTAACAGTTGGTGTGAACATATCAGACTGAAGTTGCTAAGCCTAAAGTAAAACAATCTCTAACAGTCAAAAGAGTAGAGAAAAGTATAGGTTAGAACTTTTGATTTGGATGGGGCCGGGCTAGTGAGATGTGAAAGATGAAGCTGCTTTGCCCTAACAAATCTTAAAGTTGTGATAAAAACATGTACCGGGTATCTGTGGTTCAACTCTATGTGATCTCTAGATGTGGATGATGTAAGCTACAGGCATTATATGAATTAGAACTAGTTGTCAAGTGTATTTTTAATGCATAACATTTCCTAAGTGACATAAAAAGAATATATTTTTTTAAAGAATATTAGAGACACTAACCATTTACTAAATAAGTGGAGGGAGAATGTTTCGGGTCAGCCATTAGCTTTTTTTTTACAAGAACCCGCCCATTTTGATACCTCTTACAGTTTTGTTCATAAATATTTTAAAGTCTTCATACATGCTCATATATATCTTGCCACATCTACAATATAATTCGGGAATACCTGAGATGTTACGAATATGCGATTCAGTGAGTCAGCATCAAGTTTAGACTTCACAGATATTCCTTATTCTTGCAGCAAGGTTATCATCAAAGGAATGGAGTTACACCTTAACCTTCAGACTGGAACCAATGAGTTTGCTAAAGTGAGCAGTCTCCGAAGCTTTATTTACCTCCGTTATAAATAAGCAAATTCATACAAATTAGATGCCTGCACACTTTCAAAGAGTTATTCAGCTATAAACTGATTGTATGTTACAGTCAATCGGAGCAGTCAATTCCGCCATCAGGACACCAAATGACAGGACATTATATGGTTACAACATTGGAATTAAGACACACTACAAAAATTTTATAATTACATAAAAATAAAATACGTGTGAAATTTGAGTGGTTAAACCTCACAAAAAAAATATGAGTGACCAAATTGGAACACTAATGAAACTTCATTACTATTCGGCGACTTTTTCTCTAAAATAAATATTGTGAAAATTAGGATATTACAGATTTATTATATTTTTATTTAATAAATGTATTATTTAAATTGATAAGTAACTTTTTTTCATATTTATTTCAAATTAAACTCAAATTCAAATCTTATTTCAACCTACCTATAAAATAAAGATACGTTTGATACATCACCATCATCAATTACAATAATTATCATTACAAATATTTGGTTACTAAGTTGGGGAATGAAATTATCATTTGATACCCATAGACTCATAAGAGGGGGAGTATGCACCTTTTATATCTCATTCTCGTAGGACCTACCACTAACATATAGACCATATGTCTTTCTAAAAAAAAATGTGATAACCATACATTAATACAAACAATAGAAATGAAATCGGTATTCTCAATCCATACTACCCTCTAACAATTTTTCCTAAAACACAGTTAATATTCTAACAATTAACATTCTTCACTACAAAGCTACTACAAAATTATAGAGGGAAAAAATAAAAATAAAAATAAAAAATAAAAAAAAAAGCTGCAAAAACCAAAATCAATTAAATCACCCAATATTTCTCTCTAATATGTTAGTTTGACGGATGATAAATTAATATATCATGACCGGACTCGAACTCGAGACTTCGGGATTGCACACTTTGTAACAATTCGCATTTTCAGGATATTTACTTTTCCCGGAAAATTTCACTATTCACTTTTACTATTCATTTTTCCCGAAACTTTCCCGAAAGTTGATTTTTATTTGATATTCTCGAGTGATAAATCATTTCCATGGCAAATTAAATGTTTGACATTCGTCAGATCATTTTCGTGAAAGTTATTAAGGAATTACACGTTTTAGGGTAAAACGTCATTCAGAAATTCTACGTACAACGAAACTCGACCGCGTTAAGTGACCCCGCATCAGAAAAATGTTTGACACACTCATGATTTATTTGAGAATTAATCGTGACTGAGAAAAACATGACCAAAGACTTCCCAGCAGGTCACCCATGTCGGTACTAATCTCACATGAGCACGCTTAACCGAATGGGCGATTAACCGTTAGACCACAAAACGAGTTTCTAAGACATTTTGAGTTTTCAAAATTATTAGAAAAAGTCAACATATTCTTTCCCTCCTCCGTTGACCAAAAATCATCCCTTGATGTTATAAGTCATTTCGTGATTTTTAGACTTACGGTTTGATGTCTAAAAGACATTTAATACCAACCGACACTAGACTGAGCCCAGTCTAGACATTATAAGTCATTTTAAATCATTTTTATCACATTAGAAAAGTAACATTTTACTTTTCTCAATTTTACGCAATATTCGTAAGATTTACGTATTACGCGTTTTAGATCCGTGTTTCCAGTTTTTAGCAGGGTTTACCACCCAAATGGAACCGACCACTCATTTTATATTTTATTATGGGACATATGGACATGTTTATCAATACTTTCAAGTTCCATAATTTTACGACACTCGGTTTTACGTTTTGAGGCTTAATCATTTACGATTGGCATTTCCCGGAGTCAAAACTAACCAAGTATCTTGGATAATACCAAGAAAAGTCCACACCCTTGCTCTCCAAGCTTTGCAAACCGCCATAGGGGGGGGGGGATTCACACTAGGTGGAAAGATCTCATGCATTGTACTCTTGGATGCTTACATGTGTTGAACTTGGCCTCCAAGGGTTGACAAGTCAACACAAGTAACCTCCTTAAGACCCTATAAAAGCCCCCATCCCCCCTTTTGTTGCCGTCCACTTCTACACACACCAACACCATGCCCTTTGCTCTTTTCCTTCCAAGTTTCATGCAAGATTCAAGTGCTAGTTCAAGGTTGAAACCCTAGATAGGTTATCATTCATCAAACACTTCCATAACCTCATATACTTGGTGATTTATCTTGAGTTTAAATCCACTCAATTCACCTAAACCTTCATCATCCATCTTTCAAGAATACCAAGGGTAGAAAGATTGCATGAAGTGGAGTGGGTTGAAGCAAGTCTATCAAAGTCCTATCCTTACATGTTAACTTCCTTTCATCTTTGAAAGCCAAAAGTTGTGAGCCAAACCCTAACTTGATTCTTGTTAAATAATCATGTTCATGTTATTTACATATTATTTGTGCTATATATTGTCTTGTTATCATGTCCATGATGTATAAAAATGACCAAAACAAGTTATTGTTATTGATTGTTACAACAAGTTAATAAAACAAGTAAACTAGTGACTTTGTTGGTATAACCTGATCAAAATGGTAAAAATATGATATTGGATTATTACATAATACATTAGAGGACTTAACAAGGAAACCATAGCAATTTGAACCACCTAAAACGAGTATACGAGTCAAAAGTTACGCCAATTTGAAGTTACCAAAACTTTCCGGCAAAACTGCCAAAATGTTTCTGTGACAGAATAGAAAACACGCAAAAAGAGGCCTTTCTGGTCCGTTTCATGAAAAAGTTAAAACACGAAAGTTGTCCGGAATCACGTTTTCCTTCAGGAACAAAGAGGCTCGAGCCTTGAAAACACTTTCTGAGTAAGATATTTCACAATTTCTTAACAGCTATTTACATATAATAAGTCACTAAGTTATGGTTATACTTTAAAAGGAACAAGAGTTATTATGACCTATAAACAAGACCACCACCATGGCTAGAGCCAAGGTTGGGTCTCATGACCTTGGAACAAGGACCAAAGGTCATGGCTAGGCCATGACGAAACGACCACATAAGCTTATTTAGGCGAAAACATGAAACAAGGAATTAGCAAGAACTTGAACATACAATTTGGATATACTTCACCTAAAAGGAACCATGAGATATTACCAAGAGAAAATGGTCATTCAAGACTTATGAAACTTCCCCTAATAACAATCTTCATGTACTAATAAACTTTCCTAAGTTTATTCAAATATCGGACAAGTAACTTTTCGAATCAAAACTTATATCTATATATTTTATCAACTACTACAATAGTAGGGAGCCTCATGTGAGGAGTTCATCGTGTAAGCCGTCGAGTTGAGTTGTGGATTTACGAGTTAAAGTGTCCTGGCTCCTCGAACGCTTACTAAAATGACTTCTGAATTATGTCGGCCCGAACGGTAGTGAACGATATACCAAAACATACATGTTTCATGAATCTTTCTTTCAAAGACTTACAATATACATCATACCACATCATGGACTAGATGCAAGATATATATATAGGCACTACTTCATATCCTTTACTCCGATCCTAAGTCACAACATTCTATTATAGGTTGCTCGTAGAAACCTTCACGATTCAACCGTTACATTCATTACTTGCTATCTTACTTAAGGTGAGTTCATAGCCCCACTTTCCATTACTTAATTGTTTTACAATTCCTTGGGGGGAATACATGCTATTTCTAAATCGAATACAATGCTTTCTAATGTATGCTTCACGACGATGTTTTATTATCACTAAGTACCAACCTTGCTAAACCGAGATCCTTTATTATGAACCATTTAGTCACTAGCAATAGTGAGCGCGAATATTAATAATAGGCCTATTGGGATTGACGAATCCCATTTGTATTGACTAAGTTCAAACAAATGCATTAATATTTGAGATTTAGGTATGTTAGCAAAGTACCTACCGGGATAAATCTGCCGATCGATATTGGTACACGTTAACGTTTTGGTGTCATAAGCTTAGTGAAATAAATAACGATTTTGTTTTCCAAACATTGGTGTGAGCTTATAACTCACACTACCAACATATTGTGTTCAAACGATTTAACAAACTCTATGAATATCACTCAACCTTTGTGTTGACCTCTCAAGCATGTATTTCAGGTTCATGACGATCAAGGATGGCACGGAATGGCACGGATACTCAAGAGGGCTATAAATTTTATTATCATTCAAAAACTCACTTAATGTGATTTGTAAACATGGAACCAATTGGGACCTCATTTTGTAAACTCTGATATTTATATAATTTGAATGATAAATCTTTTAAAACGACTCAATTGGAGTTCGTTTTCTATTATTGTGACTATTGTGCCGTCGAGTAACACCCAGTTCGAATTCCGCTGCAACCATGAATTGGGGGTGTTACAGATTGGTATCAGAGCCATGGTTATAGAGAAACGGGTCTAAGTGAGACCTAAACTATAACTACAATCACAAACAAAAACATTTTATAGCCTTCCGCTCTCCGTGTCTTCCATCCTCCAGACGATTATGGACTTAGTAAGCATGTTATGCTTCACAAACATATTAGTATATTGATATATACACACTAGGCATTTTATGCTACATGAACACATATAAGTATATTGATATATACACACTAGGCATTTTATGCTACATGAACATATTAGTATATTGATATATAAACTCGGTTTATTTTCAATCATTTATCTAAACAATGAACTAAACATATCTGTGTATGCCTATTCTAAAGCATTTCGACATAGCCACACTCTCCCAATCATGTTCCTACTCCAACATTCATTTTCCAAGACATTGTGAGATACAATGGTCTCATTCATTTTTCAGACATTGTGAGATACAATGGTCTCATTCATTTTTCAAGACATTGTGAGATACAATGGTCTCATTCATTTTTCAAGACATTGTGAGATACAATGGTCTCATTCATTTTTCAAGACATTGTGAGATACAATGGCCTCATTCATTTGCCAAGACATTGTGAGATACAATGGTCTCATTCATTTTCCAAGACATTGTATGATACAATGGTCTTAATCATTTCTCAAATGTTTTGAGTCACCTAATGGTTTAACCTACTTCCCAGACATTGTGAATTGCACAATGGTCTAACCGACTTCCGAGACATTGTGATTTGTGCAATTGTCTCTGGAATTATTTCACGACCTCATCAATATCATTTCTTATGATATCAAAAACCCGTCACAATCTAACGATTTCCAAACAAGAAATATGAGATTTCTAAAGGACAAACTAATCCATCATCGACAAAAGCTGAACTTTCTCTACATTCATCAAAGTTTTCTTATGAAACCTTCATTATTAAAAGTTCGTGATCCTGGCCAAGTATGTTCTACTTTAGAACTACTTAAAACTTCCTTTCCATACGTATCTACCCTTACTACCTTCTATGCAATGGAATATGAAAACATACGTTACAAGTCTTGTATGGACGGGACTTGCAACTTAAGGGTTGACATCGCCTTTGTTTAGTGAACAGTTTCCCAAAACCAACGGACATATCACAAGTATACCTAATTTAGGTATTTGAAAATTTTATCGAACCTTGGCTAAATATAGACTAGTCACCTATATTTAACCTAGGGACAGTGGAATATAGTCTGACTAACTATATTCGACTTAAAATTTTCAAATACTGAGAATAGTTGTACTAGGGTTATGTTTAGATTGATTTCCTACATGAACACGATAAACCACCAGAATACATTAAAACAATCTAGAGACACGATAGTGCCTTACCACTCAGCGAAATCTTAACATTTTATTTGTACTACCTAACTTCATTCTTGAAAGTTTTCATTTATGAGATAATCCGAACTACTATCCTGGGATAGTTATCAATTATTCTCTTCATCCTGTAGAAGTACCATCCTGTTTAGGATACCATTCCATCATAAACTTTTAAAATCTCTTAAGATTTTCAAAACAAATTCAACATCTATACCTAAGAGTATTAATGTTAAGCATACACTACACACTTTTGTTCATCAACATATCATAACATTATCTTCACAACAGTTGGAAACACAAGCTCATTAACAGATCTTGATGCACTTTTAAAGCTCAAATCATCCTTAGTTACACCACAAGCACCCTTATCAGCTTTACAAGTTTGAATATTCATCTTGTACTTTTGGAACACCAGTATCATCTCGTAATACACTACCTTGTAACTCACCGGCTAAGTATGAATGTTGTGTCGGGAATTCTTGAGTAGGATGATTTATAATGTCCTTATTTGAATGGATTGGGATGCCTTTTTATTTAAATAAAGAAATTATAAATCATCGAACCATACGTTTATATTCCTTTAGTTACATTGTTTGGGATGCCTCTCTATGTAAATAAAGAATTATAAACAAGTGGGCTTATTTGTATCCGAAATAACATAAGTATGAAGTCAACCTACATTACATTGCTCGGGTATGGCATGATACCTACATTACATTGCTCGGGTATGGCATGATACCTACATTACATTGCTCGGGTATGGCATGATACCTACATTATATTCGCCACAAGAAATCCTATCTTTTTACCGACATCGCTTCCAACCATGACATAAACACTAGGTACAACAACCGATTACCTACTAGACTATGATTGCGACTACTATCCCAATTTCCATTGATATTCTACTACTATATCAATTTCCATTTATTGGATTCCTATGTAAATTGCTATTGTTGTTCAACTGTTATATCAATTGCTATTGATACATGACAACTATATCAATTTTCATTTTGATATTTAACTATATCAATTTCTGTACAACTACTATATCAATTTCTATTAATAATCGACTGCTATATCAATTTTCTTTGATATTCGACTATTATATGGATCTCTACCGATATTCAACCATGTTATCAATCTCTATTGACACACCATATTCTGAGACAAATCAAACTACATCACTAGTAATTCCAGACTTTGGTACTCATAAGTAACCACACATCTTTATCGACACCACTCCAACGTATGACACACAAAGAACTTCGGGACGAAGTTCCCCGTAAGGGGTAGAGACTGTAACAATTCGCATTTTCAGGATATTTACTTTTCCCGGAAAATTTCACTATTCACTTTTACTATTCATTTTTCCCGAAACTTTCCCGAAAGTTGATTTTTATTTGATATTCTCGAGTGATAAATCATTTCCATGGCAAATTAAATGTTTGACATTCGTCAGATCATTTTCGTGAAAGTTATTAAGGAATTACACGTTTTAGGGTAAAACGTCATTCAGAAATTCTACGTACAACGAAACTCGACCGCGTTAAGTGACCCCGCATCAGAAAAATGTTTGACACACTCATGATTTATTTGAGAATTAATCGTGACTGAGAAAAACATGAACAAAGACTTCCCAGCAGGTCACCCATGTCGGTACTAATCTCACATGAGCACGCTTAACCGAATGGGCGATTAACCGTTAGACCACAAAACGAGTTTCTAAGACATTTTGAGATTTCAAAATTATTAGAAAAAGTCAACATATTCTTTCCCTCCTCCATTGACCAAAAATCATCCCTTGATGTTATAAGTCATTTCGTGATTTTTAGACTTACGGTTTGATGTCTAAAAGACATTTAATACCAACCGACACTAGACTGAGCCCAGTCTAGACATTATAAGTCATTTTAAATCATTTTTATCACATTAGAAAAGTAACATTTTACTTTTCTCAATTTTACGCAATATTCGTACGATTTACGTATTACGCGTTTTAGATCCGTGTTTCCAGTTTTTAGCAGGGTTTACCACCCAAATGGAACCGACCACTCATTTTATATTTTATTATGGGACATATGGACATGTTTATCAATACTTTCAAGTTCCATAATTTTACGACACCCGGTTTTACGTTTTGAGGCTTAATCATTTACGATTGGCATTTCCCGGAGTCAAAACTAACCAAGTATCTTGGATAATACCAAGAAAAGTCCACACCCTTGCTCTCCAAGCTTTGCAAACCGCCATAGGGGGGGGGGATTCACACTAGGTGGAAAGATCTCATGCATTGTACTCTTGGATGCTTACATGTGTTGAACTTGGCCTCCAAGGGTTGACAAGTCAACACAAGTAACCTCCTTAAGACCCTATAAAAGCCCCCATCCCCCCTTTTGTTGCCGTCCACTTCTACACACACCAACACCATGCCCTTTGCTCTTTTCCTTCCAAGTTTCATGCAAGATTCAAGTGCTAGTTCAAGGTTGAAACCCTAGATAGGTTATCATTCATCAAACACTTCCATAACCTCATATACTTGGTGATTTATCTTGAGTTTAAATCCACTCAATTCACCTAAACCTTCATCATCCATCTTTCAAGAATACCAAGGGTAGAAAGATTGCATGAAGTGGAGTGGGTTGAAGCAAGTCTATCAAAGTCCTATCCTTACATGTTAACTTCCTTTCATCTTTGAAAGCCAAAAGTTGTGAGCCAAACCCTAACTTGATTCTTGTTAAATAATCATGTTCATGTTATTTACATATTATTTGTGCTATATATTGTCTTTTTATCATGTCCATGATGTATAAAAATGACCAAAACAAGTTATTGTTATTGATTGTTACAACAAGTTAATAAAACAAGTAAACTAGTGACTTTGTTGGTATAACCTGATCAAAATGGTAAAAATATGATATTGGATTATTACATAATGCAGTAGAGGACTTAACAAGGAAACCATAGCAATTTGAACCACCTAAAACGAGTATACGAGTCAAAAGTTACGCCAATTTGAAGTTACCAAAACTTTCCGGCAAAACTGCCAAAATGTTTCTGTGACAGAATAGAAAACACGCAAAAAGAGGCCTTTCTGTTCCGTTTCATGAAAAAGTTAAAACACGAAAGTTGTCCGGAATCACGTTTTCCTTCAGGAACAAAGAGGCTCGAGCCTTGAAAACACTTTCTGAGTAAGATATTTCACAATTTCTTAACAGCTATTTACATATAATAAGTCACTAAGTTATGGTTATACTTTAAAAGGAACAAGAGTTATTATGACCTATAAACAAGACCACCACCATGGCTAGAGCCAAGGTTGGGTCTCATGACCTTGGAACAAGGACCAAAGGTCATGGCTAGGCCATGACGAAACGACCACATAAGCTTATTTAGGCGAAAACATGAAACAAGGAATTAGCAAGAACTTGAACATACAATTTGGATATACTTCACCTAAAAGGAACCATGAGATATTACCAAGAGAAAATGGTCATTCAAGACTTATGAAACTTCCCCTAATAACAATCTTCATGTACTAATAAACTTTCCTAAGTTTATTCAAATATCGGACAAGTAACTTTTCGAATCAAAACTTATATCTATATATTTTATCAACTACTACAATAGTAGGGAGCCTCATGTGAGGAGTTCATCATGTAAGCCGTCGAGTTGAGTTGTGGATTTACGAGTTAAAGTTTCCTGGCTCCTCGAACGCTTACTAACATGACTTCTGAATTATGTCGGCCCGAACGGTAGTGAACGATATACCAAAACATACATGTTTCATGAATCTTTCTTTCAAAGACTTACAATATACATCATACCACATCATGGACTAGATGCAAGATATATATATAGGCACTACTTCATATCCTTTACTCCGATCCTAAGTCACAACATTCTATTATAGGTTGCTCGTAGAAACCTTCACGATTCAACCGTTACATTCATTACTTGCTATCTTACTTAAGGTGAGTTCATAGCCCCACTTTCCATTACTTAATTGTTTTACAATTCCTTGGGGGGAATACATGCTATTTCTAAATCGAATACAATGCTTTCTAATGTATGCTTCACGACGATGTTTTATTATCACTAAGTACCAACCTTGCTAAACCGAGATCCTTTATTATGAACCATTTAGTCACTAGCAATAGTGAGCGCGAATATTAATAATAGGCCTATTGGGATTGACGAATCCCATTTGTATTGACTAAGTTCAAACAAATGCATTAATATTTGAGATTTAGGTATGTTAGCAAAGTACCTACCGGGATAAATCTGCCGATCGATATTGGTACACGTTAACGTTTTGGTGTCATAAGCTTAGTGAAATAAATAACGATTTTGTTTTCCAAACATTGGTGTGAGCTTATAACTCACACTACCAACATATTGTGTTCAAACGATTTAACAAACTCTATGAATATCACTCAACCTTTGTGTTGACCTCTCAAGCATGTATTTCAGGTTCATGACGATCAAGGATGGCACGGAATGGCACGGATACTCAAGAGGGCTATAAATTTTATTATCATTCAAAAACTCACTTAATGTGATTTGTAAACATGGAACCAATTGGGACCTCATTTTGTAAACTCTGATATTTATATAATTTGAATGATAAATCTTTTAAAACGACTCAATTGGAGTTCGTTTTCTATTATTGTGACTATTGTGCCGTCGAGTAACACCCAGTTCGAATTCCGCTGCAACCATGAAGTTGGAGGAAAGATGAAGGACTGAACTTAAAATAGAGTTCAAGAAAAACATGGAATGGGCTTGTAAAACCCATGTTTGGCCAAACCCAACCCATTAGGGTGTAGGGTTTGTGTCTTGTGCTCCAAGATGTTGATTAGTATATAAACAAACCCTTTTGTTCATTCTAATCATCCCTTGGTTCACTTGCAAACCAAATCTCCTTCTCTTTCTCCTCTTGAGTTAGAAATCGAACTACACCCTTATAGGGTTCCTACTAGATTTCTAAGCTCAAAACCATTCTTGTTTAGTTGATCAACTACACCCTTCTAAGGTTCCTACGCGATCTTCTAAACATTGTGTTTGGATTGCTTGTGAATTAAGAACCTAGCTTTTCTTATTGAAACGCTACTAATACGTGTGTTCAAGAACGAAGTGTTGGCATACTTTTGCTAACAAGGTGATTTGCCCTATTCGACTAACCCTAGTCGATCCACCATTAAACCCAATTAGGGTTTATAGTTCTTGTTCCATTGGTTTCTTGTTCTTGCTAGAAATCACAAAGAGGTACGCATCCATTTATATTCGGTTAATTTATTATTTGTATTTGATCTATTCCGCTGCGTACTCTTTGATGTTTATATGTTTATTATTATTCATATATTCCAACAGTGGCATCAAGAGCCGTTAATACATTATAATGAATTACCGAAACACATAAAATTGAATCGTTTGATTATAACATGCTTGGTGTTCTTATGTTTTTATTTTTTTCATAAACCCTAGTTTTTATTTTTATTTCGAATTTATTTAATTAATTATATATATGTCGAAAGTTTTTTTTTAAAAAAAAATAGGGTTTGATGAATCATGTAATAAAAACTTGTAGAAACCCTAGGTTGCATGTAATTTATGTGTATGGATATTGTTATATGCCGTTTAGTTGCGTTCCTTGATTGACATGATTATTTGCTATAATATGTGCAATATGGTCATTCATGACAAACCATGCATGTGTTGTCTTGGATTGTGATGATTAGGTTTTAAGATTTCATGCTTATTATGCGATTATTTTATAATTGTTAAATTGTTTAGTAAATATTATGAATAAAGATTACTAAAATTTAATTAATTATAAGATTAGGGAAGACCCTATTAATCGTATATTAAATCAATAGTGTGTTTTAATATTGATTTTATTTTAGCATGACCATTATTGTTGTTGTTTGTTTATTTTATTTTATTACTTTTGTTTTATATGTTTTTAACATGATAGTAACAAAGGGTAATTTCAATAAATAAAATATTAAACGGACTTAATAATGGTGAAATCTTGTTTTGAGCTTACTTAATAAATCTTGGACTTTTGGTTGATTGATCGCGACTGTATTAAGTGGTTGAAAGGTGGAACTAATTATGACAAACTATTAAAGTGGGTATAAGGATGGCTACGCATTAAATTGCGGCCTTAGTGAGCCTCCATTCTGGCTTACCGCTCGCCTGTGAGTCATATTTTAGTCTTTACCTAACATCCATGATAACTACGAAGCACTTAAGGAAAAGTTGTAAGTTTCTCAACGCCTCAATCAAAAGTTTGGAGATTTAAGCTCGTAAAGAAACTAATGAGTAAAAGTTTTTTTACATGAAACATATGCTACAAGATGAATGCATGACATCTTTGTACATATATTTGATTACACACATCAAATTTACTACCCTTAAATTTAAGTTATATGCCATCCAATGAAACGGAAACACCTAAAATTGGATCTACGTCAGGGCGTAACCTGGCTAGATTGCAATGGAGGGGCAAATTACATGATTTCATCACTAGCAGATCAACTGGTGTGGTGTCATTATGTAATTTTGTTGTTTCTTAAATTGGTTAACTTAATTGAGTTGATAGTGGGAACTGATCACTCAAGGCATAAGAAGATGGGGATAAAACATGCTTACATTGCAACTGCGGTTGGCAATTAATGTAAATCCCATCGATTCTAGGAATTGCAATTGAATATTGGCAATTGAGGCTCGACTCGTACCTTATTGAATAACGTCATCACTAGCAGATCAACTGATGTGATGAACTTATGTCAATTTGGATCCTAGTTTTTCAATGTAAAATTAAAATGGTTATATGTTTATGAACCATGGGTATTTAATTTTCTTGAAAATTTAATTATCGAAAATACTAAAATTGAATTTTGTAATTCTTTTTAACGTATTAATGCAACATTAAAGCCGTAAACGTGGTTTGGTCTTAAATTGGTAAATTGATATAATTCTGCTTTCAAACATAATGTTTGATTGAGAAAAATTTACCGAAATGTAAGAAAGTCTATTTTCCATGAGAGTAGAATAAGACTCAATCCTATTCCTTTTCATGATTGAGAAAGGTATGATAGGAACATTAGAATTGTCTACATTCTAATATATAACTCATAGCAATCCTTAATATTTAAGGATATAGTGCATCTTATTTTCCATAGAAATTTCATTACTCTTATTTGGTGAATGAATTCTTCTATAACAAACAAGGCATTTGGTTAAATGGAAAATATGAGTTATTAGAAGCTGGACAGATTACCGCAAAATTGGTAAAAGGCAAAGCTAGTATTTTATCTAGTTGTTGTGCTTTAAAGGTGCTACATACCATTATGGGGATAGTAGGCCTATTAAGGAAGAAGCTGCATGCACAAATTCTTCAAGTTAATATCATTGATGGATAATCCATCATAAACATAGTAGAATACACATTTTAGAACCTGAGTAATTATTACATATGGGTTTTTCTAAATGTGTAGGAAAGTAAAAACAAGCAAATTGTTTTCACTGGTTATGAAACACATACAATGTTGTCAAATCCAGTGGGAGCTTTGTGTTGTTTACTGAATATAGAGTTATTGTTATGTTCTCTAATTCAGTGGGAGCTACAAGATTTAATTTCTGTGTAGTAGCCCAAAAATTATCTTCAAGATAATTACTTTCAAATTGTAGACACTCGTGTTCTTAGGATAGCCATATGCGTTTCCTGATAAGACAAAGTAGTCCTACATCTACTTATGACACAAATCATATTGAATCACATAAACAAACTTATGTTGTGTTGTTTATATACTACATGATATTGTTCAATGCACAAGTGGGAGAATTGTCTATTGTGTGCAAAGGAACAATACATAGAGAAATATGATGATAGGATTCTCTTAATTGCAAGGTAAGAGATCAATGTTCTAATAAGACTTATACATTTCATGTGTAAGATTATCTTATGTAGAACATGTGTCATGATTATAAGACTACTTTTATGTCTTATGATATTCAAATTAAAGGAAACACTTGAATTTACAATTTACGTCAGGGTGTAACCTGCCTAGATTGCAATAGAAAGGTAAACTACATGATTTCATTACTAGCAGATCAACTGATGTAATGGAATTATGTGAGTTTGCAGTTTCTTAAATTGGATAATTCATAAAATGACATAAGCAAATGAAGTAGTAAATTAACTTGAAATTACTATTAAAACCAAGTGGAGGTGTTCACAAATACTTTAGTTATTTATGTTTATATCTTCTTATAAACATGAAGTCTTTTAACTATTACAAGACTTATAATAAAGTAAGACGTTAAACTTGTTATGTTTCAAACAAGAAATCATTGAGTTGATCAATGATGTACAACGTAAAGTGGGAATATAACAGTTCATGTATTCTTAAGACATGAACATGAAGTGACTTGTTCAAAAGGTACTTATGTTATATAGCATGCAATTGGCTTGGAAATTCTATTGTACCATTAAGTTGACTTAGTTGGTAAATAGGTAAGCCAAAGGGAATAAGTTTATATTACATATTGTTAGTTTGTCTCACAATATTAATTCTAATGAAACATCACAAGTTGGTGGTGTGTTCAGTTAGGAAAAATCAAACTCTTGTTATATTGTTTGATTAAAAGATAAATATGACTTCTTTTCTTCCAAAAGTTGTCAAGGTTAGAAAATTGAGTATGGATTGAATATACTCAATAAGACTCCAACCTAGAAGATTAAATAAGACATTATGGAATGTGATGAATCACATTAAAGTCTTAAAATTAAGTAATGATTTTGTTAATAAGTAGTTTTAACAAACAAGAGTCAGGAACGGTAAAATATTTTTGTAATATCCCAAATGAGAACGAGTTAGTGTTGCTCATCTTGCTAAAGTATTTATAAAATACAAAAGGCAAGTGGGAGTTTTGTTTAGATCTTGAAAGATCAAAATTACAAAATATATAATCTTCTAAAACCACACTAGTGAAAATCATGATGAGGTTTGAAATATAAAGGTTAAATCTCAACATGATGAAACTCTCATTCATAGATCCGTAGGGATGTCTCAGATAGTTAATTAATATGCTGAGAATTATGAATTACAGGATCAAAGTAAGCCTGTTAATCATAATGACACATTTACTAATTATGGTAAATTGCTCATACTATGAATGTTAAGATGCTGTCCATAAAGATAAATCAACTTTGAAAACTTGGTTTATCTTAATGAAGATGAGTTTCTGCAAGAGAAGAAAAACCCTAGAGGTTTAAATCTTTGCATAAAGAATCATATGGACAAAATTGTATACATATTTTAATGTATGTCTTATGACAAGATTATTAATCATACTTAAGTAATTAACTATGATTGAATACTCTTTCCTAAGCACATTAAAATACAAAGATGGTAGTTGTCATATTCATTTTTATGAATATGAAATTTGACAATGGATTATAAAACCTCTTTCTTATATAATTACTTAAGCGAGGACGATGAGTAATTAAGAGTTTTATGAATTCATTTAATCTTTGAAAGTATACAAAATGCAAGAATCCAAGTATGGATAGATGCATGCATCAAGGAGATAAATCTTATGTTTAAATATTAAATCTATGTTTTGATTTATAATTTAAAATAAGATAACTCCTAAGTAATTCTGAAAGCTAGTGGGAGTATTATGTTTGCTTATTTAAATCATATATGTTGTATAACATATAGGAAGTAACATTCTATATAAGTTAAATGGTAAGTCATAACTTGGAATGAAACTTTACTTGAAAGATTTAATAAGTACAACCTTGAATATATGTTTATTGATGTAAACACGTGTGGTAAATGAATCTAATAGAACATGATATATCATTTAGAAAGTTTAAATGGATATGTAGTACATAAATGAAATTAAGTTGGACACGAGAATTTTTCATGTACATCATGTTGTTGTTATATCATGCTTTGATAAAAGATGATTTGAGAACATTGATATCTAATGAAAGATATTAGATAAGTTGTGTAATAAATATTCTAAAGGAATATATTTGGATATAGAATCACATCCTTAGCCTGGAACAATTTCTAGATTCTATAAATGAACAATTTGTAAAATTGTCATAGCCAACAAACTTGAAAGTTTGGAAGGAATAAAACATTACACATTGAAGTTTACGGAAAAGAGCATATTGTTGTTTGCATACAATGTGTGGAAAACTAGAAGGGGGGGTTAAATAGTTTTATGTCCTTTTAAAATTTATACGCACAAGTTAGTTTTAAAAACTTCGATTCTTGTTTATGTGAATTCAATACTTGCACTATATGAACAATTGTATAATAACTAACTAACTAAACTAATTAGTAAAGGTAAATAAATATGTAATGAGAAGAGTTAGAAAGATCAAACCACAACACAAGGATTTATAGTGGTTCGGCTACAAGGACACCTTCCTTGTTCCTACTCCACTCCCCGAGTCACCTACTCGAGAGTTTTCTTCACTATGTCAACAAACTCCCTTATGGCGGAGAAAACCGTACACACCAATATACACACCAATTTACACACCAATATACACACCAATCTACACACCAATCTTCACACCAATCTTCACACCAATCTACACACCAATCTTCTTCACACCTAGCTTCTACATACCAATCTTCTACACACCTTCTTCTACACACCAATCTTCACAACTATCGTACTTCACTACTAATCAACTTCTACTATCTACACAACTTCTATATCTTCTAAACAAATAATAACAAGCACAACACAATATTCACAAATGAATATATATATACACTATGCACAACAACTCTTCAACACTTCTTGAACTTGGTTGTAGAGAGTTCTTCTTTTGCACTTAGAATGAGAATGGATGATGAGGGATTGAATCACTTGAAACAAGGATTAATATACAAATGATCAAAGGGTTTTTGATGAGTTTTAGATGATTGTAGATCTGAAAATTTCGTGCAAAAGGTGAGGAAAAATTCCAGAATTAAGGTGGTATTTATAGGGGAAGAAATCTGACAGTTTCTGACAGAGGAGCGTGGCCGGCCCCCTTAAAGCATGGCCAGCCCCCTTAAAATTAAGGGGACCGCCCCTTATAATTAAGGGGGCCGCCCAACTGTAACGGCCAGAAAAACTGTCTTTTAGTGGGGAAAGTTTATTTGGTGAAAAACTAACTGATTTTGGTTAAATATTTGAAATCATATATTTAGTATGATTAAAACATTTTTCCTTATTACCAAAAGTGTTTTTCAAAAATATATAATAAGATTATATAATTAAATAAACTTTGTATTAGTTAATTAAATACCCCTTTGATCATGAGATGTATTAAGCACTTATTTATCCATACCTTAAGTGATTAAGTTGGATATAGTGATATAAACTAGTTTAATACTTGTTTACGTAGTAATCAAACGATTGACGAGTTTACATTTTGTGATCGTCAAAATATAGAGATATCGAAAAATATAAATAACGTTTTCATACATTATTTATGTCAACAATCTCCCCCTTTTTGATGATTACAAAATATAAACTCATTAGTCGAAAATTAGTCTATATACAAGTATTAGAGTGAGTTTATATCACTTCTCCCCCTTTTTGTTAGCATCAAAAAGGTTTTCCCAAGTTGACGGAAGCTCCCCCTTGAAGTATACTCCCCCTCATTTTGAGGCCAAAAGGAATTGGGATATGGATATCTTGCAAAAATATTTAGTGGCAAGCAACACATATATATGGATATAGCATGCAAGAGTAAAAACATAACCATAATATTAATGATATAAAAGAAAGTTACAACAAGCATAACAAAAGCCTTAAAGGCTTACAATCATCATAGAAATAATAAACCAAGTCTCAAACATGAGAGTCCTCTCTAGAGCTTGCCATCCAAAAGGGTTTAACACAATTTTATTTGTGAATCACCATACATGTTTAATTGGGAGGAATGGATGGTGAACATGGACATGGTGATGGTGGAGGTGAGTTTGTTGATGGTGGTGGAGGTGTTGTGTTTGTTGTTGGTGGTTGATGCAACATGTTTTCAATATGAGAAAACATGTATTGGATCTCATCTCTTAATCCGAACACAATTGTTCGGTTGTGAATGCAACAAAGGCAAGTGTCTCCATGAGCTTCAAGTAAGCTCCATGGGACGGGGTTATAGGTTGGTGGGTTGATAGGAGATGATGAGAAATGTGCATCAAGGAGTGTTAATGGTGATAATGAGAGAGTGAGTGCAAGAGATGTGTTCTCATTGGTAGGTTGTGATGGTTGATCAATTGTTGGAGGAGATAAGTGGGTGTTGATGTAGTCATTTATGGATGAAGTGGATGGTATGGAGGAAGTGGAGTTTCCATTTGTTGAAGGTGTTTTTGAGGGTGCATTTGGTGCACTAGGAGATGAACATTGAGGTGGTGGAGATGGAGTGGTGTTGTCTTCATTTGTAAGATCAATGAAGAGTTGTTTGGGTGGTATAATGACAAGTTTTTGTTTCTTGGCATTGTTTGAATGGGTGGTTCTTGGTGATGACATGATGATGGTTATGAGTGATGAGGATGATGAATTATGAATTAAACATGCATGGGAATTATATAGTGGGAAAACATGTTTAGAAGTGGAATTATTTTGAAATTGTAATGTTTTATTCCAAAATCAGTTTGGTTTTTAAGAGTAATGGTAGTTGGGACTAGCAAAAGGGATCACATGATGCAAAAGAAAACAGTGTAAAAACTGTTTCAGATGGCCGGTCCCCTTAAATGGTGGCCGGTCCCCTTAATTTTAAGGGGGCCGCCCTTTATGATTTAAGGGGGCCGCCCATCTGACGACCCAGAAACCAAAAATTTTCAAAAATTTTCTAGAAAGATGTTATGTTCTGGTTTGAATGTGCCGCAAGCTCAATTTGGACATTTCATATTTGTCTTGGTTTATTAGAAAGCATACATGTCATATAGTTATATAACCATTAACTAATCATGCAAACATATATATATAGATCAAGAGCAACATGCATAAAAATATCAAGTTATCATCCTAAACACATATTCAAATGACAAGTATTTCCGAATAAACTTCGGACAAATAACACACAAGACATAAAAATAAAACATTGTTAAACAAACATAATCCGACCATATCATTTCTTTTTCTTCCCGAAGATCCCCTTCAAAGTCTTCCCAATAGATTTGAAGCCACCTCTAACTTCTTCGTGCAAGCTCTTTTGTCTTCTAAGCATCTCGGTAGTTCGTTCATGAAGCACTTCTTCAGTTTGATCACTTGGAGATGGAGTAGAATAGTTGGGATAGTCAAGATCCTCTAAATTGTCAACGAACTCAGAAAACGAAGGGGTACTAACATCATCGATGTTTTCCTCCTCATCGTCATCATCTTGCCTTGAGGATGATCCATGAAAGCTATGACGACGAGGTTTACCCTTGTCACTTCGAGTTCGTCAAGCTTGTTTTAGAGCGAGAGTACGTAGAGTGGGGTAGATGGACTCATAAATACTATTGTCAAGATCGGGGTAGTACTCGATAACATGACGATAGATACGAGTAAGGAACATTCCATATGGAAGGTTGGCTTTGGGAGTTTTTCTAGCACACTCAATCCGTTTGATAAAGAAGTAGGCCAAATTGTATGGCTTTTCGACAGCTATACAATACAACATGTGAGCAAGGCTAGCCGGGAGATGGTCCCGGTGACCTCCAGTACCAAACGCATTCTCACGAATGAGTTCTTCCCAACGCTTCATGTGTGGGCTTAATTCTTTGAGGAGAAGTTGGTATGGAGAAATTTGAACGTTTTTGGATTTTATTTTTCGACTTGTGGTGGCACGATCTATACCAAGGACTTGACGAATTTCGTCGGGATGAGGAATTTCGTCGAGATATGGACCAAAGGTTGGTCGATAGCGATTAAGAGATTCGAGGTCCCACTCGTTTGAGAAAACGGCTTGACCTCTAAATGAAATTTGGAGGATATGACCAAATTGTTCGAGAGTAAGGGTGATAAATTCATTTTGAATCATGAAAGAGATGGTGATGAAACCAAGGTCATTGGTTTGGACGGTGACTTGGCTATAGAAATCCATAATGAAGCGAGGAATAATAGGTTCATTTATTTCATAAAGACAATTGAAGTTGATGCTTGAAAACAAGCGATTTATGTATTCGGATTGAGCAAAAGCAAGATCTACTACACGTCCCACATGAATATTTCTATCTTCAATTTGACGATAGATAAGTCCAATGGAAGGAGATGTGGTAGGGAGTTGAGAAACTTTGGGAATGTAGTTTTTAGTGTGAGAAAGATCTTCGGTAGTTGCTTTGGGCATTTTCACCTAAACACATCAACAATTCAAAAAGACCAAAATAAATATAAAGAAAGATAAAAGTACATGTTTATTGTTAAGGCTTATGTTGGAACGTAAACATACTTCGTTACTAATCCTAAGAAGTAGATTACCATGTTCCTTAATATTGTTTTTAACTCGTTCTAGATATACTTTACGATGTTTAATTAGTAGTTATGGACAAATCCAAACGCCCCTTTAAACATCTTAATATATCATGAATTTTACTAGATTTACATTAGATTGTAAAACTAGCTATTTCTTGCGAGTTTCTTATGCATGTGATTTGTTTTTGAAAAAGATGGTTTGTATTTTTACTTAAAAATGTCATTTTTAGTAATAAACCAAACGCTCCCTTAACTAGTGACTTATAACTCAAGTGCGTCAATATACATATGAATTATATATCTTGACGTGTTCGATAAACAATTTTAAGATTTATAATTATAACAAAGTTTTATAAAAATTATAATGACAATATTTCGATATTATTTGGACATAATCCAAACACCCCTATATTGTGAACCAATATAATTTTTCTTAGTCGAAAAGTGTAGTTTCAAGTTTTACAAGTTACAAACGTACAATGTGATTAGTTTTAACACGTTTTCAAATCATTATTCAACAATGTGTTTACTAAAATTTTGAAAAGGAGTGTATGAAATTTAAAAAAAAAAAATTCGACATGATAGTTCATAATAACAAGTTTCTAGTGTTGATAAATCATCCTAATCCTAAGGGAAGCATTTGGTTATGGAGTTTTAAGGCTTAATTCGAAAGAAATTATGAAATTTGATGAATTTTATAAAACATGCATAATCATGAGTATGATCAAATAAGATGAAATTAGATGAAATGTGTTATGAAAAACTTACAATAAGTAATGGTGATAGTGTTAGATGAATTTGCCCTTTGCGAATTAACCCGAATTATGTGATTTGAGAGGTTTTTGGGTTTTGGTTTTCGTCACAGCAGAAGCAAGGGAAGGGGAGTATGAAAAAGTGGAGTGTTTGGGAAAAGGAATAAGGAGAAAAACGGGTTGGATCAATCAGATGGCCGGCCCCCTTAAACATTAAGGGGGCCGCCCTTCATTTGGCTGCCGGTCCCCTTAAACATTAAGGGGGCCGCCCTCCAAAATTTGATTTTTGTGATTTTGGTTTCTGAAAAAAAATAATATCTATTCATATGTATGTATTAGATTTATATTTAATCAAAAATACGTTGGAGGGTATTCGCACGAAAGGAATTACTTGACACTTTTAATCGACAATTTGCCAATTAAATTTTCTTGATCATTTCGGATGAAATTTATCAAGTTATCAAGTACACGAGAACGTTGTGGAAAGTTCATAAGTATATATATGTATATATATATTTTATTGGTATGGGCTTATAAGACGAGAACATAGGAGGGAGACGTATGCAACGGAAGCTGGGAGTTTGTTTTATCCATAGATTTTTCGACTCATCTCACTTCATCAGCATGAGTGTTGATTGAACATTAAAGTTCAATAAGGCAAATGGGGAAAAGAAATGTTCGTAAACGAACAATCTCTAGTTCTAGAAAATCAACAAATGAATTTTCTAGGTTATAAGATCCTAAATATAGCTAAGTATATAAATATATATATATATATATATATATATATATATATATATATATATATATATATATATATATGTATATATGCATATTTAGATATAATATAAAAAAAATAGAGATTAATAAGTCAAGTAAAATCACATAAACATAACACACTAAACTAAGCATGCATTTCTAGACAAGAAACTTAAAAGGAAATGTGTACCTTTTGTCTTTAATGCGTTAATCTTCAAGGTCTTCAAGAAGTAAATCGGACAAGAGGTGACAATGAAAAGTTCCATGCTTGGATGGCGAATATTATTTACGTTGGTGCCCATTGTTTCATTTGTCCAAAGTTATTTGGTCCGAACATGTTTTGTATTTGACTTGGATGCATATAAGGTGGAAACATTCCCCACGGATTGAAGTTCCACATTTGTTGATTATAGTTAAAGTTTCGTCTATTATGGTTTGTTCTTGGTTGAGGTGTTTTAGGTCTAGGATATGAATTATTTGGTTTCCTAGGTGGTGGAGTTTTAGATCTTGTTTTAGATTTAGATAATCCAACTTCGGTTTTTAAAGATGGTTTATAGAATGGTTTTATTTCTTCATTACTAGCGATAGGTATTATTTTATTTTTTATGAGTAAATGTTTAGGATTAAGTATTGAAGGTTTTGGTTCATTTTCAAATTTAACGTTTTTAGCTCCACTTGTTGAAGATTCAGTTGAGTTAAATCCTAGTCCGGTTTTATCTCCTGATATTCTTTGAATACTTATAATTTTACTAAGTGAGTTACTACTATTTTCAAATTTATCAAGTTTGCAAATTTCATTCTTAAGTATGTTGTTTTCACTTTTAAGCTCTTGACATGTTTTACATTCTTCAACAATTTCTTTTCCTTTTTCAAGTTGACGTATTTTAATTTTTAGTTCAAGCACTTCATTTTCTAGTTGGTTGTTTATGTATTTTAGTGATTTATTTTTAGCCATAACTAGTTGTCATATTTTACATAATCTATTGTATTCACTATCTAAATCTTTTTCATCTAATGATAGATTTTCATCACTAAAGTATTCGGATTCGGAACGTACCTCACTTGATGATTTGGCCATGAGACACTTTTCATCCTTTGTTGTTTCATTCTCATCTTCATCACTATCACTCCAAGCACCTCCAACGAATGCTCTTTGATTTTGATCTCTTGTCATCATTGGACATTTTCCAATGAGGTGATTCGGATCACCACACTTGAAACACTTTCTCTCATTCTTGCTATACTTGTCATCATTATTCTTTTGAGATGTTCTTCTTTCATCGTGTGGTTGTCTAACGAATCTTCCTCGCCTTTTGAAGAATTTCTTGAAGTCTCTTACGGCCATGGCATATTCTTCGTCATCGCTTTCGGAAGATGAGCTATCTTCGTTGTTGGATTCCTTTCTAGCTTTCAAGGCGATTGACTTGCTTTGCTCACGTTTTCCTTTAACCATTTCAGAATCCTTCTTTATAATTGCTTCGTAGACTTTCAGGTTTCCAATTAATTCATCAAGTTGTAGTGTTGACAAATTCTTTGATTCTTCAATAGCCGTCACTTTAGCTCGCCATTTTGGGTGAAGAGCTCTAAGAAATTTCCTAACAAAATTCTTACTAGAGAAATTCTCATCAAGTGCTTTTAAACTTGTGATGATAGTGTTAAATCTAGCAAAAGCATTATCAATTGATTCCTCTTCCGGAATCGTGAATTGTTCATATTGTTGAACAAGTAGATCTATTTTGCTATCTTTGACTTGATTATTACCTTGGTGAGTTATTAATAAAGAGTTCCAAATTTCTTTTGCGGTTTCACACATAAAGATCCTTTCGTACTCTTTACGTGGTAGCGCATTATAAATTACCATTTTTGCTTCATTATTTTTAGCAAGTTTTCTTTTTAAATCATCATTTTGTTTTTCAAAAGGTACGATTTCATCTTTCTTAGTTTCGGGGTTATTTTGAATAGGTAAAAAATCACCATTGGTAATAATATGCCAAAGATCTAGATCTTTTGATTTCACATAAGTTTCGAATCGATTTTTCCAATATAAAAATCCATCACTTTCAAATAGTGGTGGTCTTTGCATAGATTGCCCTTCTAAATATTTTTCAGATTCCATATATCGTTACAAGTTTTAAAATACACTATATTTTAAAAATCTTGCTAGACGTGGCTCTGGTACCAATTGTGGAAAACTAGAAGGGGGGGTTGAATAGTTTTATGTCCTTTTAAAATTTATACGCACAAGTTAGTTTTAAAAACTTCGATTCTTGTTTATGTGAATTCAATACTTGCACTATATGAACAATTGTATAATAACTAACTAACTAAACTAATTAGTAAAGGTAAATAAATATGTAATGAGAAGAGTTAGAAAGATCAAACCACAACACAAGGATTTATAGTGGTTCGGCTACAAGGACACCTTCCTTGTTCCTACTCCACTCCCCGAGTCACCTACTCGAGAGTTTTCTTCACTATGTCAACAAACTCCCTTATGGCGGAGAAAACCGTACACACCAATATACACACCAATTTACACACCAATCTACACACCAATCTACACACCAATCTTCACACCAATCTTCACACCAATCTATACACCAATCTTCTTCACACCTAGCTTCTACACACCAATCTTCTACACACCTTCTTCTACACACCAATCTTCACAACTATCCTACTTCACTACTAATCAACTTCTACTATCTACACAACTTCTATATCTTCTAAACAAATAATAACAAGCACAACACAATATTCACAAATGAATATATATATACACTATGCACAACAACTCTTCAACACTTCTTGAACTTGGTTGTAGAGAGTTCTTCTTTTGAACTTAGAATGAGAATGGATGATGAGGGATTGAATCACTTGAAACAAGGATTAATATACAAATGATCAAAGGGTTTTTGATGAGTTTTAGATGATTGTAGATCTGAAAATTTCGTGCAAAAGGTGAGGAAAAATTCCAGAATTAAGGTGGTATTTATAGGGGAAGAAATCTGACAGTTTCTGACAGAGGAGCGTGGCCGGCCCCCTTAAAGCATGGCCGGCCCCCTTAAAATTAAGGGGACCGCCCCTTATAATTAAGGGGGCCGCCTAACTGTAATGGCCAGAAAAACTGTCTTTTAGTGGGGAAAGTTTATTTGGTGAAAAACTAACTGATTTTGGTTAAATATTTGAAATCATATATTTAGTATGATTAAAACATTTTTCCTTATTACCAAAAGTGTTTTTCAAAAATATATAATAAGATTATATAATTAAATAAACTTTGTATTAGTTAATTAAATACCCCTTTGATCATGAGATGTATTAAGCACTTATTTATCCATACCTTAAGTGATTAAGTTGGATATAGTGATATAAACTAGTTTAATACTTGTTTACGTAGTAATCAAACGATTGACGAGTTTACATTTTGTGATCGTCAAAATATAGAGATATCGAAAAATATAAATAACGTTTTCATACATTATTTATGTCAACACAATGATGCTAATATAAATTGAGATGACACTCAATACTATTTATGGAAGGATTTCATCCTTGTTAATAGCCATGTGTACTAGTTATGCTTAACGGAAAGCATAGTTGCATTATACGTTAAAGAATAAGAATACTTTAAACTTTAAAGGTTTGGAAGTTTAATTATCATAAATTGTATGTTGAGGATGTCATACACATTTTATGATGTATTATGTGGTTATATCAAATTATTTGAATGCACATATACAAGAATTTCATTATTGAAATAAGTATTCTCAAAATTCCGATAGACCAAAGTTAGTTGAATAATGCCTTGTCAACAAGTATGATTATCATTACTTGGGCATAATTGTCAACAAGTATGATTGTTATTACTTGAGACAAAATTCATTAACAAGAATTATTCATGCATTGATCTATTTAGTATTTGGATAAAGGATTGTAAACAATAATTATTCGAATGAAATGAAGTATTGTGTTATGTTTATTTCTATTCATAAATATTGTATCCTATATTTGCATGTTTAATCCATGAATAACTTAAGTTATTCTAAATAGTCCATTGTCAATTAATGATATGGGAGTATCATTGAACTAAGACAAATGTGAGATTTGGTATAATATATATAAATTATATTGGTGCGTAGACAAGCCAAATTCACATGATATTCAATACTGGATAAATTGGATATAGGACAAAATCCCAATTACATGATTGTACTTATGGATGTTGTCATTAGAGTAAATCATGAATATTTATCCTCAGACTTGAGATACCAGGTAACTACTGTGGATGTAGCTCATTTTCTGTGAGATAATCTAACGCTATCCGTAACTGGTAGTTATAAGGATTATTTTCAGAGGTGATGCGAAGTTCATAGGTTATGCTTGTAGTCAATACAGGATTTGGTTCCTTCAAATTTGTTTTGAAGTATAATACTGTTTGGCCGCTCGTAGGATTAACAAGATGTTTGCATGGCCATGCCCAAGGTCTATCTGGAATGCGTTCAGATGAATTGGTAATCTTGCTTAATCATAAATAACGAGAAACACTAGTTAATTATGGAATGACTTCAATCCATATCCATATTAACATAGTATTAGAATCAAAAGGATAAGTATGATGATGAATCATCAAAGGTGGTTTTTTCCAGGAAACCATACTCGAGATCGTTCTGGGGACATTGGCGTGTTATGCTAGACTAACTATTGTCATTGTTACGTTAATCTATATCCGAGTGGGAGCTGTTAGTTTGACGGATGATAAATTAATATATCATGACCGGACTCGAACTCGAGACTTCGGGATTGCACACTTTACGTATGAGTTTCAATTAATTAATAATTATAGTTTTAGTGACGAATAATTATTAAATTCACAAAATGAAAGTTGGAGGAAAGATGAAGGACTGAACTTAAAATAGAGTTCAAGAAAAACATGGAATGGGCTTGTAAACCCATGTTTGGCCAAACCCAACCCATTAGGGTGTAGGGTTTGTGTCTTGTGCTCCAAGATGTTGATTAGTATATAAACAAACCCTTTTGTTCATTCTAATCATCCCTTGGTTCACTTGCAAACCAAATCTCCTTCTCTTTCTCCTCTTGAGTTAGAAATCGAACTACACCCTTATAGGGTTCCTACGAGATTTCTAAGCTCAAAACCATTCTTGTTTAGTTGATCAACTACACCCTTATAGGGTTCCTACGCGATCTTCTAAACATTGTGTTTGGATTGCTTGTGAATTAAGAACCTAGCTTTTCTTATTGAAACGCTACTAATACGTGTGTTCAAGAATGAAGTGTTGGCATACTTTTGCTAACAAGGTGATTTTCCCTATTCGACTAACCCTAGTCGATCCACCATTAAACCCAATTAGGGTTTATAGTTCTTGTTCCATTGGTTTCTTGTTCTTGCTAGAAATCACAAAGAGGTACGCATCCATTTATATTCGGTTAATTTATTATTTGTATTTGATCTATTCCGCTGCGTACTCTTTGATGTTTATATGTTTATTATTATTCATATATTCCAACATAATAAAACCCCACAATGCACCAAATCCCCAAACCAATCCAATTTCCCTCCAATTTTCCCCCAAACCAAAACCCAAGCCTTAACCTTTCAATCCCACAAAATTAACCTTCAATTCACAAAAAGTTCACATTTTTAAGTAATAACTCCAATCTTTTCACATAACCCATCTTTTATTTCCATCAATTTCATCAATTTATTAAAAATAAAAATGATTTTTATTGTTTTTTTTTTGGGTGCAGGTGAGATTAATAATAATGGGGTATGATGAATATGATAGAAACCCATTTTCATAACACCTTCATATCTTTAATTGTTTTTGTTGTTGTTGTTAGGTGACACCTGCAGCTGTTGAGAAGATGGGTGGTGAAAATGAAAATGGAGTAAGAAGGAATAACAGCACATTGATATGTGCACCAATAATGGCTGATGATATTCATCAGATGTTGGTTCTTATGAATTTGGCTAAGTCTTATGGTGCTGATCTTGTTGAGATTAGATTGGATAGTTTGAACCCTTTTTTAGAGGGGTTTAATGTCATAGAAAGTATTCAGACCCTTGTTAAATTAACCCCTTTGCCTACCCTTTTTACTTACAGGTGAGTAGATTCTTTTTTCGGACTGTTTTTCGCTATTCGCAACTGTTTTCGTGATATGAATGTAGGATTTATTAGTATTTTGTTTTTGAGTGTTTGGGCACTTTGAGATTGCTTATTTTGAACTTAGTAGTATTGGTGAATTTGGTATTACAAGTTTGCTCTTAGGGTGAAATAAGCTGACCATCTGCTTATAAGCTGCATGAAGTAGTGATCCCAAACACCCCCTTATTGCGTTTTGATATTGTGGATAGGGTTTGAGTGTCTGGACATGATTATATGCTTATTTGAGGGTGAAATAAGCTTCTGACCTAATCGAGATTAGATAGATAGTTCGAAACAAGAAAGTTTACTGATAAATATGATATCAAATCCTTTATAATCTAAGTCCTTTGCCTACTCTTTTTACTTGCACGTGCGGTTTTTTTGGACCATTTTTCGATATTCGAAGCTGTTTCTATGATATGAATGTTGGATTTATTATTATTTTGTTTTTGAGTGTTTGGGCACTTTGAGATTGTTTATTTTGAACTGATTAGTATTGGTGAATTTGGTATTACAAGTTTGCTCTTAGGATGAAATAAGCTAATCATCTGCTTATAAGCTGTATGAAATAGTAATCCCAAACACCCCCTTATTGCGTTTTAATATTGTGGATAGGGTTTGAGTGTCTGGACATGATTATATGCTTATTGGAGGGTGAAATAAGCTGATTGGGAGGTATTGTGCTGACTTAATCGAGATTAGTTAGAATGGTTTGAAACAAGAAAGGTTTACTGATAGATATAATACCAAACCCTTTATAATCTAAGTCCTTTGCCTACTCTTTTTACTTGCAGGTGCGGTTTTTTTGGACCATTTTTTGATATTCGAAACTGTTTCTATGATATGAATGTTGGATTCATTAGCATTGTGAATTGCTTGATGTGGGAATTGGGATTATTGACTTTTGAGTTGAAACTGTTATGACGTGTTTAATATGCTGAATTGTTTGACATGTAATGTGGGATGTTTGGGATTTTTTCTTATGTAAACAACTTATCTTCTTATTGCTTTTTTTAAACAGATGATGAAATATGACTATGCTTATCTACTTAGTTTAGGGTAAATAAGCTCTTTGTAATTAGCAGTTTAAGTTTAGGATGAAATAAGCAGTTTGGGAGTTAAGTGTTTGGATATGATTATAGGCTCATTAGATGGTGAACTAAGTAGCAGCTATAAGTAACAGTTTCGGAGTTGCCTATTCAAACAACATATCTGATTCTGATTATTTTACGTCTTAAATCCTAATTAGCTGATTGCCGAAAACTTAAACAAATGTGATATCTGATTATCTGGTTTCGTTACTGTAGAAGCCTATCTACACACTTTTTGCAGCATTGCCTTCTGTTATAGCAATTGCTTATTTCATGAAAGCATAAGCAGTTTTAATAAGCATTACCAAACATCCCCTGAAGTCAATGTAATCATAGAAGTATTGATGTTGTATGCTGAATTGACATTAGACAACTCCTTCGATATTACTGTTATGAGTCCTTACAAAACGGGACTTTTATATTTTTCTTTAGGACAACCTGGGCTATTGGTTACTTGATTAATCTACTCCATATTACATGACGTCATAACACTTTCTCTTTCATGAAAAAAGGTTTCTGATTCTATGTTATTTTCTAGACCAACATGGGAAGGTGGTCAGTACGACAGAGATTAGGAGAGTCGATTGGCCGCTCTTCGATTAGCAATGGATTTAGGAGCTAATCACATCGATGTTGAGCTTAAGGTCACTTTTTTCTTGACATTAAACGCGTCTATTGGTTTGCGACAATTTAGTTACTATCAGACATAATATTTCTATGAGATTTCTCATTTTAGTAATTCAAATGCAGGTCGTTGATTTCAACAACTTAATCCATGGAGATAAGCCTACAAAGTGCAAACTCATAGTTTCTCCCTACAATTATCAAAATACTCCCTCGATAGAAGAGCTTGGGAACCTTGTGGCCAAAATACAGTCAACAGGAGCTGTCATTGTCAAGTTTGCAACAACCACTATAGATATAACTGATGTAGCACGAATTTTTCGCATTACTTCTAATTCTCAAGTAAGCGGCGTAAGTCATGCATCATAGATTCCAGAGATGTATTTTCTTTTTGCATATAACAAAATCTATAACTTAGTTAAATGTCTCTAACTTATTCCCTGTTATATTCATTTACTTGGTTATTGAAGTGCATTAATCAATATTAATCAATCATTTAGGTTCCAATAATAGCAATGGTGATGGGTGAGAAGGGTTTACTCTGCCCCAATTTCGGTGGATATTTGACATTTGGCAGCCTTGAGCATGTAAAGGTATCAGCACCCCGACAGCCCACAATTAGGGATCCTTTGAACATGTTTAATTTCATACAACTAGGACCTGACACAAAAGTATTCGGTATTATTGGGAAGCCAGTTGGGCATAGCAAATCACCTTTATTACACAATAAAGCTTTCAGATCAGTTGGTTTTAATGGAGTTTATGTACATTTGTTGGTGGATAATGTCAAGAATTTTCTTGATACTTACTCGTCTGCAGATTTCGCGGGGTTCAGGTTGAGTTTTGATCTATCTTTATTAGCTAGTGCTTCGGTTTCTAGGGGTTTTTCCATCAAACCAACATGCTTTCACATTTGTGCAGTTTTAGTTATTTTATTTCTCATGCTAATGAGTCTTTAAAGGAAGGCTTTGTGTAAAGTTTAACATTCTATCACTCACATTTGTATGTGTAAACCTATCATTTTTTTTTTGTAAAATTGATCATGTTTTTACACTCGGTTTTACTGTTACCGTATGCCCAAATGATATACTAAGCCATCTTTTATGACTCAAATGTTATAAATAAGTAAAATGACTAAAAGGGCACAAATTGAAAGTATGTTGATATATTTTGGGGAAAAAAATTATCTTTTACATATTTTGATTAGTAAAATGAATCATTTTTGGATGCAGTTGTGATGAGGTTGATCCGGTTGCGAAGGTAAATTTCGTTGTCATAAAAAGCTTTACTATCAAACAATATGCAGACAATGATAAAAGTATGGCGTTTAATGTATTGTGTTAGTGATTGTATGTTACAGTCAATAGGAGCGGTCAATTGTGCCATCAGGCGACCAAATGATGGGACATTATATGGGTGTAATACAGACTCTAGGCGCTATTTATGCTATCGAGGATAGTCTACGAGGTTTCTTTTTATACTTCCTAAAAGAAGTGATAATATGGGTGGTTGGGTCAAAACAGTGCCTTTTGTTCACATGTTACTTTCTGCCCGTTCGACCCATTTGACCCATTTGAGATTTACTTAAATAACAAATTGTTGCAACTGTCTACAGGTTCAGGTGTTCAAAACGGTGCAACTGGATCACCCTTAGCTGGTAGACTATTTGTGGTTATTGGTGCTGGAAAAGCTCTTGCTTATGGAGCAAAAGCAAAGGGTGCAAGGATTGTGATAGCCAATCGGACCTACGGTTAGGATTCTACTAGCGTTCACATTACCATTCCTAGTACACGTACTTGATTGCAAATAAAACATTATGCTAGTTTTTTGCGTTCTTATCAAGTCAGTTATTCAGTATAGGTTAGAGTCAAGTATATGGTTCTCATCATATTTAAAGGGTGTTTGGATGTGAGTTGTTTATCAAAACACAAAATGTTGATTATTGCAACTTCAAGTCAACAGTAATCAAATGATCAGTTGCAAAAATGAAATCCAAACACCCTCTATGCATAGTTTATACACAACCTAAGGTTTCATTTTATTGATACTGCATAGATCGCGCTAGAGAAATTGCTGAGATAATTGGTGGAGAGGCTATATCTCTTGCCGATTTAAGCAATTATAGCCCAGAAGGTGGCATGATACTTGCAAACACTTCATCAATTGGTATGCAGCCAAATATAGACGATACTCCTATTTCTAAGGTACAACTATCTACTTTTCTTCGTTCATATGTTTTAGAAATGGTGGTTTGCAGTTAGAAACATAATATGAGGTAAATATGTGCATGAGATAAAGTTTCTATTTTCTTTTGTGGCAGGAAGTTTTAAAGTCCTATGCATTGGTATTTGATGTTGTGTACACACCAAAAACTACGAGATTACTTCGGGAAGTAGGAGATTTACAGGGTTACCTGGTAAGGTTTTAAATGCAAAGTTATGATATTTCATGCCTCTCCATCATGCCTAAAATCTCACCGTCTCCCTTCTCTTATGAGTTTATCCTACTTTTCATTTGCAGCACCTAAAGAATTATTTAGGGAGATTATGGAAAAATCTTAATTGTCTTGGGGGCTGCCGCAGGTATGCATTTTTTTACCCCCAACTTCCTTTATCTTAAAATTTGAGTTTATGGGTACTGTGGAACAATAAACTAGGCAAAATAGTTGGAAATGTTATTGCCATTGATACCTTTTCCAATCATATGAAGTTATGAAAAAACGAAAAGATTTGACAGTCACATGCTCGTATTCTTATGCTTATATCTATCACATTGTTCTCATCGTTTACGTATAATCTTCATCACAGTACCTTATATATAGTTATTTTTTGTTAGACATGATCAATATTCTATGTCAAGTTGTTCTTCATGTATTCTCTTGTCTCAAATTGACCAATTATGTTCTGTCACTCGTTTAAATTTGAGGACTTGGATGTGATTGACCGCTTTTGCTCGAGTATGGAGTTAAAAGAAGTATTATACTTCAGTTATCCTGAAAATAGATATAATGCTTCTAGAGTGTCTGTCCGAAATTGTCACAACTCACCATTTCAGGTCATTTCCCGAACTTTGGAAAAATACTATTCATCAAACACTATTCATCAAAACACTATTCATCAGTTTACTATTCATCAGTTTACTATTCATCGTTTTCGAGGTCAATTTGATATTCTGAGAAACTTTTGGGAAATTTACTATTCACGAAACACTATTCATTGCGGGAAAAGATTTCATCATTCACATGCATTACACATTTCATCGTAAATTTAGTTTACGGGTATTCAAATTCGCGTAACCGTATTGGTTCAGGTGCGAATTCATGCATTATCAGTAATAACATTTCATACGGATTGGGGATAGTCTGCATATCATCAGTAGGTCATTTACATGTTATACCACTCTTAGGATTTTCAAATTACTATATTCAGTATATTTAACGTTTTGCGAATTATGATTTCTAATTAAACGTTAACACACGGTTTATACACGACGAATATATCTAAATATTCCCACAATGGTCCCGACATATTTTTATATCCATTTTAACATCATAAAAGTTATAACATTCAGTTACCCAGTATTTTGGAAATTTATTTTATTTATAACGTACGCGTATAAATATAACGACGGTTTTCGTGAAAACTAAACAATAATCACCCGATCACTCAGTAAATGTACCCAACATATTTTTAATATGTTTTTATCATTATTATGACTTTATTTCATCCCGGTTAATTTCGTGAACGTTTATTGCTATTAAAACCGGTACCCGATTTTAACGAATAACGCGTAATAACACTTAACGCTACACTATATTTTCTAAGTGATCAAAACCGTTTTGGCTACTCCCTTTCACACCCAAAACCGGCCCAAGACCACACCCTTTTAACCATGTGCATTAACTCATTTGTATTATACTAATAAACCTCTTAAAAACATCACTTTACCAAAATGAAAAATCATAATCACACTTTTTAGTAAGATCAAAAAGTTTCTCATCTTCTTCCTCCCCATCATAACCCACGATCCAACATAAAATCCATGATCCATCCATGGTTTTTCAAAAGCTAAAGCTACAAACTTGTTCATTTTACAAGCCTAATCAAGAATCAAGCAACAAAAACACAAGAACATCAAGCATAATCATCCTATAATCATCTCATTTTATCAAGTAAGTTTTCATCTTTATTTTTTTATGGATCATCCTATTTTTACATGTATTACATAAGTATCATGCTAAAAACCATGTACAAGTAGCTATACCACACTTTATTTTGGCTAAAAACAAACATACAAACCCTAACTTTTTAGTTATGAATCCCCTTGCTCTAATAACTTGGTTAGGAGTCCATGACACCCTAAAAGGTGTATGGTAGGATTAGATTAGCTTTGTGAAGTTTACAAGAGGTTTGGTTGAAGTAGAAACTAGTTTTGGGCATGAAAAATGGATTTCTAACAAATATATATACATGCTGTCCCATTTTTGTAAATCCAGAAAAATCAGGGAATTCCGGGTAACTTTGGGCTAAAGATTTAGAACATACTTTCAAAAATGAAGCCGTGGGCGAAAGAATGGATTAAAACGAGTTTATAACGAAGAAGTTATGGCTTTTGCAAGATTGTTGACGAAAAGTATTTTCTGGAAATTTGTTTGCTGTTGGACGTTTTTCATTGGACAAAAAGAGACTTTAGACGTAACCCGGAGGGGTCAAGCTTTCCAAAATATATTACTACATACTAAGACGTAACCGTGGATATAAAGAACAAGTAAAACGGACTTATAACGACCAAGATATACACGTTTCAAAATCGGCGAAACTCTATTTATTTCCATCAGCTTTTTAGCAAAATATTACTGTGTAGAAACAGTTTTTGTAAGACATCATGTTGAGAGCCAATTTACTCATTGATAAACTCATTTCTGGAAAATTTACATCATTGACAAAAAGTTAGTTCACCCAGCCTAGTTTTCAAAACATCAAGCCGTTTGTCAAAAGGATTTATAACGAGCAACTTATGGACTCCCAAACTTTCCCGAAAACTGCCCAGAATCTGCCAAAACAGCCCAAACACCTCACTTGACGGCTAATTATCTTTATGATCGAGACTTGTATGGACAAACTTCACTTCTGTGACTTTTTAGATATGGTGAAAATCTTCTCAAAACTACTGAGCTTCTTTCCTAACTCTTAATATTCACTATTTCACGACTGGTTGTATGAGACCGTTTTGTCACTAATAGAAGTAATAATACTACGTACTAAATTCTAGATTTTCTAGAAATATTAATCAAGTACCCAATTTCATAACTAATGATGCATTAGTGATTCCAAGTATATTTTCATTAGTACAAGGCGTTATTTCAAGGATTTCAAACCGAGGATTTCAACACAAACATTGGTACATACGATATATATATAAGTATATATATTACAACTAGTTTATTTTTCTAATAGTAATATTTTCCTAAGTCTTGGGATATATACTTTTGGTAACAACAAGTGTTTTTCAAAGAGTAGAGTGGTATAGTAAACATGTGCATGGACATTCATAACATCATTTCATGATCTAAAGTAGATCGTACATCATTCATATTAGGTTGCGGCTAGTATGCGCGCCTTGTTTTTCAGCTCAGTACATGTTCATGGTACCATCATATTGGGTTACGACAGCAAATTGTTCATTGGTGTTCATTTCATTTCATCACAGTTTCATCAGTTAAGGTGAGTTTTCATAGCCCCGTTTTCAATTCAACATTTTTGATTGTTTTCAAATCCCACGGGGGGAATACATTGCATCAATTATTTCAGTACGAGCCCAAGTATTCAAACATGTACATAGCTTAAGTTACCTTGCCATGTGTTAAGTCCCCTGTAACATCATGAACCGTTAATTTCAAGTACTAAGCGAGAGTGAGTGGATAGATCTATCGAGGGTGACACCTCCATCCGTGGTAGTGGATACCAACAGTAAGCGGATGCATGTCATGTCTTTTACATTTGAATGTTTCGGCAGAACATTCGGGAGGGGCATAGAGTTTCATCAGTCATAGCTTCGGTGTCATGAGCTTAAGGCTATTGTACTATTTTTACGTGACTTTTGTCATGCACTTTTACTTTTGGTGGCCGTACATCAGTACATTATACAAACCTATGGAATTCACCAACATTCGTGTTGACGTTTTAGCAATGTATTTCAGGTTATTAAGGTAGCTCATGAGACATGCATTTGGACCTTCATGGAGTCGCGGAGTCGACGCGTCTCATCATTATTTCATGCACTTATGTAAACATTTGATCTAGTACGACTTGTTTTTCATAAACATGCAACACATTTTGGGGACCTCATTTTGTAAACTCTGAATTATTTCAATGATCAAATGCAGTATTTTCCAAACGACACTTTAGGTCATTCAATGTAACTGTAACTGTGGTGCTATGACAGACACCCCCAGGTATTCCATTCCGCTGCAAGTCAGGTAAATTGGGGGTGTGACAGATTGGCATCAGAGCTAAGGTTATAGCGAACTAGGATGTATCTTGGACCCTAGACTATAACCGCATCATCATAGCATCTCATCATTTCATCATAAGTGCATAATCATGATACATGTTGTTTTATACATACCCTGTGCGAGTTATTTATACTCATATCCGTATATATGTATATCATTTTATTGACCTGGTTCACAAGTGACATGTCTTCAGATACTCACCCTGACATCCTTTTATCGGATTCCGACATTGAAGATGCCTTGTCATCTTCCACTACCATTATACCATCAGTTGCACTTACACCACCATTAGTACTAATGATTTGCCATAGGAACAGAGTCTTCCTATCATTCAGCCCGTACATAGAATGCCTTTTGGTAGTGTATTCAGAATTAATCTTAATGGACTTATTAGGATGCTTATTGCAAGGAAGATAGTGTGTTTTCTTTCCATCACTAGTAGGGCACTTACTGCTCAGGTACTATCATCACCATCAGTTACTTATTACACTATTGGCCTTCCCACAGTGCGTACTTTAGTTTTACCTTTTGGATGTCGCGAGGTAGCGCGAAAGAGGGTAGTATTCCATTCACTAGTACCATCATTGTCATTTCCTTTTCCATTCCCACTTGCCATGAACTAGATGACATCTAGTAGACTATTACCATTCGACAAGATTCACCCATGTATCCAATACACCATTCAAGCTATTTTACTATCATATGGGGAAACCGTTTTACAGAAAAATTTTCTGAAGTAAGCTATTTTATTACCATCCTATACATTGATTTTTCTGTCATTACACCAAGTATTTACTATTGTTACGCGAAGCAATTTTCATGTTACTTGAAAGAAAACATCAGGATACCATTTTAATAACAATGCGTTGAACACCATCTAAAACTTTTGAGAAAAGTTATGATATTTTGACAAAATCCAACATCGCATCATTAGTCCTCAATTATACATAGCCTGATCACCTATGTAAAATTCAGGAAGGATTATGCCATGAAGGAAATAATTACCTTTTCAAAGGATTGTTAATAACAATCTTCATCCAAAAGTTTTGTAAACAAAGGAACTCATTCATAAACATCCATTTTGCCGAACTATCCCTGGATACTTACCCCACCAGTCACTCATTCAGACATTAAGTTGGATTTTCCCATTGACTTCCCTAGAAGAGACTTTCCATATCAATTACATGCAGGATTCCTTTATACAATAGAAGCAACGAAAGGATTACAGAACTACTAACCAGAACTAGAAGTATATAGAGAGAGAATTCATAACTCAACAACAATCCTCAGATACTGCGAGACTATCCTAATCACCATCTCTGACTTAGTTGTCCAATGTCATTTTTCAAGGGTACTAGCTATACTGAGCTACAGGATTGAACTCAATAAATGTCCGCAGGACAACACAATAGAAATAAACCAAGCTTCTAATTGAGACTGTAGAGCATTTCATTTAAACATGGCCTCATCCATACATAAACTTTCCTGCAGTAAGTTTTCACAAAGGACAATTGTTTGAATCAAGTATATCGATGTAATTTCCTCTAAGGCCTTATGTCACTAGAAATTTCAGATAACCTCACCTTCATACCAAGCAAGGGATCAAACCGGAACATATCTCCTCATCTACATGGGAAAACAGAATAGACATCCATCGACACAATATCAAGTGATACCTTCGTCTTGCCAATTACAACGATGAACTATTTCAGGACTTAAGTTAGTCTAAATGCCTATGCTTGTAGTTATGCCAGATAACCATCAATAGACATTATCCAACTTCAGGAACTAAGTGTTAGACATCTATGCATTTAAGCGAACATTTACTATTCTACCATTTTATCCTTTTCAGTGTTTTCACTTTTAAATAAAGTTGATGCGTTTACATAAATCACATACCTTGTGGAAAAATGATTTCTGAAATTCCTATTTTGAACAAGTGCGATCCTTTTTGGTCAATCTTTAGCAACACTATTGTACAATGAGAAATATACATAAACATCAAACTTTGGTGAGCAGTCTTAATCACAACATGTTTGAAAACAGTTCCTATTTCATAACTACTGGACTTTGAATCATCAAGGAAAATATTACTCAGTAAATCATTTGTTCCATTTTTCTAAATTCGTTTATTCAGAAAAGGATTTCAACCAAATCTCACAATCGCAAGACAAATTTCCAGAACCAACTTCCCTACAACATTGCTTATGCATTTAGGATTTTGTGACTTGACAGTAAAGGATATTGGTATATGTGGTGAAGGAATTAGGAGGACATCACAAATTGATCACGAACTTCAGTAGTGGAGACCAAACCCAATAGGCAAAGAAAAACATATGTCTTATCATCCGTTGGAACAAAACACAAGGAATCAAATTCTTACCTATATGCTATCCCTTCAGATAACGCCAAGTTCGAAGGACCGAACGTTATGGAATTAGTCACAAAGGTTTATTGTACCCATTTCAGTATTTCCTGTTAAGGAAACCGATTCAACTTGGACCTCAGGTATTCATTTCAGGATTTCCTTCAGAAACCCATTTAGATGTGAACATCACCTATCATCCTCAGAACGATGGTCAAAGCGAGAGAACAATTCAAACATAGGAAAGTATGCTCAGAGCATGAGTGATTGACCCTAGAAATGGTTGGACTAATCACTCAACATAAATCAAATTCATCTACAACAATAGCTATCACACCAACAACGGGAAACTGGCAGAAGTTAAATTGGTACATAACACACATCATTTGGATTGGATATCCTGAACAACAAACCATTCAGATTCAGGTAGGAGAACAAACTAAGTTAAAAGCATTGCTTTGGATTGGCATGATATAAATTGGATAACAAGAAAGGTTGAACCTTTAGCATATTGGACTATTTAAGATTCATTTTAGAATCGACCAACTAGCATACAAACTTGAGTTCTGGCAGAATTCAGCAGTATATATTACCAGTGTCACATCTAAAACAGTAAGAAGCGCAAACCATTGATTGATGGGCCAAACTCAGAAAAAGCTCAACTCACTAGTTCAGTAGGCATTCATGAGATAACCAGAAATTTCCTACAAGTCAAGAATCAGTTACAAGTTCAATAAGTTGTAAACCATTAAAACTTCAGGTTGGTAAGCAGAGTTATGCAGAAAGTTCTGCCTAGGAAAGGCATGTTATCGTTCAGAAAACTTGGAAAGATACACCAATATACACTGGACCATTTATATTTCAGACAGGGTAGGCCTAGTGGCCGTCAGACTTGAACATTGTCAGAGAACAACAGGATTACACGAACATATTTCACATTTTCAGATCCCCAGAAATGACTTTCAGATGAGTCACTCATGATTCCATTGGAAGGGATCCATCCCAAATGACAATCTCAGACCTGGTAAGAGAACCAACAGAAATCATGGACCGTGTGGTCGAACAGTTGAAACGGAGTCGAATTCCTATCGTTAGAGTTCGCTGGAATTCTCGAATATCATCACCTTTTCACCAATACATTCTCAGAGACCAACATAAACTGAACTTCGGGACGAAGTTCCTTTTAGGGGGGAAGACTGTCACAACTCACCATTTCAGGTCATTTCAGGTCATTTCAGGTCATTTCCCGAACTTTGGAAAAATACTATTCATCAAACACTATTCATCAAAACACTATTCATCAGTTTACTATTCATCGTTTTCGAGGTCAATTTGATATTCTGAGAAACTTTTGGGAAATTTACTATTCACGAAACACTATTCATTGCGGGAAAAGATTTCATCATTCACATGCATTACACATTTCATCGTAAATTTAGTTTACGGGTATTCAAATTCGCGTAACCGTATTGGTTCAGGTGCGAATTCATGCATTATCAGTAATAACATTTCATACGGACTGGGGATAGTCTGCATATCATCAGTAGGTCATTTACATGTTATACCACTCTTAGGATTTTCAAATTACTATATTCAGTATATTTAACATTTTGCGAATTATGATTTCTAATTAAACGTTAACACACGGTTTATACACGACGAATATATCTAAATATTCCCACAATGGTCCCGACATATTTTTATATCCATTTTAACATCATAAAAGTTATAACATTCAGTTACCCAGTATTTTGGAAATTTATTTTATTTATAACGTACGCGTATAAATATAACGACGGTTTTCGTGAAAACTAAACAATAATCACCCGATCACTCAGTAAATGTACCCAACATATTTTTAATATGTTTTTATCATTATTATGACTTTATTTCATCCCGGTTAATTTCGTGAACGTTTATTGCTATTAAAACCGGTACCCGATTTTAACGAATAACGCGTAATAACACTTAACGCTACACTATATTTTCTAAGTGATCAAAACCGTTTTGGCTACTCCCTTTCACACCCAAAACCGGCCCAAGACCACACCCTTTTAACCATGTGCATTAACTCATTTGTATTATACTAATAAACCTCTTAAAAACATCACTTTACCAAAATGAAAAATCATAATCACACTTTTTAGTAAGATCAAAAAGTTTCTCATCTTCTTCCTCCCCATCATAACCCATGATCCAACATAAAATCCATGATCCATCCATGGTTTTTCAAAAGCTAAAGCTACAAACTTGTTCATTTTACAAGCCTAATCAAGAATCAAGCAACAAAAACACAAGAACATCAAGCATAATCATCCTATAATCATCTCATTTTATCAAGTAAGTTTTCATCTTTATTTTTTCATGGATCATCCTATTTTTACATGTATTACATAAGTATCATGCTAAAAACCATGTACAAGTAGCTATACCACACTTTATTTTGGCTAAAAACAAACATACAAACCCTAACTTTTTAGTTATGAATCCCCTTGCTCTAATAACTTGGTTAGGAGTCCATGACACCCTAAGAAGGTGTATGGTAGGATTAGATTAGCTTTGTGAAGTTTACAAGAGGTTTGGTTGAAGTAGAAACTAGTTTTGGGCATGAAAAATGGATTTCTAACAAATATATATACATGCTGTCCCATTTTTGTAAATCCAGAAAAATCAGGGAATTCCGGGTAACTTTGGGCTAAAGATTTAGAAAATACTTTCAAAAACGAAGCCGTGGGCGAAAGAATGGATTAAAACGAGTTTATAACGAAGAAGTTATGGCTTTTGCAAGATTGTTGACGAAAAGTATTTTCTGGAAATTTGTTTGCTGTTGGACGTTTTTCATTGGACAAAAAGAGACTTTAGACGTAACCCGGAGAGGTCAAGCTTTCCAAAATATATTACTACATACTAAGACGTAACCGTGGATATAAAGAACAAGTAAAACGGACTTATAACGACCAAGATATACACGTTTCAAAATCGGCGAAACTCTATTTATTTCCATCAGCTTTTTAGCAAAATATTACTAAGTGTAGAAACAGTTTTTGTAAGACATCATGTTGAGAGCCAATTTACTCATTGATAAACTCATTTCTGGAAAATTTACATCATTGACAAAAAGTTAGTTCACCCAGCCTAGTTTTCAAAACATCAAGCCGTTTGTCAAAAGGATTTATAACGAGCAACTTATGGACTCCCAAACTTTCCCGAAAACTGCCCAGAATCTACCAAAACAGCCCAAACACCTCACTTGACGGCTAATTATCTTTATGATCGAGACTTGTATGGACAAACTTCACTTCTGTGACTTTTTAGATATGGTGAAAATCTTCTCAAAACTACTGAGCTTCTTTCCTAACTCTTAATATTCACTATTTCACGACTGGTTGTATGAGACCGTTTTGTCACTAATAGAAGTAATAATACTTCTACGTACTAAATTCTAGATTTTCTAGAAATATTAATCAAGTACCCAATTTCATAACTAATGATGCATTAGTGATTCCAAGTATATTTTCATTAGTACAAGGCGTTATTTCAAGGATTTCAAACCGAGGATTTCAACACAAACATTGGTACATACGATATATATATATAAGTATATATATTACAACTAGTTTATTTTTCTAATAGTAATATTTTCCTAAGTCTTGGGATATATACTTTTGGTAACAACAAGTGTTTTTCAAAGAGTAGAGTGGTATAGTAAACATGTGCATGGACATTCATAACATCATTTCATGATCTAAAGTAGATCGTACATCATTCATATTAGGTTGCGGCTAGTATGCGCGCCTTGTTTTTCAGCTCAGTACATGTTCATGGTACCATCATATTGGGTTACGACAGCAAATTGTTCATTGGTGTTCATTTCATTTCATCACAGTTTCATCAGTTAAGGTGAGTTTTCATAGCCCCGTTTTCAATTCAACGTTTTTGATTGTTTTCAAATCCCACGGGGGGAATACATTGCATCAATTATTTCAGTACGAGCCCAAGTATTCAAACATGTACATAGCTTAAGTTACCTTGCCATGTGTTAAGTCCCCTGTAACATCATGAACCGTTAATTTCAAGTACTAAGCGAGAGTGAGTGGATAGATCTATCGAGGGTGACGCCTCCATCCGTGGTAGTGGATACCAACAGTAAGCGGATGCATGTCATGTCTTTTACATTTGAATGTTTCGGCAGAACATTCGGGAGGGGCATAGAGTTTCATCAGTCATAGCTTCGGTGTCATGAGCTTAAGGCTATTGTACTATTTTTACGTGACTTTTGTCATGCACTTTTACTTGTGGTGGCCGTACATCAGTACATTATACAAACCTATGGAATTCACCAACATTCGTGTTGACGTTTTAGCAATGTATTTCAGGTTATTAAGGTAGCTCATGAGACATGCATTTGGACCTTCATGGAGTCGCGGAGTCGACGCGTCTCATCATTATTTCATGCACTTATGTAAACATTTGATCTAGTACGACTTGTTTTTCATAAACATGCAACACATTTTGGGGACCTCATTTTGTAAACTCTGAATTATTTCAATGATCAAATGCAGTATTTTCCAAACGACACTTTAGGTCGTTCAATGTAACTGTAACTGTGGTGCTATGACAGACACCCCCAGGTATTCCATTCCGCTGCAAGTCAGGTAAATTGGGGGTGTGACAGAAATAGGCATGGATTAAGTAATGAGTCAACCTTCCTCTGTTGTGGAACTTTTCGATTTTTTTTAATCATTGTTTTTTTTCTTTCACAAAAACCCGCTTTTATCTGATCACTAGTCTTAACATAATTATCTAATTATTACTAAACAAAATGATTTAGGATTTTAAGACACTTTGGGTGACTTGCATCTAATCAAATTGTTAAGCTTTACCCATTTGACCCATTGGAGATAGGATATTACCCAAATCAGCCCAACATTTAAGTAAATGGGTCAAAATTTCTACTGCTGCAGACTTGGACTTTAGATCAAAATTTCTATAAAATTATGTAAAGCTGAAATTTTTGTTACTTTGTATACAGAACACAGAAGCAGGAGGCTCGAGAGAAACGTGTTGTGCAAAATAATACACACAGGAAGCACGGAAGAGGTGATTATAGTTGCTCTTTCTCCATCATTTGTTATTGTATCATTAGTACTCCGTATTTTTTTGTTTGGACATAATAAGGATTTTATATGTGACAGTCTTGTATTCTGACTTTCGTGATACTAAAATAAATTTATTTTTATAAACGAAGTACCCATAAATCCTAGAAAATGAATGGTGTCATATTTATCATAAATTGTTCTCGTAACTTTTTAGGTTTTTCCGTCACAATAGTAAACTCTTGTGAGTATATGTATGCTGATGTCATAACAGTAAATGCATGTCTACCAAAATTCTTTCTGAAAGCAGTCTTTTCTACAATGTTCTACCTTGCACATACGTCGCACATAAGTGCCCTTTGTTAGGTGGTCTTCACCATCAAACCATCATAAAATTCTCTTAGCCATGTGTAACACCCCCAATTCATGGTTGCAGCGGAATTCGAACCGGGTGTTACTCGACGGCACAATAGTCACAATAATAGAAAACGAACTCCAATTGAGTCGTTTTAAAAGATTTATCATTCAAATTATATAAATATCAGAGATTACAAAATGAGGTCCCAAATGGTTCCATGTTTACAATTTATATTAAATGAATTTTTGAATGATAATAAAATTTATAGCCCTCTTGAGTATCCGTGTCCTTCCATGCCATCCTTGATTGTCATGAACCTGAAATACATGCTTGAGAGGTCAACACAAAGGTTGAGTGATATTCATAGAGTTTGTTAAATCGTTTGAACACAATATGTTGGTAGTGTGAGTTATAGGCTCACACCAATGTTTGGAAAACAAAACAGGTAGGCTACGTTATTATACGCCCGGAACAGTTATTATACACTAAGCTTATGACACCAAAACGTTAACGTGTACCAATATCTATTGGCAGATTTATCCCGGTAGGTACTTTGCTAACATACCTAAATCTCAAATATTAATGCATTTGTTTGAACTTAGTCAATACAAATGGGATTCGTCAATCCCAATAGGCCTATTATTAATATTCGCGCTCACTATTGCTAGTGACTAAATGGTTCATAATAAAGGATCTCGGTTTAGCAAGGTTGGTACTTAGTGATAATAAAACATCGTCGTGAAGCATACATTAGAAAGCATTGTATTCGATTTAGAATATAGCATGTATTCCCCCCAAGGAATTGTAAAACAATTAAGTAATGGAAAGTGGGGCTATGAACTCACCTTAAGTAAGATAGCAAGTAATGAATGTACTGGTTGAATCGTGAAGGTTTCTACGAGCAACCTATAATCGAATGTTGCGACTTAGGATCGGAGTAAAGAATATGAAGTAGTGCCTATATATATATATATCTTGCATTTAGTCCATGATGTGGTATGATGTATATTGTAAGTTTTTGAAAGAAAGATTCATGAAACATGTATGTTTTGGTATATCGTTCACTACCGTTCGGGCCGACATAATTCAGAAGTCATGTTAGTAAGCGTTCGAGGAGCCAGGACACTTTAACTCGTAAATCCACAACTCATCTCGACGGCTTACATAATGAACTCCTCACATGAGGCTCCCTACTATTGTAGTAGTTGATAACATATATAGATATAAGTTTTGATTCGAAAAGTTACATGTCCGATATTTGAATAAACTTAGGAAAGTTTATTAGCACATGAAGATTGTTATTAGGGGTAGTTTCATAAGTCTTGAATGACCATTTTCTCTTGGTAACATCTCATGGTTTCCTTTTAGGTGAAGTAGATCCAAATTGCTTGTTCATGTTGTCGTAAATTCTTTGTTTCATGTTTTCGCCTAAGTAAGCTTGTATGGTCGTTTCGTCATGGCCTAGCCATGACCTTTGGTCCTTGTTCCAAGGTCATGAGACCCAACCTTGGCTCTAGCCATGGTGGTGGTCTTGTTTATAGGTCATAATAACTCTTGTTCCTTTTAAAGTATAACCATAACTTAGTGACTTATTATATGTAAATAGCTGTTAAGAAGTTGTGAAATATCTTACTCAGAAAGTGTTTTCAAGGCTCGAGCCTCTTTGTACCTGAAGGAAAACGTGATTCCGGACAACTTTCGTGTTTTAACTTTTTCATGAAACGGACCAGAAAGGCCTCTTTTTGCGTGTTTTCTATTCTGTCACAGAACCATTTTGGCAGTTTTGCCGGAAAGTTTTGGTAACTTCAAATCGGCGTAACTTTTGACTCGTATACTCGTTTTAGGTGGTTCAAATTGCTATGTTTTCCTTGTTAGGTCCTCTACTACAATATGTAATAATACAATATCATATTTTTACCATTTTGATCAGGTTATACCAACAAAGTCACTAGTTTACTTGTTTTATGAACTTATATTAACAATTCATTATAACAACATCTTTTACTCATCTTTATACATCATGGACATTTATACAAGACATAATATAGCAATAATAACATGTAAATAACATGAACATGATTATTTAACAAGAATCAAGTTAGGGTTTGGCTCACAACTTTTGGTTTTCAAAGATGAAAGGAAATTAACATGTAAGGATAGGACTTTGATAGACTTGCTTCAACCCTTTTTCACTTCATGCAATCTTTCTACCCTTGGTATTCTTGAAAGATGGATGATGAAGGTTTAGGTGACTTGAGTGGATTCAAACTCAAGAGAAATCACCAAGTATATGAAGTTATGGAAGTGTTTGATGAATGATAACCTATCTAGGGTTTCTACCTTGAAGAATCACTTGAACCATACATGAAACTAGAAGGAAATGAGCTAAGAATGGGATGGTTATGGGGGTTGGGGATGCACGGCACCAAGAAGGGGAATGGGGGCTTTTATAGTCCAAGTTAGGAAGCTTACTAGGAAAGTGTTACAACTTGGTGACCAAGTTGTAATTAGGTGTTGATTTTAGGGGTAAATTCAAGAGATTGAGCCACCTAGTGTGAATCCCCCCCCCCCCTAGAGGCGGTTCATAAGGATAAGAGGGGGTGAGGTGTGCCTTGGATGATATTATCCAAGTTACTAGATGAGTTTTGACTCCGGGAAATGCCAATCATAAATGATTAAGCCTCAAAACGTAAAACCGGGTGTCGTAAAATTATGAAATTTGAAAGTATTGTTAAACATGTCCATATAGTCCATAATAAAATATAAAATGAGTGGTAGGATCTATCGGGTGCCAAAACCCTGCTAAAAGCTGGAAACACGGGTCTAAAACGCGTAATACGTAAAATGTACGAATTTTGCGTAAAACTGAGAAAAGTAAAATGTTACTTTTCTAATATGATATAAATGATTTAAAATGACTTATAATGTCTAGACTGGGCTCAGTCTAGTGTCGGTTGGTATTAAATGTCTTTTAGACATCAAACCGTAAGTCTAAAAATCACGAAATGACTTATAAAATCAAGGGATGATTTTTGGTCAATGGGGGAGGGAAAGAATATGTTGACTTTTTCTAATAATTTTGAAAACTCAAAATGTCTTAGAAACTCGTTTTGTGGTCTAACGGTTAATCGCCCATTCGGTTAAGCGTGCTCATGTGAGATTAGTACCGACATGGGTGACCTGCTGGGAAGTCTTTGGTCATGTTTTTCTCAGTCACGATTAATTCTCAAATAAATCATGAGTGTGTCAAACATTTTTCTGATGCGGGGTCACTTAACGCGGTCGAGTTTCGTTGTACGTAGAATTTCTGAATGATGTTTTACCCTAAAACGTGTAATTCCTTAATAACTTTCACGAAAATGATCTGACGAATGTCAAACATTTAATTTGCCATGGAAATGATTTATCACTCGAGAATATCAAATAAAAATCAACTTTCGGGAAAGTTTCGGGAAAAATGAATAGTAAAAGTGAATAGTGAAATTTTCCGGGAATGGTAATTAACCTGAAATTGCGAATTGTTACAGTCTCTACCCCTTACGGGGAACTTCGTCCCGAAGTTCTTTGTGTGTCATATGTTGGAGTGGTGTCGATGAAAAGGTGTGGTTACTTATGAGGACTAAAGTCTGGGGTTACCAGTGATGTAGTTTGATTTGTCGTTTCAGTGTATGGTGTAGGATGAGGCTTACTTTTATGTAGGGAAGGTATGGTAATAGTCGAATATCAAGGGAAATTGATATAGCAGTCGAATATTAATAGGAATTGATATAGTAGTTGTACAGAAATTGATATAGTTGAATATCAAAAATGGAAATTGATATAGTTGTCAAGTATCAATAGCAATTGATATAACAGTTGAACAACAATAGCAATTTACATAGGAATCGAATGATGGAATAAATGTTGAACATGTGGTTGGACCAAGTCCTGTTTGAATTGTATGGCTGCCCATGTATATGGCTATATGGCTTCACAATGAGTTTGGTACGGCTGCACATGCATATGGTTACATGGCCTCGCAATGAGTTTGTTTGTTATTGCACTATCATTATGAAAACCAAAATGTAAATCTCGTACAAATGGAAATTGGGATAGTTATTTCAATCATAGCCTAGTAGGTAATCGATTGTTGTACCTAGTGTTTATTGACTTCATACTTATGTTATTTCGGATACAAATAAGCCCACTTGTTTATAATTCTTTATTTACATAGAGAGGCATCCCAAACAATGTAAATAAGGAAATATAAACTTATGGTTTGGTGATTTACAATGTCTTTATTTAAATGAAAAGGCATCCCAATCCATTCAAATAATTACAAATCATCCTACACAACATTCATACTTAGTCGGTAAGTTACAAGGTATTATGAGATGATACTGATGTTCCAAAAGTACAAGATGAATATTCAATCTTGTAAAGCTGGTGAGGGTACTTGTGGTGTAACTAAGGATGATTTGAGCTTTAAAAGTGCATCAAGATCTGTTAATGAGCTTGTGTTTGCCACGGTTGTGAAGGTAATGTTGTGATATGTTGATGAACAAAAGTGTGTAATGTATGCTTAACATTAATACTCTTAGGTATAGATGTTGAGTTTGCTTTAAAAATATTTAAGAGATTTTAAAAGTTTACGATGGAATGGTATCCTTAGGACCTAAACAGGATAGTACTTCTACAGGATGAAGAGAAGGATTGATAACTATCCCAAGATAGTAGTTCGGATTATCTCATAAATGAAAAATTTCAAGAATGAATTTAGATCATACAAATAAGGTGTTAAGATCTCGCTGAGTGGTAAGGCACTACCGTGTCTCTAGATTGTTTTATTGTATTCTGGTGGTTTATCGTGTTCATGTAGGAAATCAATCTAAACATAACCCTAGTACAACTATTCTCAGTATTTGAAAATTTTAAGTCGAATATAGTTAGTCAGACTATATTCCACTGTCCCTAGGTTAAATATAGGTGACTAGTCTATATTTAGCCAAGGTTCGATAAAATTTTCAAATACCTAAACTAGGTATACTTTTGATATGTCCGTTGCTTTCGGGAAACTATCCACTAAACAAAGGCGATGCCAAACCCTTAAGTTGCAAGTCCCGTCCATACAAGACTTGTAACGTATGTTTTCATATTCCATTGCATAGAAGGTAGTAAGGGTAGATACGTATGGAAAGGAAGTTTTAAGTAGTTCTAAAATAGAACATACTTGGCTAGGATCACGAACTTTTAATAATGAAGGTTTCATAAGAAAACTTTGATGAATGTAGAGAAAGTTCAGCTTTTGTCGATGATGGATTAGTTTGTCCTTTAGAAATCTCATATTTCTTGTTTTGAAATCGATAGATTGTGACGGGTTTTTGATATCATAAGAAATGATATTGATGATGTGATGGAATAATTCTAGAGACCATTTGCACAAAACACAATGTCTCGGAAGTAGGTTAGACCATTGTGCAATTCACAATGTCTGGGAAGTAGGTTAGGCCATTGTGTGACTCAAAACATTTGAGAAATGATTAAGACCATTGTATCATACAATGTCTTGGAAAATGAATGAGACCATTGTATCTCACAATGTCTTGGAAAATGAATGAGACCATTGTAACATACAATGTCTTGAAAAGTGAACGAGACCATTGTAATATACAATGTCTTGAAAAGTGAAGGAGACCATTGTAATATACAATGTCTTGAAAAGTGAATGAGACCATTGTAATATACAATGTCTTGAAAAGCGAATGAGACCATTGTAATATACAATGTCTTGAAAAGCGAATGAGACCATTGTAATTAGTTACAATGTCTTGGACATATAATGTTGGAGTAGGAACATGATTGGGAGAATGTGATTGTGTCGAAATGCCCTAGAATAGGCATACACAGATATGTTTAGTCCATTGTTTAGATAAATAATTGAAAATAAACCGAGTTTATATATCAATATACTAATGCTTACGGGGAAATGCTCAATTATGTTTAGGGTACATATATCAATATGCAATTATGTTTGTGTAGCACAACATGTCTACGGGGAAATGCTCAAAATGGGTATATATGAATATACTAATATGTTTGTGTAACATAACATGCTTACTAAGTCCATAATCGTCTGGAGGATGGAAGACACGGAGAGCGGAAGGCTATAAAATATTTTTGCTTGTAGTTGTAGTTATAGTTTAGGTCTCAATTAGACCCGTTTCTCTATAACCATGGCTCTGGTACCAATCTGTAACACCCCCAATTCATGGTTGCAGCGGAATTCGAACCGGGTGTTACTCGACGGCACAATAGTCACAATAATAGAAAACGAACTCCAATTGAGTCGTTTTAAAAGATTTATCATTCAAATTATATAAATATCAGAGATTACAAAATGAGGTCCCAAATGGTTCCATGTTTACAATTTATATTAAATGAATTTTTGAATGATAATAAAATTTATAGCCCTCTTGAGTATCCGTGTCCTTCCGTGCCATCCTTGATCGTCATGAACCTGAAATACATGCTTGAGAGGTCAACACAAAGGTTGAGTGATATTCATAGAGTTTGTTAAATCGTTTGAACACAATATATTGGTAGTGTGAGTTATAGGCTCACACCAATGTTTGGAAAACAAAACAGGTAGGCTACGTTATTATACGCCCGCAACAGTTATTATACACTAAGCTTATGACACCAAAACGTTAACGTGTACCAATATCTATTGGAAGATTTATCCCGGTAGGTACTTTGCTAACATACCTAAATCTCAAATATTAATGCATTTGTTTGAACTTAGTCAATACAAATGGGATTCGTCAATCCCAATAGGCCTATTATTAATATTCGCGCTCACTATTGCTAGTGACTAAATGGTTCATAATAAAGGATCTCGGTTTAGCAAGGTTGGTACTTAGTGATAATAAAACATCGTCGTGAAGCATACATTAGAAAGCATTGTATTCGATTTAGAATATAGCATGTATTCCCCCCAAGGAATTGTAAAACAATTAAGTAATGGAAAGTGGGGCTATGAACTCACCTTAAGTAAGATAGCAAGTAATGAATGTACTGGTTGAATCGTGAAGGTTTCTACGAGCAACCTATAATCGAATGTTGCGACTTAGGATCGGAGTAAAGAATATGAAGTAGTGCCTATATATATATCTTGCATTTAGTCCATGATGTGGTATGATGTATATTGTAAGTTTTTGAAAGAAAGATTCATGAAACATGTATGTTTTGGTATATCGTTCACTACCGTTCAGGCCGACATAATTCAGAAGTCATGTTAGTAAGCGTTCGAGGAGCCATGACACTTTAACTCGTAAATCCACAACTCATCTCGACGGCTTACATAATGAACTCCTCACATGAGGCTCCCTACTATTGTAGTAGTTGATAACATATATAGATATAAGTTTTGATTCGAAAAGTTACATGTCCGATATTTGAATAAACTTAGGAAAGTTTATTAGCACATGAAGATTGTTATTAGGGGTAGTTTCATAAGTCTTGAATGACCATTTCTCTTGGTAACATCTCATGGTTTCCTTTTAGGTGAAGTAGATCCAAATTGCTTGTTCATGTTGTCGTAAATTCTTTGTTTCATGTTTTCGCCTAAGTAAGCTTGTATGGTCGTTTCGTCATGGCCTAGCCATGACCTTTGGTCCTTGTTCCAAGGTCATGAGACCCAACCTTGGCTCTAGCCATGGTGGTGGTCTTGTTTATAGGTCATAATAACTCTTGTTCCTTTTAAAGTATAACCATAACTTAGTGACTTATTATATGTAAATAGCTGTTAAGAAGTTGTGAAATATCTTACTCAGAAAGTGTTTTCAAGGCTCGAGCCTCTTTGTTCCTGAAGGAAAACGTGATTCCGGACAACTTTCGTGTTTTAACTTTTTCATGAAACGGACCAGAAAGGCCTCTTTTTGCGTGTTTTCTATTCTGTCACAGAACCATTTTGGCAGTTTTGCCGGAAAGTTTTGGTAACTTCAAATCGGCGTAACTTTTGACTCGTATACTCGTTTTAGGTGGTTCAAATTGCTATGTTTTCCTTGTTAGGTCCTCTACTACAATATGTAATAATCCAATATCATATTTTTACCATTTTGATCAGGTTATACCAACAAAGTCACTAGTTTACTTGTTTTATGAACTTATATTAACAATTCATTATAACAACATCTTTTACTCATCTTTATACATCATGGACATTTATACAAGACATAATATAGCAATAATAACATGTAAATAACATGAACATGATTATTTAACAAGAATCAAGTTAGGGTTTGGCTCACAACTTTTGGCTTTTAAAGATGAAAGGAAGTTAACATGTAAGGATAGGACTTTGATAGACTTGCTTCAACCCTTTTTCACTTCATGCAATCTTTCTACCCTTGGTATTCTTGAAAGATGGATGATGAAGGTTTAGGTGACTTGAGTGGATTCAAACTCAAGAGAAATCACCAAGTATATGAAGTTATGGAAGTGATTGATGAATGATAACCTATCTAGGGTTTCTACCTTGAAGAATCACTTGAACCATGCATGAAACTAGAAGGAAATGAGCTAAGAATGGGATGGTTATGGGGGTTGGGGATGCACGGCACCAAGAAGGGGAATGGGGGCTTTTATAGTCCAAGTTAGGAAGCTTACTAGGAAAGTGTTACAACTTGGTGACCAAGTTGTAATTAGGTGTTGATTTTAGGGGTAAATTCAAGAGATTGAGCCACCTAGTGTGAATCCCCCCCCCCCCCCTAGAGGCGGTTCATAAGGATAAGAGGGGGTGAGGTGTGCCTTGGATGATATTATCCAAGTTACTAGATGAGTTTTGACTCCGGGAAATGCCAATCATAAATGATTAAGCCTCAAAACGTAAAACCGGGTGTCGTAAAATTATGAAATTTGAAAGTATTGTTAAACATGTCCATATAGTCCATAATAAAATATAAAATGAGTGGTAGGATCTATCGGGTGCCAAAACCCTGCTAAAAGCTGGAAACACGGGTCTAAAACGCGTAATACGTAAAATGTACGAATTTTGCGTAAAACTGAGAAAAGTAAAATGTTACTTTTCTAATATGATATAAATGATTTAAAATGACTTATAATGTCTAGACTGGGCTCAGTCTAGTGTCGGTTGGTATTAAATGTCTTTTAGACATCAAACCGTAAGTCTAAAAATCACGAAATGACTTATAAAATCAAGGGATGATTTTTGGTCAATGGGGGAGGGAAAGAATATGTTGACTTTTTCTAATAATTTTGAAAACTCAAAATGTCTTAGAAACTCGTTTTGTGGTCTAACGGTTAATCGCCCATTCGGTTAAGCGTGCTCATGTGAGATTAGTACCGACATGGGTGACCTGCTGGGAAGTCTTTGGTCATGTTTTTCTCAGTCACGATTAATTCTCAAATAAATCATGAGTGTGTCAAACATTTTTCTGATGCGGGGTCACTTAACGCGGTCGAGTTTCGTTGTACGTAGAATTTCTGAATGATGTTTTACCCTAAAACGTGTAATTCCTTAATAACTTTCACGAAAATGATCTGACGAATGTCAAACATTTAATTTGCCATGGAAATGATTTATCACTCGAGAATATCAAATAAAAATCAACTTTCGGGAAAGTTTCGGGAAAAATGAATAGTAAAAGTGAATAGTGAAATTTTCCGGGAATGGTAATTAACCTGAAATTGCAAATTGTTACACCATGCGTGATGGTGGACACCCATTATGGGAAACCACACGTGGAGAGTGCCTACCGCCGGGTGGTGGATGACTCCATTATGCATGGTCTAAGAAATGTGACTTTTTGAAACAATTAAAAAAAAAAAAAAAAAAAACCCCACTGGCAAACACCTGTCTATAAACAACTTTTGGTAAAGATGGTGGGGTGGGGTTGAAAAATGTATAGTAAATCCCTAAAACTCATGATGATGATGATGATAGGTTTACTCATGATGATGATGATTATAGATTTGAAGAAGTTGATGAATAACAATATACTTTTCACTAGATTTTGCTTGTGCATGGACTTTAAAGTTTAGACAATACCTTTCCAATCCTAGAAGTTTATAAAAATGTTTCTAATTGTATTAATTGCTGGACTAAAACAGGGTGAATGTGCTGCTATACTCTTGGTATAGATAGATGTCTGTTTGCATTGATGAAGACTTGTTGGATGGCCACTCTGAATCAAACTTGGCGAGTCTACTATGGTTTGGCTTGTGCTATTTTAGTACAAGGAAATGTAGTCACATCTTCTTCATAGCCCGACATCAAAGGCGGACCATGCAACATTATTCTCCATACATCGGATGCGGGGGTTGGGTTAATCTGAAATGAATGTTAACCAATAACAAATTAGATTTACATAACTTGATTTCGTTAGTAAATAATGAGAGTACAAGAGATTAAATATAAAACTAACTTACAAAACAATTACGGGCAAACAAACCTTTATTAAACTAACATCCACTCAAACTCACAAACGCTACATTAAGATGTATTGAGAGGCTGACAAATAAAACTCACAATAGAACTAAAAAATGTACTAGACGGAACCAGACACATGCACAAGCAAAATTAAGCATATGTAGATGAAAGAGAATCACACGGATGCAAACAGAATCCGAATCATATGGAATTGGATGCAGAACCAAAGTAAATCAGATGAAACATGGTAGAATCATGCAGAGAACCATAACGTAACTAGAGCGAATGCACAGCCAGTGTGAATCAGATGGAACATGGTAGAATAAGACATAACATACCAGATGCAAAGCCATATAACTAGAGCGAAATCAGGTAGAATGGGATGCAGTACCATGCAGAATCATAGCAAAATCGGACATACTTCTGTCATCTTTTCATCTTTTTTAGACTGAAAGTACGGGTTTGGGAACTTCATCTTGCAACCTTTTCTTCTTTTCTTTTTGCCTTTCAATATCATCGCTGTTTCCAGAAAACATTGGTCGGAACTCAAGGCAACATACAATGAGGCCAGACATTGATCCTTCCGGACTTGTAAATTTCATATTCATAGAAAGAGATTCATCCTTAAATGCATGAGTTGAGTTAAATTTCCACAGTTGAATCTCCATCCATCCATCTTCCCTTTGTTTTGGAATTCGAGTAATGTCATTTGTATTCAATGGGCTTGGGGTTATAAAGTAAACAAATTCAGCCTTGTTGTTTTCTTTATGGAGTACATCTTGTACTTTCACTGGACGATGCAGCCTTTGGCATTTTTCTGAAATCTTGAACACAAGGTAACACACATATTCTGTAGCCGGTGACAACATTTGACTTTTGATCATGCATTTGAGATGAAATACTTGTTGCGGTAAAAGCTCAATCACCTCTTGAAATCTGCATGTGAGATATATTTTATGATTACATGCTTCTCAAGAACAAGAAACTAAATCCAAGAAGTGAAACTTAAATCAACCATCTATTCACGAATTTTAATTATTTAACCAGAAAGCAATTAAGATTTGGACCTTGAATAATCAAATCTTGTCATTCGTTACTGTAACAAATTAGTTATATAACAATAAAAAAAAGAAGCAAACCTGGACCGGGCTGGTGGTTTTAAAGTAAAAATATCCACATTAGAAAATGTGTATAAAGCTGCCTTTGCCGAAAGCACAAGAAGTTTCTTTCCTTCGACTTCGCCCAACCAGAACAAGTCGTCATAGTTTCTGCATATCTTGAATATTTCTTCAAAGTTAGTTGGCAATTGTTGCACTTGACCCACATTAAAGTCTGATTTCAAGACTTGCTGGACTTCCTTCAGGTTTCCGATCTCTTCTTGTTTCCCCTGTACACAATTATCAATTATGTTATGCAACTTATAACATGATTCTTTTTGTCACGATGCATTCATATCCCCTATAAACAACTTAAAACAAAAGAACATATTATGGAACCAAGGGATATTTTCAAATTTACTTTGTCAATGGCTCGAAATTCAATGCCTTCAACATAAACTCCAGCATCTCCACAATTGTATGATGAAAAATGCTCAACTAGAAACTCAAAAACGACATCTTTGTTTTGATTCAAGAAACGGTGCAACTCGATCATCATCCACTGCTCATCTCTCCATATTGCGAAATATGCATGCTGACTTTTGTGTCCCTTTCTATACTTTAGGTTAACATACATAGGTTTACTTGAGCAGTTTCTTGAATCACAAAATTTGAAGACTAAATAGACCCCATAAACACCATTAGGAGATAAAAATTGAGCTCTTGTCTTGATTTCGATGTTCAATTCGGAAATATCTAACATCTCCACCACTCTCCCAAACCTGCGCATATTATAAACATCCAAGTCTAAATCAGTCATAGCCTTTATATTCGTAGACACTTCTACTTTTGAATTTCGTAAGTTTTGGAAAAAGAGTTTAAATTCTATATTAGAATTTATTGTACCAGAAAAAGAGCTATAGATGAAGCAGATGAGATGAGTATTTAAATCTATTTTGTCATGTACAACATCAGTTCTCAATTTCTCATAGTTGATATGTATGTAGGAGTTATCTTGTTATTAACCAGATGAGATGAGGTTGGAAGTGTAAAAGAGCTATAGATGAAGCAGTTCTAGCGGAATAGAGTTAGAAGTATTCAAATATGTGAACTTGTCAGAGCTAAAAATGTATGCAGGACTTATCTTGTTATTCTGCTACTGTAAACAACTAGTCATGCATTAAAAAGGTAAAGAGAATAACCTTATACTTTAACATTAATAAGCATAAAATACTTCTACCAATAATGATATGTTTGCTTATCATTTAAAACTAACAAAGGTGTAGGTAGAGAAAATAACCTTGATTCTGGAAGAGATTTCCACTCATGTGGACAACTGTTTATGTAGGAAAACATTGTGGCTGAAACCATTTCATTTCTTTCTCCGTTACCAATGAATGACAACAACTGGTATACAACCGAAATACAAATCAGACTCAATGCATGATGTATAAATGCATGTGATTTTGAATTATCTCTCAATAAGAAGATACATAGAAACGGGAAACACCCAATAAAGGAGATATGCGAATGAACTTATTACCACTTTTTCGTGTTGAAGGAGGATTCCCTTAGAAAAAGTGTTGTAAAGTTCCTCTTTCTTTTTGGTAAAATAGATTTCCGGTAACTTTGACATCTGGATTATTTCATTATAGTCTTTAGGCAATTTGGGCTCCCATTTCTCGTAATCCTCCTGTATATACATTAATCAATTAATAAACTCATGTTTCATACAGTTACTTTCCTACAGTTTATAAAATAGTTAAGGCCATAGTTTAGATATATATGAATAAAAAGTTACACAATTTTGTCAAAATATAGAAACTTACCTGAAATTCTAATGCTTTCTTGAGTTGTATGACCACTTCATCAGCTGTTGGTCGTCTTTCTCTCCTGTGATGTAAGCATTTAAGGGCAATCCTTGTAAAGATAATATATGACTCTGGCACAATTTGTTCTTTGATACCCTCGAACACTAACTCATCAAGTTTTTCTAAATGATAGTGTTGTTTAGCCAAAAAGGGTAAATAAAGATACTCGTCATCTAGTTTTACGGATGATAGTTTCCCACACAATATGTCAAATAAGACCGCACCCAACGAGAATATATCATACTCTTTGGTTAAGATGCCTGTTTTCGAGTATAGTGGGTCACTATAGCCATCAGTGCCTTTAACATTGTCTATGACATAGTCTACATCCTGATTTGTTGGACATACTAAGGAAAGCCCGAAATCACTAATTTTTGCCTTCCAATCATCAAGCAGTAGAATGTTGCTGCTGCGGATGTCCCTGTGTATTACCATTTCTGGACTTGAATCAGTTCCATGAAGAAACTCCAACCCGACTGCAATATCGATGCATATTTTAAGCCGCATCACCCACGTAAGACTATCATTGCTCACGTACTGATCAAGACTTTTTCTGGATGCATATTCATAGACAATAATTTTCTCATCCTCTTCATCACAGTAGCCTACAAGACCAATTACATTTTCATGTTTATACTCCATAAGGATTTCAAGCTCTGTCACAAATTCAGCTTCTCCTTCAGCAGATTTTCTACCCATCCGCTTTGCAGCAATGAAGTTATGCCCATGAGTGTGACCCTTGTACACATTCCCAAAATCTCCATGTCCAATGAGATTGTCTTGATTGAATGTTTCTGTGGCCAACTTTATGTCTTGAAGTGACAGTTTGAGGCTGTCCGTGTGGTTCTCCTGTGAACCATCGAACAATCAGTTGATTTGATAAGTAAAAAATAACTGAACTATTTGCCATCTAAAACTCCTTTAAAGTCTCTAAATTCAGGGTTACGGTTTTAAATCAAGCTTGGTCGTTGCATTTTAGAATTAAAGAAGAAATATTTATACATCACGTTCAGAAGGGAGGAGGGGAGTGAGGATTAAAATATTAGTTACACAAAGTATAATGTGTGAAATGTCACATACTACTATGAAGAATTTATAAGGAGATTATAAAGTTACTAAAAAAATTATGCACCTGACACTTTAAAGCTCTCTTTAGTTCGTTGATGACATAATCTATTGTTGGTCGTTGTGCTTGAGTTTCTGCGAGACATCGAAATGCAATTTCTGAAAATATTTTCAAAGACTCTTTATTGGGTCCTTTGCTTAGAGAAAAGACATGCTCATCAGTTTCTTCCTTTATCTTGCGATCAACAATTTCCATTATTGTTCCCTTCTCAAAATGATGTCGTGCAACGGGTGCAATCCCCTTATCAAAATGATGGGCCAACCTCCCGGTCAAGACCTCAAATAACACCACTCCAAAAGAGTAAATGTCTGATTTCTTATTTAATCTACCATACTTCTTATATTCCGGATCGAAGTACATAGGTGTACCTGCAATCGTACTGGCATCGAAAGTACTGGCATTTTCATCTGCTGGGTGAATTTTGGAGAGCCCAAAATCGGCAATCTTTGCCTTCCAATTATCGCCCAATAGAATATTCGCACTCTTGATGTCTCGGTGTATTATCTTTTGTTTCTCCTGATCTGTGTTGTTGTGAACGTAATTCAAGCCATGTGCGATATCAAGACATATTTTCAAGCGTTGCATCCAAGTAAGATTAGTCATTTTTTCACTGTTTCCCAGATAATCCTCAAGACTCCCTTTAGAAGCAAGCTCATAGACAAGGATCATGTGATCACGATCTTCATCACAAAAACCAAGAAGAGAGATTATATTCTCATGTTTACAGCTAGTCAGAATCTCAATTTCTGCAATGAACCCTTGTTCTCCTTCTCGATTGTGAATGCGTTTTATGGCTACCGTGCTACGTTTCTTGGGAAGATCACATTTATTCTTCCCTTCTATGGAAGATGAATTACTGCTATCAAAATGTTCGAGTTGGGCCTTGTATACCATACCATATCCGCCTGACCCAATGCAATATTTGTCGGCAAACTTCTCTGTTTCCATCTCGATATCATTAAGTCCAATCTTCAGGTGTTCCAAGTTCTTCAACTGCAACATTGTGATGTTAATAGAAAAAAGTTATACAACACTTTATTCTCAGCCAATGGATTCCGCTAGCTTCTATATCAATTACTGTTTTATGCTTAAAAATGATTTGTGATTTGTGACTAGTTGGTGCAGATGGTGTTTTGATTTCTGGTTTCTGGGTGTTGATCGTGTGGTGTGGAGGTGGTCATCTCAATAAATTTATAGACGCTGTTTATCATTTTACAGTGCCAGGGATCAAATGTAAAAGCCCCTAACCACATAGACCATTCGCGTAATTTACTTTTTTGTTTACTAATTAGGATGGCCAGCTTCAAACTAAAACTATAAAGAAGTAAATTACCCTCAGGTGATTGGATGATGTACTGTCAAGGGCACTCCTTGGAAGTTCCTAAAATATATTTGCAAAAGAATAGGAGATTAGTAGATAAATATAACAGTTATTATCAGATAAAGTTGATAAGCAAGTTGAGTTTCTTACCGGATTTTCATACATTGATTGAAGTTTCATCGCTTTCTCAAGTCCTTTGAAAACGTGATCTATGTATGGGCGATCTGCTCTTTCCTCTTTTACGCAGCCATACGCTGTTTCTAAGAAGATTTTTAATGCTTCTTGGTCCATCTGATTTCGTAAATGCGGCATGATCATTTCATCCAAGTGAGATTTGGCCAGCTGACTTAATAACCCCTCTTTCAACTCATCTTCAAGTTCATTTTCGCCTTCGTCTTTGTCACCATTTTCACTTCTTCCGCACAAGACTTCTAGTAATACAACTCCAAATGAAAACACATCTGACTTGTGGGTCACCCCGCCAGTCTTCTTATATTTTGGGTCCAGGTATACATTCTCGATAATATCACGAGTAAGAAGAAGACGGTGCCTCCGAGCTACCGTATTTTTCAACGAAAGTTCAAAACCAGATAACTTGGGTTCCCATTTGTCATCTAGTAAAATATTCGAGCTCGTGATGTTGCAATGTATGACACTAAAATCTCGTCCAGGTTCATAATGGATGTAACTCAATGCCTTCGCAACACCAACGCATATCTTCAACCTTTGCATCCATGTGAGGGTCGGGTCACTTAGACATGTTTTTAGACTTCGGTTGGTCTCCTTCTTGTATATGATAATCTTGTTTTTCACATCTTCATAAAACCCAACAACAGGCACTAGATTCTTATGTTTGAGACTAGAAAGCATCGAAACTTCCGTCCAAAACCTTTTGCTCTTATCTTTTACATATTCTACATACAACCTCTTTACAATAATATCGATGAATTGTTCAGAATGTAAGAGACAGCCTGTGTAAATTATTCCAAGCTTAAAATATTCGATAATATTCTCATCAGCAAAATTGTTGGTTGCTGATGCAATATCTTCCCAGCTGAGTTTTAAGTGAGAAAGATCTTTGAGGAAAGACTTTGTCTCTTTGCTGACATGGGTCTCAACACGTGTAGATATGGAGGTCGATGATCCCTATATGTACCAAATAATACAACATTACCAAGTGTCCCAAAAATGACACGTGTATATATGGAGTTAACTTATCTAAAATCCAGTTACTTGCAACAATAGTAATAGGAGGGTGTTTAGGATTTCGTTTCGGTGCAGATTATTTGATTATCGCGTTTTGAAAACCCAAATAATTCATTTGAAGTGTTTGGCAAAGAAAAATAGATAAATGATTTTTTAGCATTTGTATGGCTTGATTGGCTTCAAAACGGCGTTTTGTGGTAGCAGGTAGAGACCTGCTGTTGTGAAAAGCACATGTGGATGAGAGAGTTATGGATAATGGTTACGTATAATATATAAAAATGATTATTTTGAATGAATAGAATGATTATAAAAGATAATCATGAAAGTTATATACGGAGTACGACAACAATAACTTTTGTTAAATTATTATTGTATATATAATTTATATTGGTTATTTATTATGTATAACTTATTTGATAAAACAATCTCAATGACTTTCTTATAAGCTAAATTAAAATAACTTAATAGTGTAAATGTCTATTTTAGTCATTTGCATGTTAAGTCATAAATAATCTAATTTGCCAAACACTTAAAAAATGATTATTTGATTATTGCATTATTATACAACGTAATCAAATCCAAACACTATATTATGATTATCAGATTATTCAGTTTCAAAACGAATAATATATTTTTAATAAGCAATCCCAAACACCCCCTAAGTAAATAATTACCTTGTCATGATTGGATGATGTATCTTCAACCGTGGCCGCAACTATTGAATGTTCCTTAAATATCAAAAATACAGTAATAAGTAAATAATTTTACTTATGTTAATATTATCAATAAATATAGATTATTTAGAAAATAAAGATGAAAGAAAAGAACGCCTTACAACATTTTGACGTTCCATTTGAAGTTTCAACGCGTTCTCAAGTCTTGTGACAACCTCACTTATATCCGGGCGTCGAGATCTTTCTTCATTCAAGCAGTCATATGCTGTGTTCGCGAAAACGTTGAACGCCTGCAGATCCATTTGTTTCCGCAGAACCGGATCAATAATTTCATCTAGTATTTTCTTTTTATAATGGAAAATGGCCACTGGAGCCAAGTACTTATTATCTTGGTCGTCTTTGAGTACTGCTTTCCTACCACACAGTAGTTCAAACATTACAATCCCAAAGGAGTAGATATCCGACTTGTGGTTAGCACTTTTTGTCTCTATATATGTTGGGTCTGTATACCCATCAGTACTCCATACTTTATCAGTATTGAAAGACTGGTGCCTTTCAAATGCTTTGATCTTCATGGAACATATAAAATCACCTAATTTGGGTTTCCAGTCATCATTTAAATAAATCAATGAACAGTTGATGTTGCGGTGTATTACGCTAAAATCACGTGACCCGTCATAATGAATGTAGCTCAATGCTTGCGCAACACCCACAGCTATCTCCAATCTTCGCACCCATGTCAACATCACCGGGTTTCTTAGATGCCATTGAAGACTTTCTCTGGTCTCATGCTTGATAATGGTGACCTTCTCGTCATTCTCATCACAAAACCCAACAAATGAAACCAGATTCTTGTGCTTGAGACTAGAAAGCATGGAAACCTCCATCCAAAACTGTTGGTCTCCATCAAACCGTTCTTTATTTAACCTCCCAGCGTAGACATCAATTAACTCACCAGACCACAAGAGCTGTACTTCGTAATATGTTTCAAATGCATCTTTTCCGCTGATATATCGGTCGGAAAAGTTGTTGGTGGCGGATAGTATATCTTGAAGGGGGATTTTTAGGTGAGCAAGGTCGTCGTGATTGGATGAAGACATTATGTTTCTGTTTTATCAAAGGGTGTTTTTGGGTTACAAAAGGATATGAAGGAAGAAAGAGGTTATTTAATTAGTAAAACAGAGAGTAGTAGCAACTGATGCGTGTATGTATTATGTATATATAGCCAACCACTTACCGACCATCCACTCTTTTAAATATCATTAGTAGATCTACAAATTTCGATATGGCTATTAATATTTTTACATAAGGTTCTTTTTGACAATTCTATGATCCATAACAACCGTTGACGTTCATATGTAATTAAGTTGTAACTAATTAACTGATCAAATCACTTGGTGTTTGAGTTTCTCATTTACTCATATATACATACTAAAATCTAACTTCGTTAATCATTTAAAATTCAACTTTATGGGTTGAATATTCCCAAGAACCAAATTTATGCTTAAATGGAAATAGGCTTTTTACACAACTGCATGCAAATCTTTTCAAAAGTTCTTTTCACTAATAGACCATTTATAATCTCACAAATTAATTACCATTATTAATGTTATTATCATTATACTTTTCCAAAAATTTGAGAGTTAACGAGCGAAGGGTGTATCTAAAAATGTAGAAACCGAACCAACTAGTATAGGGTGTTATTGATAGATGTGAGTTTTGACTTTGTCTTACATGTTGTCTACTAATTAAATTACAAAATGAGCTGGGCATGATGATACTTTAACTACTACTTGGCCACTTCTAATCAAAGTCATACAAATTAAAATATAAAGACTATACAGGCTAGATTCAAGACATCCAATGAAACAATAACGTGTTAACATATTCGATTACAATACCTAACTGCACAAATACCTTAAAAAAAAAAAAAAAAACAAACAAACAAACAAAAAAACTATTAGTAGAGTTGATCAAGTAAATGTGAGCTAAAGAGGGTGTTTGGGTTACGAAAGTATTTGAAGGAATGAAGGCGATATTGAATTAATATAATACATAAGTATGTATCATATATATGCTATATAGGCTACCTACCGACTGTCCTCTTTTCTTAAATACGTAAGCAGTGGCTCATTAAAGATTACTTATTCATTGAAGAGACTAGACGAATACCCGTGCATAGCAACGGTTTCTAGCGGCAGATAATTAACGATTTGTGATATTGTTCCTAGCGGCAGATAATTAACGATTTGTGATATTGTGGTGAGTGTTTTGTGTAGCGTTCAAAATAGAACGTGAACATATCATAATGAATCTGGGATTTGGTGAGAGAGTTTAGGAGGAAGGGGCGGATAATTTTAGATATGTGTTTAGGTTTGGGTTAATACACAAAGATGTTACTAAAGTTTCCCAAAAATTTGCAAAAAGTTACTATAGTTTTTTTTGGTTCAATTAGGTTACTAAAGTTTCCCAGATCGTTTTTTCCTTTCAAACTTTACTGATTTTCACATACGACAAAGTAACTTAATTCAATTTTTTGAGAAACTATAGTAACTTAGTTCATCTTTTGGGAAACTATAGTAACTTAATTCAAATTTTGTGAAACTATAGTAACCTAATTGAACCAAAAAAAACTATAGTAACTTTTTGCAAATTTTTGGGAAACTTTAGTAACATCTTTGTGTATTAACCCTTTAGGTTTAGGTCAAAGTGACAAGTATCTGGTTATATCATCTTCTTACCCATATTGGGCTTGTGGTTATCTATCTTCGCTTGGGCTTTATTTTCATGCTAATAACGTTAGGCTGATATCATTTTGTTTGGACTGGACTGTGTTTGATCATTTTGAATGGACTGAAATGAGTGAAATGCTAACAATTGTTGTCCCATTTAATGCTTGATTAGGCAAAAACTTAGGCAAGATTGCCACAAAAAAAGAGTGTTTAGGCAAGATTAGGCAAAATAATAGTTGGACAACCATGATTGGTTGTTTTCTTTAAAAGAGGAGGCAAAGTGAGGCAAGGTTGCCAACCCCCTTACTGTATATAAAAATGTAATTAATTACCTTTGTATCTCCTTCATTAATTAATTACCTGTGTTAAATTGAAGCGGCCAAATCTAGAATTACCCATAAGTATTTGTAAAGTTTGAAGATAAAGAATTAATGTGTGTGGGAAGTGAAGAGTCCGGCGTGGGTAAGTGGGTATTAATTTGTTTGTAATTACCTAGGCTATTATTAAAATGTGAAGAATAAAGAGGCAATAAATGGGTATAAAATTCGGGTAAACGGGTACGGGTACGGGTACGGATACGGGTAAATGGGCGGGTATTACTAAAAACCCGTAATCGAAAAAAGATATATTTTCTTACCCGAACCCGTATCCAAACCCGCGAACCCGCCCCCGAACCCGATCCAACCGATTCGGGTTTCGGTTTTCCCCATCAGTTTCGGGTGCTTTTGCCATCCCTAACGGCAGCGGTTTCTAGCCGAATATCCGCTTATAGCGGTAGTGGCATCTAGCCGAGTACCCGCATCTAGCGGTAGCAGTATATAGTTTCATCAAATTACAAGTGCATCAATTTGAGCGAGTTCGATTTAAAGGTAACAATTACTCCTTCGGTCTCAAAATTATTGTCAGGAGAAAAAAAAATCGCATAGTTTAATAAAAGTTGGGCCAATTTAATTTTCAGCCGCTCAAATAAAATATTTCTTCACTAAATTGTAAATTTTTACTTAAAAATGAAAATGAACATTATCTAGATATATCACGAAAAATAAATATGGAATATTATTTTGATACGGAGGGAGTATTTGTATATGAGCATACAATTGTTTAGACAAAACGTTATAACGACATTTAAAACATATTAACATTTAACTTATTTTCTTTATTTGTGGTTCAACAACAATCTCTCATTTTCTTTATTTGTGGTTCAACAACAATCTAATGGTTGTACAGCAACATGTTGCAATTAAAACATATTAACATTTAACTTATTTTCGTCGTATTGTTATATAAATTAATACAATCAAAAACTTTTAATTTAAATATTCTTCTAAATTAAATCCCATCTATCTATTACAAAATATATGTTGGCATCATTTTTTAATCCGCTGTTTTACCCAATGTTTTTTTTCTTGTCATGTACTGTTCTTGTTTGTTTGTATGGACAGACAACAGTATTTGCATGTGCATTGAATTATTATGCTTTAAAAAATATCATCATGATATTTATTCAAATCTGACTTTTTAGGTAATAGCAATTAATCTACTTTCATCAATGTTTAGACACGTAAACTTTGAATGGTTTATTTAACTTTTGATACTACTTATTTTGACATGTCAAGCATATTCTGATAAAAGTTTGGGTTATAGCATGTCAGCAAACAACACAATATTCAAAATTTTAGTTAGAGCCTCGAGAACCAAAATACTGAAAAAGCCATATGGGGTACCTTTTTTGGAAAATTGTTCCCAATACAATTCAAAATTTTCCAAACCAATGTTAGGCTCGGTTTTAATTTTCAAAATTATCTCAATATATTTCAAATTGAAAAGTTTAAAAGCACAAAATATTTCAACTCTCAAAAAGTTCAAAATTTTTTGTAAATTTTATTTCAAAAAATAAAATTTTATTTCAAAAAAATTCGAATTTTTTTATAGATTTACAAAATAAACTTTATAACTAATTTACACTATAACAAAATTTAAGCTTTAATAATTTACGCAAAAAATACAAATAAACACTACTTTTAGATCTGCACAAAAAGATATATACACACAAAATAAAATGATAGATCAACGACACAAAGAAAATTATACACACAAACATATTACATAATTACATATATGCTATATAATAAATTTATACAAACCTTAAATAATATTTTCTCAAATACTACCAACAATCTTAAAAATAGAAGTATATATTTTCCGGCGAAAGCTGCTGTAAAGATTGCGGCAAAAAATGTTTCCGGCGACTGGCGGAGGACAAAACTTTAGAAACCCCGGATCTACAAAAAATATATATAAACAAACCGTTCAAAACATTTAACAATACAAAATAAACTTCATGACCAAAGCAACCAATAAACCTTTATAAAAATACTCACTTATTTCCAACTGTAGCAACTTTTTTCCGGCAACAGCGACGGCGGAGGCAACTTTTTCCGGTGAAACAACGACGGTGAAAAGAGGCTGTTACGAAAAAAAATTCCAACAAATTTAATATACATAGATCTTTAAAAATAACTTATAGATCTACAAATAAAATTGATATATCAACTAATAAAATGCGTATATCTATAAAAAAAAAAAAAACTTGAAAGATATCCTTTCGTGGAGGCGGCGGCAGCGGATGGTCTTGGTGATGTTTCTACGGTGGTGAGGTTCGGTGGTGGAGTGGCGTCGTGGTGGTTGTGTTTTGTTGGTGGTGGGATTTCGTGGTGGGGGTGGTGGTTAACTTGGGTTCGATGAGGTGCATACGGTAGTGGAGGGGTCTGGTGGTGGCGGTTTTTCTGTGGTGGTGAGGATGAGAGCATATGTGTTTTAGTGAGAGAGAGAGAGAGATGTGGCTGTGTGTTTTTAGTGAGATGAGATAGTGAGGTTCGGTTTTAGGCAAGGGAGTAATAGATAGTCAAGGGCAATTTCGGTATTATTGAAAGTTCAGTTTTTCACCTTGACTGAGTTTGACCAAATCTCCTTTATAAGTAGTTAAGATAAGTATGTAAGACTAGGTCTAGTCCATAAGTCAGTATATGTGCTATACTAGCCTAGAAGAATGGTGTATGTATTCAGCTTACTATCTTGAATGAAGTTATGTATTTTACTTTTCTGGTATGAAAGGCTTTCATTGAAGTCTATATAATGTTTTGTAAGCTCATCTTGAGTTATTACAAAAATTTACCATTTCAATGAAAAAAAAGTATGTAAGACTTTTATGTTATCATAAACTTCTTTATTTTGTTACATTATCTCTCCACTGAAGATCACATTATGTGTGAAGATGACAAAATATACCTATTTTTCACTCGATATAAGTTTGTCAAAACCGAGATTTACCTGTTTGTCGCGGGATAGAACCTTTGTTTTCATAAACTATCTATCAGAAGAATCATTTAAGTAAATCATGTGAGATGGTGATAATAAAAAAATTAACATGCGGGTTTTGTTATCTAGTCTACTTGCAAGATGTGATTCATTAACAACGTGATCGACCTTGATATAAGGCAATCATAGTCAACTTTGACTAATTGATATACTAAGACCATAAAAGAAGGTCAATATTTTCATAGATTATGATTCAAGGCATCCAATGAAGACAATTTCACGCTAAGTTATTCAATTTATATTTATATTATTTATGATATATAAAATGATATGTACTTACTATTGATCTTACTCCTTTATAAAGAGTCTATCATTTTTGTCTTAAAAATTTAAGGAGTATAAAAGTTGATATTAATAGTACAAATGCTACAGTATAAGCGAGTAAATAGATCTCACATTGATAATTGAAAATAGTCCTAATAAGATAAGCAAGTTACCAATATGAATATTCACATCATTATCATATGTTATTTAATGGAAAAATAACGTCATACAATAATAATTATGTGTCAATTACAATTTCGAAAATTTGATGATAATTAATTAAAATGTTGAATATTTTTTTAAGTATAAAAATTATTATTTAGTGATCAACTTATTTGGTGATTATAGACACGATTTAATGTTGTACTTCCCCCGTCCTATATTAAATGTTCATGTTTGACTTTTCAAGTCTTTTTTTATAAACTTTGACTTTAAATATTTTTGCTTGTGTTATATAGTATTTGATAAAAATTATACGCAATGAAAATACATTTAAAACTTAATCAATTCATATATTTTGTATCAATTATTATATTACACAAACACAAATATTTAAGATCGAAGTTGAGAAAAAAAGTCTTTGAAAAGTCAAACATGACATTTAATATGAGACGGAGGGAGTAATAAATGAACTTGCAGTCATTTATGTTTAAGTCGAGATAACAAATAAAAATTTGTTTTACAACAATTAATTATTTTGTATAAGTACCTCTAATTTACATATCGTACAGGATTTGCACTTAAATACAACAAAACACAAACCAAAAAGTCATATTTTTTTTTTATTAAGATGTGTTGCTTATAATTGTAAAAAGAGAAAAAGTCATTAGAAACATAAGAACATGTAAACAAATTTTATAAGGGGCAGTTTATTCGGACCCTTTTTTTTTACAAAGGGACCCCTATATATATATATATATATATATATATATATATATATATATATATATATATATATATATATATATATATATTTGATTTTTTTAATTTTTTTTAATTTTTATAATTTTTTTATATAAAAAAACTATAAACCTGAAAGTACGGAACATAAAATATAAAGTTTAATAAGTCAAACGCTTAAAACTGTCAGAAATACGTAACAAAAACCGAGTAAAAAACTGTGTTGTACTGTAAAAAAGGGGGACAAAATAAATCTTTAAACCCCCCCCCCCCCCCCCCTATGTCACATCATAGGTAGGGGTGTAAACGAGCCGAGTACTGCCAAGCTCGAACTCGACTCGATTACCAAAACCCGAGCTCGAAACTTGACTCGAGCTCGTTCGAGCTTTGGATTTCAAGCTCGAGCTCGAAACTCGACTCGAGATCGATTATTGCCACATTTAAAGCTCGAACTTGATGAAAAATCGGCATATCAAGTTCAACTCGACTCGATTTTATGACAATTACGTAACTACATGTATATAAAGGGTAAAAGTGTAATATCATTGAAGATCGATAAGGGCTCGCGAGCCTCACAAGCTGAGTATATTCGAGCTCGAACTCGACTCGAAAGTGTACTCGAGTAGCTCGATCAGCTCGAGCTCGACTCGTTTATATCGAGTCGATTTTGAGTAATTTACGAGTCGATCTCGAATAGCTCACGAGTTGTCTCGTCTCGTCTCGTTTGCACTAAGCTATTAGTGAATGTCAGTACAATTGAGCATCCAGCATGACTTCTTGTAAGATTCATAGAAACTCGCCGGTGCATGTCCCATCCATAAAAAAATCATAGACATTTAATCTGAAACAACCACAACCATTAGTTATTTCTTCATGATTTTTTACATACGATAATCTATATAGAGGCTACAATTTTTTCTATGGCTGTTAATTTGTGTACATATATTTTTATTACAATTCTATATCCATAACCACCATTGATACTAAGGGTGCGTTTGGTAGAGAGAATGGAATGAGGGAATCATATCCGATATGATTGCAAGTGTTTGTTAAAATATGTATCTTTAAAAAATGGGATTGAAAGATACATATCTTCCATACTCCATAGTACTCAAAAGGACAAAGTGTGAAACTTTCATACCTGTGGATCCCACATTATATCCAAACCCATACTCATTGTGATTCATAGCAATGTATGAAACTCCTAATAAAATCAAACACCAATTTCTTTTAATACTTGAATGAGTTTATATTACTATCGTTTACATGTAATCAAGTTGTTATTCAAATTACTTTGTAGTTGAGTTTCTCTTTCTCTCATTTCTACAACACTTTAACTTCATTTAAAGTTTATAATTCAACCTTTCTTGTTGAATAGTCCCAAAATCCAAGCTACAATGAAACAGGTTAATGTATGTGTTGTTTTACTTGTTAATGTATGTGTTGTTTTACTTATTTATTAAAGCGACAAGTGTGAAAAACCTTTATGTTACGATCTATTTGTCATTCGATACAAATTTGTCAAAAGATTTACCTATTTATCACTGGATACAACCTTTGTTTTCATAAACTTTCTATCAGAAGAATCATTTAAGTAAATCATGTGAGAGATGGTGATAATAAAAATAATAATATGTTGGTTTTGTCACATCTAGTCTACTTGCAAAATGTGATACATTAACAACAACATGATCGACCTTGATATATGGCAATCATAGTCAACTATTACTAAATGATATAATAAGACCATAAAAGAAGGTTAATATTTTTATAGATTATGATTCAAGGCATCCAATGAAGACAATTTCACGTTAACTTATTCAATTTAGAGTTAACTACATTTTTGGTCCTCGTGGTTTACCGAATATAACGGTTTTTGTCCAATTTTTTAAATTGTAACGGATCCAGTCCAAGATCCGACGACCCGTAACACTTTTGGTCCAATTTTTGTTGACCATAGATTTGACTAGTTAAAATGACTAAAATACCCTCACCGTTACGCACAGAATTTGCACCATTCGTCCCTAACCAAACGGCCGTTAGTGCTGTTACTTTAAAAAACTTTTTTTTTTCAATTTTTTTTAATTTGAAAAAAAAAAATTAGAAAAAAAAAATCAAAAAAAAAAATTTGAGAAAAAAATTCAAAAAAAAATTCGCTAAAAAATGTTTCCAAAAAAATTTCAAAAACTTTTTTTTCAAATTTTTTGTCGAAAATAATTTTAGAAAAAAAAAATATTCAAAAAAAATATTTTTGAAAAAAAATTTCAAAAAAAATATTTTCGCTAAAAAAATCTTAATTTTTTTTTTCTTAAAAATTTTGAAAACTTATTTTTGAAAAAAAAATTATTTGAATTTTTTTGAAATTTTTTTCTAAAATTTTTGGAAAATCTAAGATTTTTGGAAAATCTAAAATTTTTTTTCGAATTATTTTTCAAAAAAAAAATTTCAAAAATTTTAGAAAAAAAATTCGAAAAAATTTTATTCAAAATTTTTTTTTCTAAATTTTTTTTTCGAATTATTTTTAAAAAATATTTTTTTGAATATTTTTTTTCTAAAATTATTTTCGAAAAATAAAATTAGAAAAAAATTGAAAAAAAAGTTTTTGAAATTTTTTTGGAAACATTTTTTAGCGATTTTTTTTTTAATTTTTTTCTCAAAAAAAAATTTTTTTGAATTTTTTTTTCAAAAATTTTGTTTCGATTTTTTTTTTAAATTGAAAAAAAAAATTGAAATTTTTTTGGAAACCTTTTTTAGCTAAAATATTTTTTTGAATTTTTTTGAACTTTTTTTTCTAAAAATTTTTTTCGATTTTTTTTTTAAATTGAAAATTTTTTTGGAAAACTTTTTTAGCGAAAATACTTTTTTTTAATTTTTTTTTCAAATTTTCTTTTGAATTTTTTTTTCTCGAATTAAAAAAAAATTGAAAAAAAAAGTTTTTTTTAAAGTAACAGCACTAACGGCCGTTTGGTTAGGGACGAATGGTGCAAATTCTGTGCGTAACAGTGAGGGTATTTTAGTCATTTTAACTAGTCAAATCTATGATCAACAAAAATTGGACCAAAAGTGTTACGGGTCGTCGGATCTTGGACTGGATCCGTTACAATTTAAAAAATTAGACCAAAACCATTATACCCGATAAACCACGAGGACCAAAAATGTAGTTAACTCTTCAATTTATATTTATATTTGCTACGATATATAAAATGGTATGTACTTACCATTGGTTTATAATTGATTTGGTAAACAGCAATCAACTACTTTTCTTTGTTACCAAATAATTACTTGGGTTTCCGTTTCCAATCAATTCACGGCGGGGACAAACGCCACTTACATTCAATTTTCACCCATCAAAATTACCAGATCCCTTTCCCTTTCACATCAATATTCCTTGATCTCCATAACCATCACAATAACCTGATCCCTTTCCCCTTTCACATCAATATCCCTAGATCTCCCTTCAATCCAAATCTTTTCTTTGATTCAGATCCTAGATGATTCGAATGGTATATCTTAGATGGGACACTAAAGTTGGTGTTGGCATTAATATTACGATATTTAATCTAAACATCCTCTTCATGTTTTGATGAAGCAAGACCAAGAACAAGACACACGCTGCTCATAAAGCAAGACCAAAGACACGCTGAGATATAATTGCCATGTTTTTTTTACAATCATGATATTTCACATTTAAGTGATTAGGTCAAATTCATCATCATATCACATATATGTACGGGCAAAGACTGGAACCAACCCCCCCCCCCTTTTTTTTCTGTAATAAAATAATCCATCGTACGAGCAGTTAAACCAGAATATAACATAGATGACAAAGATGTAAGTTACAACATATAATGTAAAGTGCTTAAGTTACTTGTGATCACAATTCTCCTATGCATTCTTATGTCAACAAGCCTCGACATCTCAACGTCTCAAGTATGCTTCAACAATCACTTAAGGTATGGATAAACAAGTGTTTAATACATCTCATGATCAAAGGGGTATTTAATTAACTAATACAAAGTTTATTTAATTATATAAACATATTATATATTTTTGAAAAACACTTTTGGTAATAAAAAAAAATGTTTTAATCATACTAAATATATGATTTCAAACTTTTAACCAAAATTAGTTAGCTTTTCACCAAAGAAACTTTCCACACTAAAAGACAGAAAATCTGGCCGTTTCAGTAGGGCGGCCCCCTTAATTTTAAGGGGACCGGCACACAATTAAGGGGACCGGCCACGCTCCCCTGTCAGATTTGGTCAGAAATTTTTCCCTATAAATACCACCCCAAACCTGAAATTTTTCTCACCTTTTGCACAAAAATTTTCAGATCCAATTCTCTCTAAACATCCTTCTAAAACCCTTTGATCATAAGATTATTAATCTTTGTTTCAAGTGATCCAATTTCTCATCACTCAAAGTGCAAGAGAAGAATTCTCCCTATCATAAAGCCAAAGATGTATTAAGATCTAGTTAGTGCTTATGTGAAGTTGTGAGTTATGTATATGTAATAAGTAGATCAAGATGATCTTACTTAGTAGTGATTCAATGAGTGAGTAAGAAGTAGTGGGAGGAAGTAGTAGTGTGGAGAAAACATGTAGTTGTGAAGATGTAGGTGTGTGATTAAGTAGTGGAGTTTAGAAGAAGTTGTGATGAAGCTGTGAAGTCGTGAAGGCGTGAAAAAGTTGTGAAGCCGTGAAGAAGTTGTGATGAAGTTATGAAGTCGTGAAGACGTGAAGAAGTTGTGAAGCCGTGAAGAAGTTTAGAAGAAGTTGTGATGAAGTCGTGAAGTCGTGAAGTTGTGTAGAAGTTGTATAGTGATCGAAGTTGTGTTGTGAGATTGGTTCTAGCTACTATTAGAACTCGACATTTAGCTTAGTGTCGTTAAATGGTGTAAGCAAAAGTTGTGTACGGTTTTCTCTACCAAAAGGGAGCTTGTTGAGTAGTGAAGAAAACTCTCGAGTAGGTGACTCGGGGAGTGGAGTAGGAATAAGGAAGGTGTCCTTGTAGCCGAACCACTATAAATCATCGTGTCCGGTTTGCATTTCCTTTATCTTATCTCTTATCATTTGTTCTTGCATTTCTCGCTTTACTTCTATGCTTGCCTACATGTCTTAGTTGTTGCTTATATAGTTGTGATGATTGATTGTGTTGAACATAGTAGTTAATATTGTGATTGTGTGTATAATTGCATGATATGGTCAAATAGATTATTATTCACACTTCTCATATTAAGTTTAACTTGATAGATAATTTGATACAAAACGTTTTAAGATTTTAAAAGGAAAACGTATTCACATAAAGATCGACCAAAGCTCCATTCATAAAACTAAGTTTTTTCAAAAGCTTACATATATAATTGATCATATTGATTATATGTTGTTTTCATACTAAACGCTAATTGAAGTTTTCCAAACAAACAATTGAATAAATTTGAATCAACATTTTGAAACAAAGTTTTTATAAAATCAAAAAGAAGGGAAAACTATTCAACCCCCTTCTAGTTTTCCACAATTGGTACCAGAGCCACGTCGCTCAAATTTTCAAAATAAATGGTTTTAAAAATTGAGTACGATCCATGTATCAAATTACCCATTAAGGAGGATTTAATATGAAAAGTGTTTTGTTGATTAACTTGTATTAGTTTTGATATTATATACACTAATTATACTAGCTCGAGATAAGAATTATGCTTAAAACAAGTGTTGTATGTTCGTTCTTAAAATCAGAAAGTTACACACCTTTCCACAAAGTCAGAAAATAATTTTTAACAAAAATTGCATTTTTGAGTATCAGATGGGCGGCCCCTTTAATTGTCTGGGCGGCCCCCTTAAATACTGGGCGGCCCCCTTAAATTTAAGGGGTCCGCCTGTCTGTTCGACAGTTTTTCAGAAACTTTGAAAAATCATATAAAATTAACCGTAACTCCGTAGAAGTCGTGCCACCCGGCGTTTTAAAGGTAATTGAGTCTACTTTCATTTAAAAATACTTACAAGTAACCATTACAAACTTAAATAATTCAGAAAGTTAAAATACTACACGAAGGTCAAAAATTTAAGTCTTGTTTTAACGTAAAATTTGTATTTTACCTTTTCCTTCGAGTCGGGCATTCCTTGTCGATATATCTTTGAAAAATTAAGTATTTATGTTTTCAAAATATTGATCTTAATTAAATTTTAAAATGGATAGGAAACTATTTTATTTTCAAATAAAATCGAGCTAAGTAAACATTGGTATATATAATACACAAAACGACAACAAGTGTTTTATGTGCTATGTGAACTCATTTGTGATTTTACTTTGTTAATCGTTGCTATTTGTAATTTAGCTATTTGAATATCTTAGCATATGTGCCTTGTACTCTATTAGTTTATAGCTAGTTTTCTGGCTTATACTTAACTAGATCTTATGCTAGATTTCTTGCGTTAGGATTGCAATATTATGCTTGCATTGCATATAGGTATAGATGGCTTAATGTTACTCAAACATCTTGTAAATAAGTTAAATCTAATCACCTAAATATTTCAAACAATTTAATCTATTCTTAACAACACACTTAAATATTTTCAACAAATTACCTTGTTTTACCTTAAGTTGTTTAATAAGAGAAATTGAATCTTTGTAAAACATTAGTAGTAATACAAAAGAAAAAGTATTTTCAAAATCTAAAGTGTGTTCATTATAAGTAATAATGAAGAGTCTTTCACATAAACAAAACTTATAACAATCATGAAGTAATAAGTCAAATTTCAATCACTCACCAACCTCACTCATTAATAATCTTAGGATTAATGGAACACACTATCAAAATGTCTATTTATTTTAAATGAAGGGTCAAGAAAGATCTTGATATTATATCAATTCATTATTCAAATTATGGTTGATATATTCATCAAATCTAATTGACATGTTTTTTAGTATGGACAAGAAATTGGATTGTTATTTGTTTAGTTTCAAGATTACACCAAATTTTAACAAAGGATATAGTCTTGAATCTACATACTCAATCACACTAGATTGGTATGAAAATATTTACATCCTTTGTAGATGAAAAGAATATGCATTGGATCATAACTCACACTTGTGTTGACAATGCCATATTGAATCTACTTGTCCAATAGTTGTGTTCCAAATATTAGAATAACATGTTTAACACATGCATAAAATATACAATGAAGTAGGATTGACGACTTGGATGTTTCATCCGAAATATTCAAGCAATTTACATTGCAAAACAATGGATAAATGTGTCATATCCGAAAAACCAAACATGAACAAACTAACAACATATGTAAACTTTGCTCACACTACTTAAAATCATCACTTCAAGCTAAAATACATATTTAAGAACAATACACACTATATATTATATGTACTTCATTTTCTTTGTAGCATGAATGGTTGTGTTACAAGATAATGCACTACAATTTTCTTTTTGAAATAATTTAAGTTATTAGAATTGAAAAATAACTTGTCACAATGCATAAACAAGTAAAATTCATTTTGTTTCAAATACTAGTTAAAATTATGATATATATAACATTGGCAAAAATCATAGAAAATAATACTTGCTTTAGAATTTATAAATGTCTAGTTTTGATATCATTTGTGAATCACAATCTCATTTAAGATAAATAATCATAATGAGATTCATTTTTCAAGATATGCTAAGGAGCATTCTTAAATCAAGCACATTTATTAAATCAAGTAATATGCCATCAAAACCAAATAACCGGTTAATCATGAACAAAAGATTTAAACTTTGCGTTTACTCTTATCTAAACATTTAACACATCTCTATTGGGATAGTGAGTAAAATATATCATGTAGACTTACCTTCATAAAAACATGATGTTTGAGTCACATTAAGCCAAGTATTAGTGAATCAAGCAAACTTCATATTTGGTACTCTTCGATAGGTAAATTTAGGAACTCAATTTCTTCTAAAAAGAGAATGACTACTGGAGAATCTATTGACTAGAAATTCAATTTAACCTAACAGTTGAATTGCTTCTATGTGAGAAGTTGGGTGTGTGTAACCCGTAAAAATGGTCGTGTTTAGCCTGAATTGAGCACCACTAGTAATAGTCTCATACTCATTCTCCAACTTGATTAAATTGCTCTTCCTAAATATATCTAATGCTAGTTTACTTTTATGAACTTTGCTCCTCATTAGATGCTTTCATTCCTAGATTTATGGCATATCGCATATACGTTATTTCTAGATGATTATTTGCTCCTATGTGATTTGATTGTATGCCTTTACATGGTTTACTCTATATGTATCATTCATCTAGGTATATTTTTCTTACCTTTAGATCCTACACCCACATTTCATGAGAACCTTAGTGTCATAATCCGATAGGTCATATTAGTCTCATAATATATCCGGATGAGCATGAATTTAATGGGAAGGGAAATCACACTCACTCACATATATCCTTCTACCTCACACCCAAAACCGAGTCATCCTTTATACTACCAATCTTGAGTCATCCACCGTTTCCATGTCCTCAAAGAAACCAAGAATTAATATCATACCTCCTAAATCACTCCTTATTAATACCTCCTAAACCAACACGTTTTGTCTAACCAATCCAACACCTAATATCCTTCCATAAACACATAATCAAAATCATCATTCAACCCATCATGTCATCTCCCAACTAACCAAACATCATTGTTATCACCCCACATACAACATCCAAACTACCATCCACACATGAAGAATCACTTTCATCCATACCTTCATCATGCTTTCATGATCACCCAAATGAAACCATTCTTTTAGCTCAACAAGACAACCTAACTATCACCCTCACTAATAAACTTCCACATTCATCTCACTCAATTCTACCAAATGACCCTTTTGAGGATCATACTCAATATCAAAACAATAACCATCAATCTCATCCAAACATGAATCATAAGTTTCATGACCAAACCTCAAACCCTAATCACAATCCAACTCCACCATCATCACCTTCCTCCGAACATGAAAAGTTCATTGAAGAGCTCAAAGAAGCTCATGAGCTTAATGCTCTTCTTGCGTTGCATCTTATTCAACGCAATTTGGATCAACAACCTACCTCCACCAACTCATCTCCATCAAACAATTTGATCCATCTTGAAAACCAAATCATAAATTGCATTTGTTGCACCTACCTTGAAAAACAAACCTTTGTTCTCAATGAACATCTCAATTGGATTGAGTATCTACTCACTAGGACGACTCAAGATTACACCAACACTCCATCACCACCACTTCTATGTTCATCTCCTAGTGCTCCCAATGCACCATCCAAAACACCATCAACTCAAGGAACCTCTACCTCCTCCATACCATTCTCATCATCTCCTATCAATCCACCAACCTATAACTGTCACAACTCACCATTTCACGTCATTTACCATTTCAGGTCATTTTCCCAAACTTCGACTTTTTACTATTCATAAATCACTATTCATCAAAACACTATTCATCGTTTTACTATTCATCGTTTTCGAGGTCGGTTTGATGTTTTGAGAAACTTTTTGGAAATTTACTATTCATCGAACACTATTCATTTCCGGAAAAGTTTTCACCATTCACTTGCATTACTCATTTCATCGTAAATTTAGTTTACGGGTATTCAAATTCGCGTAACCGGATTGGTTTAGGTGCGAATTCATTTCATTAGTGTTAAGTACACTGCATACGGACTGGGGATAGTCTGCATATCATCATAACAGCATATTCATGTTATACCACTCTCAGGATTTTCAAATTTCTATATTCAGTACATTTAACGTTTTTACGTATAAGTATTTATAATAAACGTTAACACCCGGTTTATACACGACGAATATATCTAAATATTCCCACAATGGTCCCGACATATTTTTATATCCATTTTAACATCATAAAAGTTATAACATTCAGTTACCCAGTATTTTGGAAATTTATTTTATTTATAACGTACGCGTATAAATATGATCACTCAGTAAATGTACCCAACATATTTTTAATATGTTTTTATCATTATCATGACTTTATTTCATCCCGGTTAACTTTGTGAACGTTTATTGCTATTAAACCCGGTACCCGATTTTAACGAATAACGCGTAATAACACTTAACGCTACACTATATTTTCTAAGTGATCAAAACCGTTTTGGCTACTCCTTTTCACACCCAAAAACCAGCCCAAGACCACACCCTTTAACCATGTGCATTAATGTATTCATTTTAAACTAATAAACCATAAAAACATAACTTTACCAATTTTTACAAATCATAATCCAACTTTTTAGCTAAGATCAAGTTTCATCTCATCTTTTCCTTTCTTCTCTTCAAACCCACGACCAAACCACCATCCATAGCTCAAGTGATCATTTTTCATAAGTTAAAACACTAAACTTGTTCATTTTACATGCCTAATCAAGAATCAAGCAACAAAAACACAAGAACATCAAGCATAATCATCCAATAATCATCTCATTTTATCAAGTAAGTTTTCATCTTTATTTTTTCATGGATCATCCTATTTTTACATGTATTACATAAGTATCATGCTAAAAACCATGTACAAGTAGCTATACCACACTTTATTTTGGCTAAAAAGAAACATACAAACCCTAACTTTTTAGTTATGAATCCCCTTGCTCTAATAACTTGGTTAGGAGTCCATGGCACCCTAAGAAGGTGTATGGTAAGATTAGATTAGCCATGTGGTGATTACAAGAGGTTTGGTGATGGTAGAAATTAGTTTTTAACCTTGGAAACTTGATTTGGAACCTATTTTAGACATGCTGTCTCGTTTTGTAAAAATCTGGAAAATCAGTAAACACCAAGGAAACTTTGGCAAAATTTTTAGAAAATACTTTCAAAAACGAATCCGTAGGCGAAAGAACGGATTAAAAAGAGTCTATAACGAAGGAGTTATGATTTTTGCAAGATTGTAGACGAAAAGTATTTTTCTGAAAATGTATGCTGTTGGACGTTTTTCATTGGACAAAAAGAGACTTTAGACGTAACCCGGAGGAGCCGAGCTTTCCAAAATATATTACTACATACTAAGACGAAACCGTGGATATAAAGAACAAGTAAAACGGACAAGTAACGACAAAGATATACTCGTTTGAATATCGGCTAAAACCATTTTATAATTGACAGCTTTTATTAAATTTGGCGCAAAAACTACGAAGTACATTTTTGAGCTAGAAGTAATATCAAATACCGAGCTTTATAACTAACGTAGTATTAGTTATTATGAGTATGTTTTCATCATTTCAAGAATTACAACCCGAGTATTTCAACGCTTACATGGAAACTTACGTTATATATATATATAAGTATATATATATTATAACTAGCTATTTATATTTTCTAATAGCAATATTTTTTCCAAATTCTTGGAATATATATTTTTGATAATACAAGTGTTTTTCCAAAGAGTAGAGTGGTATAGAAACATGTGCATGGACATTCATAACATCATTTCATGATCTAAAGTAGATCGTTCATCATTCATATTAGGTTGCGGCTAGTGTGCGCGCCTTGTTTTTCAGCTCATTACATGTTCATGGTACCATCATATCAGGTGAGTCATAGCCCCACTTTTACTGGTTTAATTACTTTACAAACTCTTTGGGGGAGATACATGCTTAAATACTCGTGTTATACTTTTATACGATTTCAAATCCCATGGGGGAGAATACATTGCAGCAACTACTTTTGTACAATGCCAAAGTATAAAGTTCTTACATTGCTTAAGTAGTCTTATTACCACGACACGACAAGTCCCCTTTATTTCATGGACCGTTAATTTCAAGTACTAAGCGAGAGTGAGTGAATAGATCTATTGAGGGTGACGCCTCCATTCGCGTTGGGTTGCTCCAACGGGACGAATGCATTTCATGTCTTATCAAGTGAGTGTCTGGTAAACACTCTGTTGGGGCATTACAAAGTCTAGCTTCGGGGCCATGAGCTTAAGAGACAATGTGGGTTTCATTATTGAAATCTTAGTACTTTACTTTATACTTGGGCTATTGTACATACAAAATTACTGATAAATTCCTGATACTGTTGCATCAAGTCTTATTACTGAAATACGATGCCTTTGCATCAGCCTTATTACTGAATTACAATGCTTTTGTATCAAACTTATTACATTTGGCAGTGGGTTGTAAACACACAGGTTACAAGTCTCTTATGGCGGGACTTGGAACTGAGTGGATTTACGATGCCTTTGCTGGGGAATCTTCATTTCAATGCATTACATTCTTTTTTCACAAGACTCTATGAACTCACCAACCATTGTGTTGACACTTTAGCATGTATTTTCAGGTTTTAACCAATGGCACGCTACAGGAGGTTTTGGCAGGGCATGGCATGGTCATAGAAGACTCTGATTATTCATTTGGGGACCGTTTTTAACTATTTTAATGGCCTACTTCCGCATTACTTTTAACAATGTAAATTCAACATTTTGATTTAACTATTTTATTCAAAATGATTCAAGTGCAAACCATTTTTGAACTAGTGTTGTGATATCAATTGAGTTACACCCCAGCTACATGTATGCTTCCGCTGGACCCGATTTTGGGGGTGTGACAGATTGGTATCAGAGCTTTGGCTATAGCGAACTAAGTGTTTTTTTTAAAAACTTAGACTATAGCTACTTTCAAGAAAACTTAACCCTATGACCGTCACGTGCCTGCCTGCCAAGCTGAAGCCTCATTTGTGGTTAGTTGCTGACATAGGTGATGAGACTTGTGTCTCATTATCTGATATATTATATTCATTTATTATAGTTGATTACTATAATTGTTTTTCATATAAGCATGTTCACGTATCATATATGTCACCGCATTATGTTTTTCCTTGCATAGTTTCATCATTTGACCTCGAGTTTGGTCACCTGCCTTAGTCTTTCTGAACGTCTTGGTATTTGTGAAGGACATAGTATTAGTATAACTGAGCTGAGTATTTCAAAATTCATGGACCTCGGTGGAATATAGACTAGTCACCTATATTCAACCCGGGATAGTGGGACATAGGCTGACTACCTATATCCGACTCAGAAATGAATTTTGCAACACTGAGAATGGTTATAATAAAATTCTGTCTGGATTGAATCCTTTACTCATTTTCCAAATGTTTCATGCATGTGTGTATACCCTCATTGTCAGAACATTCATACTTTTCATCACCTCATGAACCGCCGCTTGGAAGCATGTAAATTGATCATTTTATTTCATGAACATTCACATTTATGCATAATACACTTACATCACAGTATTTTCTTGTATCACAATATCATTTTGTCGCAGTTGTCACAGTCTCTTCCCTTCTCACCATCACTATCATTACCTTTCCCTATCCCCATATGTATATATAAGGAATCAGCTGACACTTTATGGATTCCTATGCCACTCATCGCACACTACTCCCTATATTGATAAGTGGATATTATCAATGACCTCCCTAGGAAAGACTTTCCATACCATCTATAAGGAGAATCTCTCGGTACATTAAGATCATTTCAAAACTCAACAGAATTCCCAGGATATCACCAAACTATTCGAACCACTATCACTGGACCATGTAATATTTCAAACAGAGTAGGCCTAGTGGCCGTCAGACTTGAGCCTTGTTAGAAAACAACAACAATAGGATTACACAACCACGTATTATCATCTTTTCAGAATTGTCACTCATAATTCCATTTGGAAAGGAATCCAACCCAAAGTCAAACATAAACCTTGCAGGAGAACAAGTACAAATCATGGACAGTTAGGTCAAACAGTTGAAGCAGGGTCGAATTCCTATCGTTAGAATTCGCTGGAATTCTCGAATATCATCACCTTTTCACCAATATGTTTTCAGAGACCAACATAAACTGAACTTCGGGACGAAGTTCCTTTTAGAGGGGAAGACTGTCACAACTCACCATTTCACGTCATTTACCATTTCAGGTCATTTTCCCAAACTTCGACTTTTTACTATTCATAAATCACTATTCATCAAAACACTATTCATCGTTTTACTATTCATCGTTTTCGAGGTCGGTTTGATGTTTTGAGAAACTTTTTGGAAATTTACTATTCATCGAACACTATTCATTTCCGGAAAAGTTTTCACCATTCACTTGCATTACTCATTTCATCGTAAATTTAGTTTACGGGTATTCAAATTCGCGTAACCGGATTGGTTTAGGTGCGAATTCATTTCATTAGTGTTAAGTACACTGCATACGGACTGGGGATAGTCTGCATATCATCATAACAGCATATTCATGTTATACCACTCTCAGGATTTTCAAATTTCTATATTCAGTACATTTAACGTTTTTACGTATAAGTATTTATAATAAACGTTAACACCCGGTTTATACACGACGAATATATCTAAATATTCCCACAATGGTCCCGACATATTTTTATATCCATTTTAACATCATAAAAGTTATAACATTCAGTTACCCAGTATTTTGGAAATTTATTTTATTTATAACGTACGCGTATAAATATGATCACTCAGTAAATGTACCCAACATATTTTTAATATGTTTTTATCATTATCATGACTTTATTTCATCCCGGTTAACTTTGTGAACGTTTATTGCTATTAAACCCGGTACCCGATTTTAACGAATAACGCGTAATAACACTTAACGCTACACTATATTTTCTAAGTGATCAAAACCGTTTTGGCTACTCCTTTTCACACCCAAAAACCAGCCCAAGACCACACCCTTTAACCATGTGCATTAATGTATTCATTTTAAACTAATAAACCATAAAAACATAACTTTACCAATTTTTACAAATCATAATCCAACTTTTTAGCTAAGATCAAGTTTCATCTCATCTTTTCCTTTCTTCTCTTCAAACCCACGACCAAACCACCATCCATAGCTCAAGTGATCATTTTTCATAAGTTAAAACACTAAACTTGTTCATTTTACATGCCTAATCAAGAATCAAGCAACAAAAACACAAGAACATCAAGCATAATCATCCAATAATCATCTCATTTTATCAAGTAAGTTTTCATCTTTATTTTTTCATGGATCATCCTATTTTTACATGTATTACATAAGTATCATGCTAAAAACCATGTACAAGTAGCTATACCACACTTTATTTTGGCTAAAAAGAAACATACAAACCCTAACTTTTTAGTTATGAATCCCCTTGCTCTAATAACTTGGTTAGGAGTCCATGGCACCCTAAGAAGGTGTATGGTAAGATTAGATTAGCCATGTGGTGATTACAAGAGGTTTGGTGATGGTAGAAATTAGTTTTTAACCTTGGAAACTTGATTTGGAACCTATTTTAGACATGCTGTCTCGTTTTGTAAAAATCTGGAAAATCAGTAAACACCAAGGAAACTTTGGCAAAATTTTTAGAAAATACTTTCAAAAACGAATCCGTAGGCGAAAGAACGGATTAAAAAGAGTCTATAACGAAGGAGTTATGATTTTTGCAAGATTGTAGACGAAAAGTATTTTTCTGAAAATGTATGCTGTTGGACGTTTTTCATTGGACAAAAAGAGACTTTAGACGTAACCCGGAGGAGCCGAGCTTTCCAAAATATATTACTACATACTAAGACGAAACCGTGGATATAAAGAACAAGTAAAACGGACAAGTAACGACAAAGATATACTCGTTTGAATATCGGCTAAAACCATTTTATAATTGACAGCTTTTATTAAATTTGGCGCAAAAACTACGAAGTACATTTTTGAGCTAGAAGTAATATCAAATACCGAGCTTTATAACTAACGTAGTATTAGTTATTATGAGTATGTTTTCATCATTTCAAGAATTACAACCCGAGTATTTCAACGCTTACATGGAAACTTACGTTATATATATATATAAGTATATATATATTATAACTAGCTATTTATATTTTCTAATAGCAATATTTTTTCCAAATTCTTGGAATATATATTTTTGATAATACAAGTGTTTTTCCAAAGAGTAGAGTGGTATAGAAACATGTGCATGGACATTCATAACATCATTTCATGATCTAAAGTAGATCGTTCATCATTCATATTAGGTTACGGCTAGTGTGCGCGCCTTGTTTTTCAGCTCATTACATGTTCATGGTACCATCATATCAGGTGAGTCATAGCCCCACTTTTACTGGTTTAATTACTTTACAAACTCTTTGGGGGAGATACATGCTTAAATACTCGTGTTATACTTTTATACGATTTCAAATCCCATGGGGGAGAATACATTGCAGCAACTACTTTTGTACAATGCCAAAGTATAAAGTTCTTACATTGCTTAAGTAGTCTTATTACCACGACACGACAAGTCCCCTTTATTTCATGGACCGTTAATTTCAAGTACTAAGCGAGAGTGAGTGAATAGATCTATTGAGGGTGACGCCTCCATTCGCGTTGGGTTGCTCCAACGGGACGAATGCATTTCATGTCTTATCAAGTGAGTGTCTGGTAAACACTCTGTTGGGGCATTACAAAGTCTAGCTTCGGGGCCATGAGCTTAAGAGACAATGTGGGTTTCATTATTGAAATCTTAGTACTTTACTTTATACTTGGGCTATTGTACATACAAAATTACTGATAAATTCCTGATACTGTTGCATCAAGTCTTATTACTGAAATACGATGCCTTTGCATCAGCCTTATTACTGAATTACAATGCTTTTGTATCAAACTTATTACATTTGGCAGTGGGTTGTAAACACACAGGTTACAAGTCTCTTATGGCGGGACTTGGAACTGAGTGGATTTACGATGCCTTTGCTGGGGAATCTTCATTTCAATGCATTACATTCTTTTTTCACAAGACTCTATGAACTCACCAACCATTGTGTTGACACTTTAGCATGTATTTTCAGGTTTTAACCAATGGCACGCTACAGGAGGTTTTGGCAGGGCATGGCATGGTCATAGAAGACTCTGATTATTCATTTGGGGACCGTTTTTAACTATTTTAATGGCCTACTTCCGCATTACTTTTAACAATGTAAATTCAACATTTTGATTTAACTATTTTATTCAAAATGATTCAAGTGCAAACCATTTTTGAACTAGTGTTGTGATATCAATTGAGTTACACCCCAGCTACATGTATGCTTCCGCTGGACCCGATTTTGGGGGTGTGACAGATTGGTATCAGAGCTTTGGCTATAGCGAACTAAGTGTTTTTTTTAAAAACTTAGACTATAGCTACTTTCAAGAAAACTTAACCCTATGACCGTCACGTGCCTGCCTGCCAAGCTGAAGCCTCATTTGTGGTTAGTTGCTGACATAGGTGATGAGACTTGTGTCTCATTATCTGATATATTATATTCATTTATTATAGTTGATTACTATAATTGTTTTTCATATAAGCATGTTCACGTATCATATATGTCACCGCATTATGTTTTTCCTTGCATAGTTTCATCATTTGACCTCGAGTTTGGTCACCTGCCTTAGTCTTTCTGAACGTCTTGGTATTTGTGAAGGACATAGTATTAGTATAACTGAGCTGAGTATTTCAAAATTCATGGACCTCGGTGGAATATAGACTAGTCACCTATATTCAACCCGGGATAGTGGAATATAGACTAGTCACCTATATTCTCACATTGAAAACTTGTTGCATCCTCTACCACCAACAACAAACACAACACCTCCACCACCATCAACAAAACACCTAAAAATCCCATGATTCACCATCATCCACCCTTGTCGAACGATATATTAATCTAAACCATAATTGTCAACCCTTTGTCATCACCTTCCCTTTACATTCACGATCATCCCTCCTCATTCTCCTACATTTTCCTAGGTTCTAATCTTTGCATTAGGTTCTAATTTTTTTTTTTTTTTTTTTTTTTTTTTTTTTTGAATTTAGGTTGTTGTTTTTAAAAAACAATAATTGCATGTGTCATACTTTTAGTGCATATACCTAATATGTCCATATATTGTTCCCATATTAGTTTCACGCATATATCCATTATCATCATTATATATACGTGCACTTGTCTACTAACTTTGTTTTGAAGGATTACTTCACCACTCGATTCTTTGGTAGCCAAAACTAGTTTTGAGCATACACCAAGGGGGAGCATACACCAAGGGGGAGCATTGAGGTTGATAGGATCAAGGCTTCACTTACGATGATGCAAGCTCGCCTTTTACATTCTATCTCAAGAGTTCAAGCGTAGTAGAAGTCTCGTCTTAGAGTCCACCTTTTTGCTTCGACAAAAGGGGGAGAAGAAGTGTAAACAAGTAACTTATACATTTTACTATAAGTTATAGTTTACATAGTTTATCATCATCAAAAAGGGGGAGATTGTTGGCATGAATATTACGATATTTAATCTAAACATCCTCTTCATGTTTTGATGATGACAAAAATGTAAGTTACAACATATAACGTAAAGTGCTTAAGTTACTTGTGATCACAATTCTCCTATGCATTCTTACGTCAACAAGCCTCGACATCTCAACGTCTCAAGTATGCTTCAACAATCACTTAAGGTATGGATAAACAAGTGTTTAATACATCTCATGATCAAAGGGGTATTTAATTAACTAATACAAAGTTTATTTAATTATATAAACATATTATATATTTTTGAAAAACACTTTTGGTAATAAAGAAAAATGTTTTAATCATACTAAATATATGATTTCAAACTTTTAACCAAAATTAGTTACTTTTTCACCAAATAAACTTTCCCCACTAAAAGACAGAAAATCTGGCCGTTTCAGTAGGGCGGCCCCCTTAATTATAAGGGGCGGCCCCCTTAATTTTAAGGGGACCGGCACACAATTAAGGGGACCGGCCACGCTCCCCTGTCAGATTTGGTCAGAAATTTTTCCCTATAAATACCACCTCAAACCTGAAATTTTTCTCACCTTTTGCACAAAAATTTTCAGATCCAATTCTCTCTAAACATCCTTCTAAAACCCTTTGATCATAAGATTATTAATCTTTGTTTCAAGTGATCCAATTTCTCATCACTCAAAGTGCAAGAGAAGAATTCTCCCTATCATAAAGCCAAAGATGTATTAGGATCTAGTTAGTGCTTATGTGAAGTTGTGAGTTATGTATATGTAATAAGTAGATCAAGATGATCTTACTTAGTAGTGATTCAATGAGTGAGTAAGAAGTAGTGGGAGGAAGTAGTAGTGTGGAGAAAACATGTAGTTGTGAAGATGTAGGTGTGTGATTAAGTAGTGGAGTTTAGAAGAAGTTGTGATGAAGCTGTGAAGTCGTGAAGACGTGAAGAAGTTGTGAAGCAGTGAAGAAGTTTAGAAGAAGTTGTGATGAAGTTATGAAGTCGTGAAGACGTGAAGAAGTTGTGAAGCCGTGAAGAAGTTTAGAAGAAGTTGTGATGAAGTCGTGAAGTCGTGAAGTTGTGTAGAAGTTGTGTAGTGATCGAAGTTGTGTTGTGAGATTGGTTCTAGCTACTATTAGAACTCGACATTTAGCTTAGTGTCGTTAAATGGTGTAAGCAAAAGTTGTGTACGGTTTTCTCCGCCAAAAGGGAGCTTGTTGAGTAGTGAAGAAAACTCTCGAGTAGGTGACTCGGGGAGTGGAGTAGGAACAAGGAAGGTGTCCTTGTAGCCGAACCACTATAAATCATAGTGTCCGGTTTGCATTTCCTTTCTCTTATCTCTTATCATTTGTTCTTGCATTTCTCGCTTTACTTCTATGCTTGCCTACATGTCTTAGTTGTTGCTTATATAGTTGTGATGATTGATTGTGTTGAACATAATATTGTGATTGTGTGTATAATTGCATGATATGGTCAAATAGATTATTATTCACACTTCTCATATTAAGTTTAACTTGATAGATAATTTGATACAAAACGTTTTAAGTTTTTAAAAGGAAAACGTATTCACATAAAGATCGACCAAAGCTCCATTCATAAAACTAAGTTTTTCCAAAAGCTTACATATATAATTGATCATATTGATTATATGTTGTTTTCATACTAAATTCTAATTGAAGTTTTCCAAACAAACAATTGAATAAATTTGAATCAACATTTTGAAACAAAGTTTTTATAAAATCAAAAAGAAGGGAAAACTATTCAACCCCCTTCTAGTTTTCCACAGTTGGGACGTCATAGGTGGGACACCAGAGGCGGGACAACAAAAGTGGTACATCTTAGATGGGACACTAAAGTTGGGACGTCATAGGTGGGACACCAGAGGCGGGACAACATAAGTGGTACATCATAGATTGTATATTGTTTCGTTTGATTTTATTCGTTTTCTTCTTTTATTTGTGTTTGTACCCTAATTCTCTCTGAGTAAGTCGGAGGCGGCGGAAAGGCTTTCTTCATCGTTTTTTTTTCATCGTTTTGCATGGCGGGTAAGGAGAAGTATAAGATCGGCACGTGGTATGATGCTCCGCAAAGGAAAGGTTCACGTCAGTTTCAAGGAGAATCGTCTAAGAAGAATGATGTCGCGGTTACGAAGTTCTTTGTTTCCAACTTGCCAGGTGGGTGTGCTTCATCTGACTTGGTTACGGCGCTAAAAGGGTTTGGGGTGATCCATAACACGTACATTGCTAGGAAGGTTGACAGGTTAGGTAAGCGTTTTGGATTTGTTTCTTTCGTGAATGTAAGTGATCCATTGGCCTTAGAGAAAGATATGAAGGATGTCTGGATTGGATCATATAAACTTTTTATCGTTTTGGCTCGGTTTGTGGATGGAGAAAGGATGAACTGGAAGGGTGATAAGAGATGGACTCCAATGAAAGCAGATAGGGTTCCAGTTGATGTTGGGAATAAGGAGATTGAGATGGATCCGTTGGTGGATGGTCAGAAAGTTGGGAAAGGTTTGGAAGAGGGTAGAAGCTTTAGGGATAAACTTCTTAATGTTGAATCGGTGATTATCAAGAAGCCTTTACAGTTCGTGGTCAACTCGGAACATAATGGAGGATTGTCATGGATCGGTTGTGGGGCGGTTGGCAGAGTCTCTGATTTCAAGAAATTATCTAAGCTTCGTATATGGTTAGACTTGATTGGACAAACTAGGGTTGGGATAAAGTATATTGGTGGTCTGTGGGTTTTATTGGTGTTCGCGTCTGAGTTATGCTTGGAAGGTTTCATGGGTGTTAAAGAGGTGTGGAAAGTTTGCTTTGATAACTTGGAGATATGGGAAGGCCAACTGATCCCTAATGAACGCATTGCGTGGTTGAAGGTATTTGGACTTCCGTTATGCTTATATGATAAAGAGATTGTGGATGGTATAGGTGGTCTTTTTGGCTCAGTTGTTCAATCGGCTGACTTTAATAATATGGAGAATGACTTGTCGTATGTTATGCTGGGAGTGTTAAGGGACTCGGGTCCGAGAGTTAATGAGGTAGTGAAGGTTTTGTGGTAGGAGAAGGAGTTTTCGGAGTTGGTGGAAGAGGAGTTGGGGGATTGGACACCGGATTGTTTGGAGGATTTTTCCCAAGAAGAGGTTGAAGTGGGGCGTGAGGAGGAGGATAAACTTGAGGAGATGGATGTTTGTTTGAACAATGACTTGGTAAATAATCATGAGATGTTTAACCAGGAGAACTCGGAGAATAGGGATGAGGAGCCAGTGGTAGAGGTGAGTAGTGAGCCGAATGATGTCCAAGTGTCTGCCGTGAAATCTAGTAAGAGGAAAAGTTATCGCAAGAAAGTGAGAGCACAGAAATCACCTTCTCCTGTGGGGTTAGAAATCCCGAAGAAAAGGGCGCGAGATGCAGAGGATATCTTCGATATAGATAGGTTTATTTTTGCGGTTAATGGTGAGGAAGCAAGGAGGTTGCATGGTAATGTGGATCATTCTAACAAGGGAGATTTCTTGACTCCGGATTTGAATGGGTTGGGTGATGAAGTTCAACAGGCGGATCCTAGTTGTAATGTAGCGATGGAAGTGAAAGAAACAGTGACTTTAGGCAAAGACTTGGGTGTTGAAGATTATGATAAATATGCGGATTCGGTGGAGAAGGTCATTCAAGATGAAGGTTTTCAATTAGTGCACCAATGAATGTGATGTCTTGGAATGTTAGGGGTATGGGTTCGGACTCTAAGGGCTCGTGGTGCAAGAATTTGAAGGTTACGAATGAGGTGGGTTTTATCATGATCCAAGAAACTCAATTTGAGTCATTGGATAATGTTAATATTAGTAGGTTTGGGGGTTCGGAAGACTTCGAGTTTGAATATGTAGATGCGACGGGTAGATCTGGCGGCCTTATTTCTTTATGGAATCCGAGGATTTTTGCTAAGTGCTCGGTTTATAAAGATAGAAACATCTTGGCTGTGTCTGGTTTGATTAAGAATGATGGTAGAAAGGTAACTTGCATTAATGTATATTGTCCTCAACGCATTAACGATAAACGGATGGTATGGGATAAAATTAGATCATTGGTTTCGGTTGATGATGGTTTTCGTGTGGTGGGGGGAGATTTTAATAGTGTTAGAGATAGTGTGGAACGTCGTAACTCGTATTTCAATGCAGCGGAGACGAATGAATTTAACGACTTTGTCGATGATGCGGGTTTACATGAGTTCACGTTGAAGGGTCGGAAATTTACTTATTTAGTGGGAGATAAAATGAGTAGAATCGATCGAATTTTTGTGGATTGGGATTTTCTTATCGAGTGGCCAAATGCGGAGTATCGGGTTTTAAAACGGGAGGAATCCGATCATTTCCCGCTTTTGTTAAAAGTTGTGTCCAGGAACTTTGGAGCTAAGCCTTTCAAGTTCTTTAATTCTTGGCTCCAGAGGGATGGTTTTGATGAAGTCATTAAAGATACTTTGGCTAGTGTGGACGTTGATGGTGATCCGGACGTGAAGTTACTGAGAAAATTCAAAATGCTTCGAACTAGAATCAAGGAATGGAAAGATATGTCTATGCGCCGTGAGCTAGAGGAAACAGATTTGTTGCATACTGAGATTAATGAACTGGAACGGATATTGGAGGAGAGAGATCTTTCAGAAGAAGAATGTTGGACTCTCCAGGAAGCGAACTCGAGGTTAAAGCATTTGCAATTTTTGAAGTTAAAGGATGTGAAACAGAGATCTAGAGTATTATGGGCGAAAGATGGCGATGAGAACTCCAAGTTTTTCCATGGTTTGATTAATGCTAGGAGAGTCTCAAATAATATAATGGGTTTATCGGTTAATGGTGAGTGGGTGACAAATCCAAAGGAGATTAAAAGAGAAGTGTTGCGATTTTTTAGTCGCAAATTCGTTGAAGATATGCATGATAGGCCGAAACTTAATTGTTTTGGTTTGAAAAAATTCAGTGTGGCTGAGGCGGATTTACTCATCAGTCCGTTTGTGGAGAAGGAAATAAAAGAGGCGGTTTTTAGTTGCGGTGGTGATAAAGCCCCAGGTCCGGACGGATTTAATTTCAGGTTCATTAAGAGGTACTGGGATCTGTTTTCGGCTGACTTTGTTGATATTTTGCGGCAGTTTGAGGCTACTGGTAAGATAAATCGTGGGGTCGCATCTTCTTTTATTACCTTGGTCCCAAAAGTTAAGGATCCGATTAATTTAGGAGAATATCGGCCTATAAATTTGATTGGGGTGGTTAGCAAAGTTATATCTAAAGTGTTGGCCAACAGATTGAAGCCGGTGATGGATAGTATAATTAACGAGACTCAGTCAGGTTTTGTGGCGGGTAGGTTTATTCTGGATAGTTCGTTGGTGATTAGTGAGGTGTTTTCTTGGTCAAAAAGAAGCGGAAAGAAGAATTTTATGTTTAAAATTGATTTCGAAAAGGCTTATGATAATGTTAATTGGGCCTTTTTGATATCAATTATGAGGCAAATGAATTTCCCGGAGGTGTGGTGCATGTGGGTAGAAGGGGTTTTACGGTCGGCTCGGTCCTCGGTTCTGGTTAACGGCTCGCCGACTTTTGAATTTAATTGTGAGAAGGGCATCCGGCAAGGAGATCCTATCTCGTCATTCTTATTTATCATAGTCATGGAAGCTCTCTCAGGTATCATCAAGAAAGCGTGCTCTATTGGTACTTTTCGGGGGGTTGGGCTTCCTAAGGAGGGTCTGGTTCTGTCTCATTTGTTATATGCAGATGACGCTATGGTGATGGGGGAGTGGTCGGAGAACAATTTTACTTGTCTGAGACGGATGCTTCGTATTTTTCATATGTGCTCAGGTCTCAGAATTAATATTCATAAATCTACTTTATATGGAGTGGGAGTCGACAGGGAGGTGGTGGGTCTTATGGCTAGTGGGTTGGGTTGTCGTTCGGGTGAAACGCCTTTTAATTATTTGGGGATTCAGGTAGGTGCAAATATGACCAGGATTAATAACTGGGATCCGGTGGTGAAGGTGTTAAAAACGAGACTCTCCAAATGGAAATCCAAAACTCTTTCGATTGGAGGTAGGTTGACCCTCATTAAATCCATCTTACAAATCCTTCCTTCGTATTATTTCTCTCTTTTTAAGGCTCCGGTGGGAGTAGTGAATATTTTGGAAGGATTGATTAGAAGGTTTTTGTGGGGAGGTAGTGAGGATGTTAAGAAAGTGCACTGGGTGGGTTGGGACAAAGTTACTACTCCTATGAACCAAGGTGGTTTGGGTATTCGTAATCTTGAAGATTGCAATAATTTGTTTCTGGTTAAGTGGTTATGGCGGTATCGTCAAGAAGGAGGCGCTCTTTGGAGGAGGGTGGTTGATTCTATACATGGGTCTAATATAAAATGGGAAGTTTATCCAAAGAGCTCAACATTTACGGGTACGTGGACTAAGGTGGTAAATAATGGGATTCGGTTAAAAGTGGGTGAAGTCAACTCCATTAGTATGATCCGGGGCCGTCTTGGTAATGGTAGAAATATTCGTTTTTGGATTGACCCTTGGGTGTCTCGAAGTCCTCTTAAAAGCCTATTTCCGGATCTTTTTTCCTTAGAAAGTACTACCTCTGTCCTAAAATATAAGTCCATGTTTGAATTTTCAAAGTCTTTTTCTTCTAACTTTGACCGTAATTATTTTTTTTCGTGTTATATATTTCTTGATGAAAAGTATACCAAGGAACATACATTTGAAACACAAATCCATTTATATATTTTCCATCAAGTATTATGTAACACGAGAAAAAATAATTACGGTCAAATTCTAAAGAAAAATACTTTGAAAAGTCAAACATGGACTTATATTTTGGGACGGAGGGAGTAATAAGGGATGCAAGGTGGGGGATCGGCTTTATGGTGAGCAATGGAACTGGAAAAGACCTTTGAATGCAGGTTCGGAAAGTGATCAACTGCAGGCGTGTCTACAGCTGATCGAGGGGCAAGTCTTGGAGGAGTCGAACGATCGGTGGTATTGGGATGGAGGTATAGAGGGACGATTCTCAGTTTTTGAAGTAAAGAAATGGATTGATAGTGCTTACTCTAGTACTAGCAACGCGTTGTTTACTTGGAGCAAATGGGTGCCTATTAAATGTAACATATTTATGTGGAGAATGTTGATGGATCGGATCCCGACAAAGCAAGCGTTAGCTAGGCGAAACATAAATTGTGGGGATGGTTGGTGTATGCTTTGTGAAGACCAAGAGGAGAGTGTCGATCATTTTTTTTCTGCTTGCATCATTGCAAATGGAGTGTGGAGTGGGATTGCTAGGTGGTTGAAGCTCCAACCATTCTTCTTCTTCTCTGTGGCCGATATTGCTCATGAGTTCACGTCCTCTTCATGGTCGCCGAGTAAGAGATTGATTATAAAGGGTATTATGATTATTGCATGCTGGAGTATTTGGAAAGCTAGGAACGAGAAGATCTTCAAGAATGAAAGGCGAAACGTGACAGAGATCATTGTGGATATAAAAGTGTTAAGTTTTCTTTGGTTTTCTAATCGTTGTAAACAGGGTACGGTGGGTTGGAGGGACTGGCAGTCTTTTTCTTTTGATGTGATGTAATTTGGTTAGGGAGTCTCCGCCTTGGAGATTTCCCGTTGTTTGTTGTGTGTTAATAAAATTCGCCTTTCAAAAAAAAACTATTTTTACCTTTTTTCTAATTCTAAAGCAAAAAACCCATGTAAACCTTCTTTCAATACAATACAAACCAAGTTAAGAATGTACAGATTAAGAATATGATATTATCATGACCTCATATATTTGGACTGGGGTTTTGGATTTTCATTATATATTAACAAAATTAATCGTTGTGTTTACTGTTATTGTGTAACTGAGGTGAAAGAATTAACCGTCCTACTTAACATGTATAACATAGAAAAACATGTGTAGGTAAATGACGAGGTAGATAATGTTCAAATCGTCATTGTTTTGAATGATGGTCTATAGTATAAAATTAAAAATAAATTTTAATTAAAGATGGCTTTAAGTTATTCAAACACATTATTGCAAGTTGACTTTTCATTTCTTATAAGCAAGTTTAGTACAATTTGATTTAAGAAAGAAAATTATATAGATGCAAGCTAAGTTATTCTGACAATTGTAAGTTGGCCTGGCACGTTATTGTGCAAAAATAATCATTAACTATTGTAAGTTCACACACAAAATTTTAGTTGACTTTGTTTTTTATTTGGTAACCACAACTCTTGTTTGCAACTTAATAGCCAATCAAAATATGTTTCAATACCACCATATTGCATCAGGTATATCACTCCTTTACGGTAAACATTTATTTCACCATTCAACGAGGGTTTGAGAAAACAAATCATCGATTCAACACAACTCATGGGTAAAGGTTACTAAAACATATGCTCCTTATTGCCTTGGGTTAGGCCATTGGAGAAGGGTAAATTGACACTCAAAAGAGATTGACGTGACCTGAGTTTCACCGGCGATTCAAACCTTTTGATACGTAAACTCAAAAAAGTATCATTAAATGTAACAAGCTTTTATAAAGTGTTATGATGTGCAAATTTTGATGTGTTGTGAGGTTAAAAATAGTGAAATGTGTATGTGTTTATGACAACGCATTATAATGTGCATATTTTGACATTTTATAAAAGTTTGTGACATTTAATGATATATTATGGATTTTACATATCAAAGGGAAACTTTTAATAGAGTTCGTTGCTATTTTATTTCCGGAACTACTTTAAATGTAAATGTTACGTCGTTATTACTTGTAGGATAATGGGCATTTTCAATTTTTTTTAATACTTCAAGCTACTAAGTACACTATTGCAAGTTGACTTTTAACTTTTAATGTAAATGTTACGCCGTTATTACTGGTAGGATAATGGGCATTTTCAATTTTTTTTAATACTTCAAGCTACTAAGTACACTATTGCAAGTTGACTTTTAATTCGTTTAGTTATTGGCGGCAATTTCTGACATTACAAGAAACATGACCCGAATTTTACACTGAAATAAACGGGCATGGGTTAAAGGCATGTCAACCCGTCTGAGGTTTCAATTAGTTAAGTGTTAGACATGTCAACCCCTCAACACAATAATTACATAAACCATTAAAAGTATAAAAAAACACAAATACTTAAAGTACATATGATTAGCAGAAGTCGTAAATATAAAGCTTTCTTGTACCCTCATTAATTGGATTTGTGATTTTTTTTAAGATTTTTGGAATTATATACATGATTTATATATGTTTTTATCAATTTAATCAGCATTTAATATTAGTACATAAAATAATTATAACATTAACCTCTCTACCTATCAATCCACTTAACATATATAGTTAAACATGTTACACGGGTTATAAACGCGTCATACATGTTAAACATGAGTGGATTAGGGTTAAAATTCTTGACACAATTAATAAATAGCCATTGTGTTTGAGTTGACGAGATGTTGATTCGCCAAGCCACCTACGTGAAGAAATTAACCCAAACATGACTAAATTGTTGCCAAGCTTTAGGTAAGAATGTAAGATATTTTATTAGAGAGAAAAGTTCATTTAGGGACTAAGTTTTTCTTACATACTGAGGGACAAATCTTCATCATCCATCTAATTTGATCAAATGGTAAGGATTAATCTAATATTTAATAAGCAACCTAAGTCCATGTCTTTTTATTGTCTTTTTGTCTTTCATTTTACTCACTTTTTTTTTTCTTTTTTCTTTTTATGTCATTTTTTCCTCCTATTCACGTTTTATTTTTCCTTTTTTTTTTGTTTTTTCTATTTCTTTTTCTTTTTGCCTTTTTTTCTATTCACGTTATTTTTCTTTTTTTCCTTTTTTTCTTTTCTTTTCTATTCACTTTTTTTTTAAATCATGTTCTTTTTAAATTTACGTGTATTTTTTTAAAAATTCACTTTTTTATTTTAATTCACGTTTTTTTTCACTTTCTTACATTTTCATACGTTTTCGTCCGTTTTGTCCGTTTTCATACGTTTATACACGTTTTCGTCCCCTTTTAGACGTTTTTTTAAATTTTCATCCGTTTTTAAAGTTTCCGTTCATTTTTAAACGTTTTCATCTGTTTTAAGATGTTTTCGTCAATTTTTATACGCTTTCGTCCGTTTTCATACCATTCGTCTATGTTTAGACATTTTCATCCGTTCGGTAGTTTTAAAACGTTTTCGTCCATTTTTATTCGTTTTCGTCCGGTTTTGTCTATTTTCATAGATTTATATGCGTTTTTTTCCGTTTTCATACGTTTTCTTTCGTTTTTATACATTTTTCTCCGTTTTTAGGCGTTTTCATCCGTTTGGTAGTTTTAAACGTTTTCGTTCATTTTTGTACGGTTTTGTCTGTTTTTTTTATTTTCGTCCATTTTTCATATGTTTTCGTCTGTTTTCAGACGTGTTTTAACGCTTTCGTACGTATTCGCTTATTTTCTTACGTTTTCTTCCATTTTCATACGTTTTTAAATACCATAGTTGATATTCTTAAAATCACAAGTGATATTTAGAATATCACAGAATATCAATTGTGATATTCATAAACGTATTAATGCAGAAAAAAAACGTAAGAAAGTAAAAAAAACGTGAAATCACTTGTGATGTTCATGTTACAAAACATTTGTTGAAAATAACTTGTGATATTCATAATATCACTTGTGATATTAAACGAACGAAAACGGATAAAAATGTATGAATACAGACAAAAATGTAAGAAAGTGAAAAAAAAAACGTGAAATCACTTGTGATATTCAGAATATTACTTGTGATTTACATGTTACAAAACATTTGTTAAAAATAACTTGTGACATTCAGAATATCACTTGTCATTTTCTGAATATCAATATCATTTATGATATTCAGAATATCACTTGTGATTTTCTGAATATCACTTGTGATTATGTTACAAAACATTTGTTGAAAATAACTTGTGATATTCATAATATCACTTGTGATATTAAACGAACGAAAACGGATAAAAACGTATGAATACAGACAAAAACGTAAAAGTGAAAAAAAACATGAAATCTCTTGTGATATTCTGAATATCACTTGTGATTTTCTGAATATCACTTGTGATTCAGAATATCACCTGTGATATTCAGAATATTACTTGTGATTTTCATGTTACAAAACATTTGTTAAAAATAACTTGTGATATTCTGAGTATCACTTGCGATATTCTGAATATCAATATCACTTATGATATTCAGAATATCACTTGTGATTTTTATGTTACAAAACATTAGTTGAAAATCATTTGTGATGTTCAGAATATCACTTGTGATATTCAAAAACGTATGAAAATGTCTAAAAGTGGCCGAAAACATTTAAAAATGGACGAAAATGTAAGAAAACGGACGAAAACGTAAGAAAACGAACGGAAACATCTGAAAACGGGTAAAAATGTATAAAAATAGATGAAAACGTATGAAAACGGACGAAAACATATGAAAACGTATAAAATTGGACGAAACGTGTAAAAACAGACGAAAACTTATGAAAACAGACGAAAACGTAAGAAAATGGATGAAAACGGTCGAAAGCATATGAAAACGTATAAAAATGGCTGAAAACGTATGAAAACGGTCGAAAAAGTAAGAAAATGGATGAATATGTATGAAAACGGACAAAAACGTAAGAAAACATACGAAAACGTATGAATACAGGCGAAAGCGTTTGAAAACGTAAGAAAACAGACAAAACATATCAAAACGGATGAAAAAGTATGAAAACGGGCGAAAACGGACGAAAATGGACAAATATGTATGAAAACGGACGAAAACGAATGAAAACGCAAGAAAACGGACAAAATTTTTTGAAAGCGGATGAAAACGTTGGAAAACGTAAGAAAATTGACGAAAACGTATGAAAACGGACGAAGACGTTAAAAAAGGACGAAAACATATGAAAACGGATGAAAAAGTAAGAAAGTGAAAAAGACGTGACTTAAAATAAAAAACGTGAATTTAAAAACAACGTGATTTAAAACAAATAATAAGGTGAATTAAAAATAAAAAATAAAAAGACAAAAAAAAAGCGTTAAAAAAAAGAAAGAAAAACATGGATAGAAAAGAAAAGACAAAAAAATAATAATAATAATAATAATACGTGAATAGGAAAAAAAAGGATTTAGAAAGAAAAAAAAAACAAATAAGAAAGACAAAAAGAAAGGAAAAAAAACATGGACTTATGTTGTCTTATAAATTTTAGGTTAATCTCCACCATTAGATCAAATTAAATGATCCGTTAATATGTAATAAAAACTGAGTCTCTAAAATAACTCACCTCTTTTATTAGAATCCAATTTAAGAATGAATATTATTTAAATGAAAATTTTAAGGGGGCAATTATTATATAAAAATAACCATAAATAATTGGAAGTTCACACGATTTTAGTTGCCTTTTTATTTTATTTTTTAATTTGTTAATGATAGTGCCTGTCCATATTGGAGATATTGATGAGTAGAGGTGAGTTATTTTAGATACTAAGTTTTTGTTGTAAACTAAGGGACAAATCCCCACCATTCATTTAGTTTGATCTAATGGTGGGGATTAACCTAATATTTAATAGGGCAACCTAAGTCCATGTTTTTTTCTTGTCGTTTTGTTTTTCTTATTTATTCAATTTTTTTCCTTTTCTTTTATTTTTTATTTTTATTTTTTTTAATTCACTTTTTTTTCTTTAATTCACGTTTTTTTCGCTCCTTTTTTTCCCGCGTTTTTTTTATTATTTTTATTATTTTTTTTATAATTGTTTTTTCGTTTTTATACGTTTTTCGTATATATTCGTCGGTTTTTTACGTTTTTATTCGTTTTCGTCAGTTTTTTATGTTTTCGTCTGTTTTCTTACGTTTTCGCCCGTTTTCGTCCGTTTTCTTGCGTTTTCATCTATTTTCGTCTGTTTTCGTCCTTTTTCATACGTTTTCGTCCGTTTTCTTACGTTTTCGCCCGTTTTCATGCGTTTTTGTCTGTTTTCGCCCGTTTTCTTATGTTTTCGCATGTTTTCATACGTTTTCTAACGTTTTCGTCCATTTTCATACGTTTTTATACGTTTTCGTCCTGTTTTCATACGTTTTCATCTGTTTTCATCCGTTTTCATACATTTTCGTCTGTTTTCATCCATTTTCATACATATTCATCTGTTTTATTACGTTTTCATCTGTTTTCATACGTTTTCGTCTGTTTTCGCCCGTTTTCATATATATTCATCCGTTTTCTTACGTTTTTGTCCATTTTCATACGTTTTCATCCGTTTTCATATGTTTTCGTCCGTTTTCATACGTTTTCGTCTATTTTTATATGTTTTCGTCCGTTTTTATACATCTTCATACGTTTTCATCTGTTTGCTTCTGTTTTCATATGTTTTCGTCCTTTTACTTACGTTTTTATCCGCTTTCATACGTTTTCGTCTGTTTTTTTATGTTTTCATCCTATCTCCTACACATTCGTTTGTTTTCTTATGTTTTCGTCTGTTTTCATTCGTTTTTGTTTGTTTTTAATTGTTTTCGACCATTTTTGTACATTTCTAAATATTACAAGTGATATTCTGAATACCACTTATGATATTCTGAATACCACTTGTGATATTTTGAATACCACTTGTGATATTCTAAATATCACAAGTGATATTCTGTGATATTCTGAATACCACTTGTGATACTCTGAATATCATTCAGAATGTACTTGTGATATTCAGAATATCACAAGTGGTATTCAGAATATAACTTGCGATATTCAGAATGTCACTCATTCATAATATCACATGTGATATGAATATCACAAGTGATTTTCAACAAATGTTTTTTAACATGAAAATCACAAGTGAAATTCAGAATATCACAAGTGATTCAGAATATCGCAAGTGATTTAACGTTTTTTTTAATTCATGTTTTTTTTTCTTCACTTCTTAATGTTTTTGTCTGTATTCTGAATATCACAAGTGATATCCTGAATATCACTAGTGATTTTCAACAAATGTTTGTTAACATGAAAATCACACGTGATATTCTGAATATCACAATTGATATTCAGAAAATCACAAGTGATATTCAGAATATCACAAGTGATTTCACGTTTTTTTTAATTCATGTTCCTTTCACTTTCTAACGTTTTTGTTCGTATTCATACGTTTTCGTCCGTTTTCATACGTTTCTGAATATCACAATTGATATTCTTAGTATCACAAGTGATATTCTGTGATATTCTAAATATTACTTATGATATTAAGAATATCAATTGTGATATTTAGAAACCTATGAAAACGGGCGAAAATGAATGAATACGTAGGAAAGCGTAAAAACACGTCTGAAAATGGTCAAAAGCGTATGAAAAATGGACGAAAACGAAAGAAAAGAGACAAAGACGGAGAAAAACGTATGAAAACGGACGAAAATGTATGAAAACGTGTAAAAACTGCTGAAATCATATGAAAACGGACGAAACGTCTAAAAACAGACAAAAATGTATAAAAACCAAAGAAAACGTATGAAAATGGACGAAAACGTATATGAACGTATGAAAAGAGAAAAAAACAGATGAAAACGTATAAAACGGTCAAAACGTATAAAGATGGACGAAAACAAACAAAAATGTCTGAAAACAGACGAAAACGAAAAAAAACTGATGAAAACGGACGAAAATGTATGAAAACGAATAAAAATGTTTGAGAACGTATAAAAACTGCTGAAAACATATGAAAACGGACAATAATGTATAAAACGGACGAAAGCATACGCAAACGTAAAAACTTCTGAAAACGGATGAAAACGTCTAAAATGAACGAAAACTTAAAAACACAGACAAAAACTTCTGAAAACGCGTATAAACGTATGGAAACTGTCAAAACGAATGAAAACGTAAGAAAGTGAAGAAAAAAACGTGAATTAAAAAAAACACGATTTTTTTTAAAAAAAGAAAAAAAATGTTTATTAAAAAAAAGTGTGAATTAAAAAAAACATGAATAGAAGAAAAAAAAAACGTGAATAGAAAACAAAATGGCAAAAGAAAAAAAAGAAAAAGAAAGAAAAGAAAACCAAGCGTGGAAAAAAAGAGACAAAAAAGAAAGAAAAAAAAATGAAGAAATAACAAAGACAAAAAGACAAGAAAAAAAGATATGGACTTAGGTTTATGCATTAAGTCTTAGGTTAACCCTCACCATTAGATCAAACTAGATGGATGGTGGGGATTTGTCTCTCAGTATTTAACAAAAACTTAGTTCACAAATGAACTTTTCTCGTAACATATTACCCACAATTTAAATACAACATTTTTTAATGAGTAACATGCAATAATAGTAGACTCGCACGGATTAATAAGATAAGCAAGATTTGAATTTAGATTTATTCAAGTAGAATGGATCCTTTAAAACCATATGAGTCGCCTTACTATACGGCACATGTTTCAAACAATCTACACATGACATGCTAGGCAAGTTTAGTTGACTTTGTATATTATATAGTTCTAACAAATAGTAATATATTTGGGTAGTGTATTGTTTATGAGTGGTCTCAAGAAATCAAGTTTTTTAGATCTGAACTCAACTTTTCCTTTAATTAGAGAATCCCAAGATTTCGTTGCTCACCAACCCCTCAGAGGTTAGACTTTTAGAGTAGTCGTCTAATTTAATCATTCACGTTTTGTTCTAACTATAAAACTAGTGTATTGATATTTACGACTAGATAATTATGAAATGATCAAGGAGTTCTTTTAAGCAAAAACTGATTATTGTTCAATCGAAACATCAACTTCAACGAAATTGAGATCTGGTTGTCATTTTCATAAATCACAGTACGTTACATTAGAACTAGGGATGGCGGTGGATCATTATATGAATCGGGATCGAGAAGCTGTATCTACATCAATATCCATTTAATTTTCCATCATCCATATCAATATCCATTTACGTTTGACGAAAACTTATTCTTCTAAAGAAATCCTGATTTCCGATCAAGTTAAAACCTAGATTGTTAGAGAAACTTATCGGTTGCATAATAAACAATGTTCCGTGCTCATAATTACATGTTTATTTTTGCATCAAAAATACAATCTTAAATTTAGATAACTTGAATGAAGCTTATATGATACTTTTATAAAGCAATCTATGTTTTTAGAATAAGAAAATTAAATTAATTAACAAATGTGGTGAACTTGCATTGCATGAAAACTATCTTATAAATAATCACTCGCAAGACAAAACATATAACAAGATGTAAATTTATCATTTAATTTCATTCAGAAAGTTATGTATGTTTAAACTCTTAAATAATATATGTTCCTAATTATTGTTTGAGACGGTAAACGGGGTGATCCGTTGATGACAAAACTTGGTCGATATTCAATTCATTAATTTTTATACACACCCATATCCATTATTTGCCCATTTGGTTCACCCATATCCATCATTGATGGATCAGATCGGGTGAATATCCACCGGATCGGGTGGTCATTGTCATCCCTAATTAGAACACTAGCTAAGAGTTTTTAGTTATTGGAGTCGGTCAAAGAGTGGTAAATTGTTGCTTTTAATGTTAAAAAAAAAAAAAAAAAAACTTTATAAGTCTCAAAATAAGTTGTCCATAAGAGCATCAGGTGTGGACAACTAGCTTTTCCTCTTCATTCGGGTCTCACATGTGCCACATCAACCAATGCAACACCTCTTCACAACTAACCCCCTCACTAAACAACTAACCTCAACCTCTTCATTCGAGCCCCACATGTACCACTTATACCTTCAGTTAGCGCCTCGTTGCCTTTTTTATTCTTAAAACCTACAAATCGTACATGTTAGAGGATACCGGTCTGTGGGCTTAGGGCCCATTAGGGTTTACTCATGTAATCTCTATATAATATGCATGAATAATAATGATAACCTACGGGGTTTTATGTAGTCTAACATGGTATCATGAGCGGGTAAGATCTTGACACCTACTCGATCATAAAGCCGCCACCTCTATACCCGTCACACCTACTTATTTCCTAAAACATCCTCACAAACCCTATTTTCTTTTCACGCCTCCAGGTTACATCTCACATTGCATGTTTGTCATGATAAACAAACGTCAACTATCCTTCATTCATATTAATACATATTAATACAGTTCCTTTTATTTTTTCTTTATATTACATACGTTTATCTCCTTTTAATAAAGATCCCCTTTATCATTACATGTTTACCTCCATTACATACGATCAAGGTTATAAATAGCGTGAGGCGTGGCGTAGCGGCGAAGCCAAGCCTCAAGCTACACGAGCTATAACGAAGCTATAGCGTTTTTTGAGGCGTGACTCAAGGCGGCATAATTTTTTATAGATTTATATATTTATATCATATTTTATACATATATACTCTCTTTTAGCAGATTCACATTCACTTGTTATATTATCTTTTAGCACTAGTTATAAATGTCCGCGCACGCGTGAGTTTTTTTTTAAAAAAAATTTTGAATCATATATTTTTATTTATTAAAAAACAAATAATTTAATCTTTGTTTTGTTTGATTTATGATGTTTAATTATAGTTTTTTTTATTAATAAAGATAATTATTTAAAAATTTTAATTTTATTGTTAATTGCATCTTATCTATATTTTATTATTTTTTGTATTTATTTTCTACTTGTGTTATGGATAAATATAAAAAATAATCTTTTTTTTAAATAAAATTATTACTAAATAAGGTATGATTTATTTTTTTTAAATGGAAAGTCCCCATTCGTGGTTTTGTTTTATTATATAAAAAAAGATTTGATCTATAAAGTTAGCCCAAACCCAAGTTCCTTCTAGCCCAATAATAGTAAATCACTAAATCCTACAAAAGCTTCAAAATAAAGCGCCACGCTTCACGCTATAGCGCGCCTTACCATGCCTTTTCACGCTTCTTAACACGCTACGCCTTAAGAAGACGCCTTGACCTGTTTCGTAACGTGGAGGCCACGCCACGCGCTATTGCGCCGCTATAGCGCCGCTATGGCGCGCTATTTAGAACCCTGCATACGATCTCCTCAGCCTCATCACAAGTTCAAGAAAAAATATGGTCAGAAATATCGTTGCCGTGGTTTGAAGATCTGTCAATTTATTATTGGTTTATTGTTGAAAAAAAAAGTAGTTTTATGTTTGTTTGTTAGTCGATTGTTCGTACGGCTTTGTTACCAGTCGACAAAAGTTGACCGTTGGTACCAGTCCCTAAAGTCGACTGTTGGTACAGTTGTGTTCCAGTCGACTTAGCCGACCGTTGGTACCAATCGACAAAAGTCGACCGTTGGTATGGTTTTGTTACGAATCGACTAAAGTTATGCTTCTATTACATTAATGTTTTTTTTTCTTTTCTTTTTTAGTTTACTATTCCAGTCCGAGCTTTCGCGATTTCGCCACTCGGACTGCTGGGGAGTGTTAGAGGATAATCGTCCCAAGCCCGGTCTGTGGGCTTAGGGTCCATTAGGGTTTACTCATGTAATCTCTATATAATACGCATGAATAATAATGATAACCTACGGGGTTTTATGTAGTCAACAGTACAATCCCTCATTGTGGCTGATTGGCCCTAAACAGTCAACTTATATTGACCATAGCCTAGAGTCAATCTCCGGGTAATATAGGAAATCACCAGGTCGTTATACCCCGACGAGGTGTGAATTGTATCTGAATGTGCTTGTGATCGGGTGATTATTCAGAGAAAAGGGTTGTGATAAAAATTATTTAAGAATTATGAAAAGAAATAGCTTAGGAAAACTATGTGATTGATTACTTGAATTTAGATTGAATGAATTGCTTACAAAATGATTTCCTGCCAATCCTACTGAACCATGAATCAAGGAACAACCCTATTGGCTTCCACAAGCCTCTAATACCCTCAGCAATCCATAATCACTACTCTCCAATCTTCTTCAACTCTTGATCAGCCTTTTTTTTTTTTTTTTTTTGATTTTTTTTATATTTTTTTTCTATTTTTATCAAACTGTGGTTAAAGCAATCCCACAAACTTAAAAATCTTATGAAAACAGACACATTGAGCTTATATGAGATTGTAATCACCTAACTATTACAATTGAGCTTTATATTAAAGATTGCAATATTTGAATAATACTTGAAATTGGAAAATAAGAGTATGATTTAAACTGAAACTTTCATTGATTAAAAATAGATTATAGAAGCTAAAATAAACTTTACAATAACTAAATTACAATACTACACATTCTCTAAGGCTCATATTGAGCTACTACTTATACTACGCTACTAACATAAGCTTTTTCTCCTTCCACATGGCTTCCCAGCTTCTTTTGAGAGTCCCAATGGGTCTATTCTTGACCAATGACCAAATCCCAACCGTCCAATTGACTTTTGATGCATCTGAGCCTTTGATTGTATTTTTGCCGCCAAAATCAAATGGGCAAAATTAGTGGGACAGTTGAGGGAATTTAATGCAAATGAGGGAGGGTTTGGTTTGGTAGTTGGATACATTTATTGTGGGTGGTTTGTTTGGTGAAAAGGTGGAGGGGGGGAGGGGACATCGTTCCTGGTTTTGGGGGAAACTGAGGTTAGGGGTGGAGTTGACCAGTCTTTTGACCGTGTGTTGACCGTTTGACCATGTGGGCTTTTGATATTAAAAGGGAAGTTGGGCCAGGGATGTGGTGATGGGCTTGGGGGTGTAGGCTGGGCTTTGGAATTGGTTTGGTTTGGTTTGGATTAAAGATATTAAGGGTCCAGTTGGTTTAAGGATTTATCACAAGGACCATTTTTGTAATTTTTCAAAAGATGAGGGCTGAAGTTGTACATTCCCCAAAGTGTTACCAAGGACCAATCATGCCAAGCACCAATATTCCAAGAACCACATTTGCATTTTTCCACTTTTCAAAATTCCCATGGACTGTTTTTGCCAATTTAGAATTTTAGGGACCAAACATGTCAACTTATGAAACTTATGACCCAAGTATTATATTTTGTGATTTTTAACTTTCAAAAGACTTGGGTTAACTTTTCTTTCAAAAATAAATGCATGGGAACTATTTTTGAAAAGTTTTGAAACTTGGGGGACTGAAACTGCCAATATTGCAAACTTTGATCATTTTTCATTTGTTTTTGCTCATTTTGCATTTAAAACACATAAAACACAATCCCTGGGATAATTTAAGTATTTTGATGACTTTTTAATTGTTTTTGTATGTTTTGCAGTTCAGATTTGATCAAAAACGATGAGTGTTTGAGCACTCATCAGTGGTCACGAGTAGAAGGAGGACGACGAGCAACGGCGAGCTAAACTTGGTGTGGCGGTGAGCTCGGCGAGGCTGCCACCTCGGACGGCGACGGCGATGACCCAACCACACCTGATGCTCTAACAAATAACACACATTTTAAAAACGCATAATTATTACTAATTTTTCTTTTTTACTTTTGCAAAATAGACACTTAACTAAAAAAATCAAGGCTAAATGCACCGTAATATATCATACTTGTCACTTGCATCTTTTATACGTACCGAACAATTTTATAGAGAATTCTTAATGAGCATCGACTATTTACCCGTACCTTTTCTAATTTTGTAATTTAATTTGTTTTCTTTACCTAATTGTGTTTAATACTACATATTTATCTATGTTTTCACAATATAATGGTTTTCGTAATCATGTCTTAGAACATCAAACTGTTGCTTTTTCCCTGTCATCATAAACATTTGGGCAATTAGATTATTTAGTTGCAACATATTTGTGCTATAGATGTTCTAGTTTTTGGGTTTGAGGCCATTTCAGAGCCTACAAAATACTTCTTCAAATGAGTCGGTTCTGATCGTATTATGGCAGGTTGTCTCACATATATTGTTTCAAGTGTTTAAAATGATTTCTAACCATGTTTTAGTTAACTATAACTACAATAACATTTAACATGTTTATAGTTAGAAACTTGAATTTCTAAGTTTTCACATATTGCTATTTTTAGTCATTGATAGTAATTAAATTCTAAGAATACTAAATACAAGAAAATGCAAGACGCTGATAGAAAGGGTGCCAGCGCGCATTTGATGTTATCTTGTGTCAATAGGCAATTGTGCGAGGGGCATCGAGATTTCAGCACCCACATCTAATGAGTGATAAAAATTTATCCTTGTATCATATTTCATAATTGGATAGTGGAGAATGAAGGAAATATGATTAGTTTATCAAATGACGTAGTAAATGCAGCAATGACACAATGAAATATGGGTTTTTCTAACTTGTACCTAAGGGCATAAGTTAAGCACACCAAAAGTATACAAGTGCCCACAAAAAAGTACACATGGATCTATATAAAACTACAGACATGCGTACTTTTATGTAGGTCTCAGTGTACTTTTAGTGTGCTTAACTTGTGCCCTAAGGCACAACTAAGGCACACGTTAGAAAAACCCATGAAATATTCAACAATTTCAAGAGTAACTTCAAAGGACGGCAAAAGTACATGATCGTTGAGTACATCATCAAATATGATAATCAAAGTCCACCATGATATATGATAATCAAAGTATGATCCACCATGAAATAGTGATACTTTAACTAAAGCATGATCCACCATGATATATGATAATCAAAGTCCACGATCTCAAATTAAAATAATCAGTCCAAAAAACAAGATTAACATTATTAAATAGAACGATTCAAGCCATCCAATGAAAACAATAGCATGTTAACTTATTCTATTTACTATTTATATTTACCACAATATATAAATTGATATCTATTTACCATTTAATATGAAGTAAATCTCATGTAAACCTTCTTTATATTTAACAAAATCTATGTGAAAAGTTTTAGATTAAGGGAATTACCACACATACATATATATGGATTGAGGCTTTGGAGTTTTCCCTTTTTATACTATATGAACGAGATGGACTCGACACGCGCTTCGCAGCGGGGCAGCAATTTCGCTCGCAAATAATTTTTTGCATATTTTTGGCACTTATAGTTTTAAAAATATTTAAGATACTCCCTCCGTCCCATTTTATAAGTCCATCTTTGAAAAGTCAAAGTCTTTTTACTCAAAGTTTGACCACAATCATTTTTTTTCGTGTTATGTAATACTTAATGAAAAGTATATCAATGAAAATATATTTAAAACACAAATCAATTTATATATTTTATATCAACTATTATATAACACGAACAAAAATAATTACGGTCAAACTATTAAGAAAAAGACTTTGACTTTTCAAAGATGGACTTATAAAATGGGACGGAGGGAGTAATTTTTAAAGTTATTTGATATGTTAAGTGTGCATTTTGAAAGAGATTTTATCTATACGAGTGAATAACCAATTAGAATATGCTTTAGAACTCAAGTAATATCAATCTGTCATCATTTTGTTTTTTAATAGTCTCAGAATTTTTTTAATTAATAAAAAAAATCCAAGTTGAAACCCGAGGCTTCACTAGCCCTACTAACCTATAGAACTAAACCACCAGTATTAATAAAAAATATGGTTTGTTTCGCTTGAGATGGTCACCCTAGGAGGTTAAAGTTATCATGATTTGAACCCAGAACCTCCCATGATGAATCACAACATGCCGCTTACAAGTTTAAAGTTGTCTCTTGTAATTGTACAATTTTTATAATAATTTCATAATAAAGGATTTCTTTTTGGGCAAAACACCAAAGCTTGGTTAAAAACTTAAAATGAAACATCATCGCGAATGAATCCCACAAGAATAAAAGTGTACAAGATCTTATAGGGAGAATTGGTTGTAAATATTCATTACAATGACTTACTAGACCTCCATTTAATTACAAAAGAACATTGGCTAATAAGTTTTCTTTTCAAAATGGGTTGCTTATGATTGTAAGAAACAGCTAAGTAAGAAAATCAATAACATGTGAAAGTGTCTCTTAAGTTAGTTATTAATAACTAAATTAATACTAGAATATTGGCCAGCAAGCTACACAATATTTACATTAAATAGTCATCGCATGTGTCTAATTAGATACAATTTTTTTGTTTGTTTGTTTATTTTTTTATTTTTCATTTTTTTGTCATTTGTAAAGTTCATAACAGTTATTTAGTGATTCATAAAGGGATAAATAAATAGCATCTTGAAAAGCTTTGTATTTTATGAACTTTGTAAAAAAGAATAACTTTAGCACTGGTAAGTCTCTTTAGAATTTATTCGATAAACCCCATAATTTATCTAAAAGTTTCAATTATTGATGTACCTAAATTTACAAGAAAATCAAGTTCTTCCCTAAACATGTTGAAAGTTTCAACGTTGTATTTAATTGATCGTTGACTTTATTTATAAAATTAAGCATTTATCATGACTTCATTAAAAATATACATAAAAGTCGTCGATGCATAGATCATCCCTTAATTTCTTCTTAAATAAAATTTCATGGATGCTTGTCATGATAAAACATGACATTAAAAATTCTTTGTTTCTTCTATACTGAAAGTGGGTTTACTAAACTCTTCTACACTCACTTTGACCTGAAACATTATAGGTTTGAACACACTTAAATTATTAAGATTACATGGCAGATATAATGAATAAAATATGAAAAGAACAGTATGCAACTGATGGCCAGACTTGCAACTAACTTTAATTTCAACATAACGGTTTAATAAAATCTACCACATATAAATTGCAAGTGTACTCGAAATTAATGGTATTTTGAATTATAAGGTATTTTGTATGAATCCATATCATCAGTATCACTTCATGGTAAAGATAACCGAAGTAAAATGAGCAATATGAACCCTCTGTGTGCATGTATTGAAGTAGACATGAATTTTATAAGCTAATAAAGTTCATTTTAACCCTAATGAGACCAAATGTAATTGTGTACCAAAAGCACGTTGTAACCTATTAAACCTCAAAGGGTATCATATTATTGTAATTGTAATTGTGATTGTGTATGTATATATAGTAATACAATTGCTTGAAGACCAAGCAACTAACACATAACCTAACGGGTACGGCCCATCTATATCTTCGACCGACTCATCTACTCTAGTTTGGTGTAACACACCCCCGCAAACTAAGGACGGGCAACAACCTGTAGCTTGGATCTTAGAAAGAGGAATCAAGGATTTGGTAATGGCTTTATAAAGATATTTGCAATTTGATCATGTGTAGATATTTGTTGAAGTCGAAGATCTCCTTGAGCAAAACTTTTCCCAAAAAAAAAATGATAGTCTATTTCCAAGTGTTTTGTACGTGCATGAAAGATAGGGTTAGCTGACAAGTATATTGCACCAAGATTGTCACACCATTGTATAGGTGTTAAAGATGAACGGATACCAAGCTCATGAAGAGAGCTTGAAGCTAGGTAAGCTCAGCAAAGAGCTTTGTATTCAGCTTCTGTAGAGGAACGTGAAATCGTACGTTGTTTACAAGCGGTCTAAGATATAAGGTTTGAACCAAGATATATAGCAAATCCCCCCATGGACCACCGATCATCTAAATCCCCAGCCCAGTCAGCATTTGAGAAAGTTTCAAGAGAAGTATTAGGACTACCTTTCCATAGCACGTCAGTAAAAGCTTGAAGGGTAGAACCAGAAGAATGACGTATGAGCATACCATGTTCAACTATACCATGAATATAAACGTAAATTCCATTTAACTGCAGACCAATGATTCTTGGTCGGAGCATGCATATGCTGACATACCTTCTTGACTGCAAAAGCTATTTCATGCCGAGATAGGGTAACATATTGTAAAGCACCTACTACCTGTTGATATTTTACAGGATTAGAGAAAGCGGTATTGTCATCTAAACTAAGTGAGGTCAAAGTAACCATGGGAGAAGACACGAGATTGCATTTAGAAAGACCATCCCTTTGTAATAGCTCCAAAATACACTTCTTTAGAGATAAGAGCTTGCCGAACACATGAGGAACAATTTCAATAACCAAGAAATAGTTAAGTGGCCCGAGATCTTTTAATGCAAAAGCTTATCCAAGTTGACAATTTATATTGTCAATTGTACCCTTGTTATTACCTATGACGATGATGTCATCCACATATACCAGAATGTGCAAAAGCATCTGTCCACGTGAATGAATAAACAAAGATGGATCCATTTTGGAGCCTTTAAAACCGAGATCATAGAGGGCCTTAGAGAGGCCCGCAAACCAAGCTTGGGGAGCCTGTTTTAAACTATAAAGAGAGTTGATAATATGTAGATTTAAGGGTTTAAGTATAATGAAGAAATACCGGTGAAAGTATTTCCCTGTGTCGTTCTCCCAACGAAGGATTGAATGGAATCCGTGGTTCTCGATTCGTGATTCGTGTAGTGAAAAGTGGTAAAAGTGAATATTTGGGTGATTATAACTACGACAATTATTAGAAAGCATAAAAAATGATAACGTAAAACATTTAAACCTAAAACGTAATTTAAAACTAAAAATGTACGAGCGCGAAATAAAAAGTGAAATTAAGGCTATCCTAATCCTACGGGCATGAAAATGATTTTTCTACGTTCTAAATGATAAAAGAAAATTTTAGGAAAAAAAAATATTTTTTTACTTTTTATTTATTTATTGTGAATTAAAAACACTATTTAAGAAATAAAATGATTAAAAATAGCAAATGGTTATGAAAAATTATAAATTTTTGCAGGAAACTACTTTATATTAATCTAAATGAGGAAAAAAAATAAGAAACTAGAAAAATCTTTATGGAAAAGTTAAAAATAAGCTAAGACAGTTCATAAGCTTAAAATGGGACTAAACTGGAGAATTGTATAAGAGGAATTAAAACACAACATCCCTTGAGAAAAGTCCCAATGGCACGTTGGTTAAGCTGAGTTGGGTTGAGGTGTTACAGAGCTTGAGGTCAGGGGTTGGAGTCCCTCTGCACCTTTTTGCCAACTTATTTTTTTTTTTGTTTTTTTTTTTTGGTTTTTTCTTTTAAAAATCTGTTAACAAGCTAAAGATATAAGATTTTTGTAAAAACAACTTTTATGAAAATGAAAATTAAGCTGAAAAATCAGTAACAAAATGAAACAGTTACGTAATAAACTAGAAAAGCAATTTAAATGAAAAGCAAAAAGGGGCGCAAGATAGTACAAGCTTGTGCCAAACTACTAATAAGCTAAATGTCACTACTCCTAATCTATTAAAGCTGATAAAAAAGAAAAATAGACAAACTAGTAAAAGCAGATAAGCAAATCAAAGGTGCTAAAAGCAAATAAGCACACTGACGTTCCAACAGTCCAACAGCCCTACTGGCCTAACTTTGAGCTTGTGCACAATCTCACAAACTAAAAGCGGAGGGATGAAAGAAGTAGATTCTCAATTAATGCCAACCAAAGATCTTACAAACCAACAATCAATCCGTAAGAGTATAAACTGAGCTATTGGGACAGCTAATGAGAAGGCAAGTTGGAACAACTATGGTGCAGGGCACAATTGGTTCAAAGGGGGCTATTTAAGCTGTTAAAAAGCTACTGATAAGCTAATGGAATAAGCCACAAATTGAGAAACAGCAAAGAGCTACCACCACAGAATATATAAATCAAGTATGAAACAAATAGGGTATAAAATGAGCATGTTATGGCTGCTGGAGTGGGGCTATTGGAGACAGTAAGGGTGCTGGGCAGAAACAAGCTAAAAGGGTGAGTTGCAGCCTCCAAACAGGCTATCAATAATTTTCAAAAGCCAAAAGTAAGCCAAGGAAAGTTGAGACTAGGTAACTAACTATTTGTAATCTTGATATTAAATGCTAAATCCTACTTATCTGACCTAAAAGTGAGATGGAAAAAGGGCTGTTAAAACTGCAACAGTTGACTAACTTTAGTGCATAAGCTATTTGACTAATTCCAATTTCAATCCATCAAATCTAGTCCTAAATGTAGTTTTAAGCTAAAGTTACACTATATTAGACTAAATTACACTAATCTAAACCTATTACTATAATTGTATTACTGATTATACTATGACAAGCTGTGAGCTAGTTGTAATTCCTAAATTTGACTTTAAACAAGAATTTTATCAAAGTCTATGCATTAACTAACTACATTACCCTAGTGTAATCTAACTAAGCAGAGATATCAACTAGCAATCAACAATTATACCGGATTAACTCCTAAACCAAACACCCCTTAAACTACCAACTTACATTACAACTAACAGATTTAAACTAACAAATGCTGAAACAGTGACTAATCTAGATGCAATAACACTAAATGAGACTAAGACAACAATAAAATCCAACTTATACCAACAGAAACACAAAAATGCATATCTACATATTCAATACAGAATGAAATAAATGTTTGTTGTCTAAAAAAGGACTTTTGTCCTATTGTTTTGTATAGTCATTGTATAATTGTTTGTTGTCTAATAAAGTGCCTGTTTCGAAAAAAAAATACAGAATGAAATAGAAATATAACAAAATCAAAAACTAGCATTCAAATAGCATTGATCAAGCAGCAATTAACTAAAATAAACAACATAGAAGCAGAATAAGCAGAATCTAAGCTAATAAACATGAAGTGCAGATTAAGGCTTAAAAGATGAAATTGAAAACTTACAAGCAAGCCCTCAGCTGAACAGAGGGAGCATTTGAAACTAGCCTATCTTTGGATAGGCTAAAAACAACACCAGAAATCTTGAAATATCTAACACTACTTTAACCCAGAAATCTTCATCATTATTCACACCCTTTTGACTACCGTTGACCAGAAACCATTAACCAAATTTGAAGCATAAACTAAGTATTAAAACTCACAACAAGCTATTAATTAACTTGAATGAGCTTATGAAATCAATAACTGAAACAGATTTACTTGCTTGAAAATTAAATGACAAAGGATTATTAAAGGCAAAACTAAAATTTTATTAAAAATTGAAATGAGTACAATTTGAAAGCTGATGAAGTACAATAAGCTAAATTAGCGTTTAATTAAGCTACATATTACTCTAAAGCTGCTATACTAATCTACCCCTACTCCTAATCCTAATAAACTAACAGTCTCAAATGGTGAGTGTGAAGAGGCTTTTATAGCTGAGCAAGGGAGCTTAAGGCTTCTCTGGAAGGCTCTGGATCTTTCTTTCTTATCCCTTGGATCATTCTCATCATAAATCATTCAATAACAGCCATAGGATCACTTTGGTGATGTGTAGCAACCAATGAGAGGCTGCCATATTGACATGCTGGCAATCTGTGGGTGTTTTCTCTTTCTGACATGTGCTCCACCTTCTAGAAGGGTATCCAATGATTGGATTGACGTGGCTTAGCCAATCCCATGCTCCCTTTTGTCCACGTTGGCCTGAGCGTGAAGTAATTATCACTCTATCATGCTTCTGCTCACGTGAGGTAGCTTCTAGAAGAGTTAATTGAAGAGTAATTATTGTGAGGATGGGTAATTGATGTGAGGTAAAATTAGGGTTCATGAATATGGGAGGAAGGGGGATGTACGGGGTGTAGAAAAGGGGGCGGGTAAATATATTTTTATTATTCTTTGTATATTTGACCCTGGGTAATAGATTTTGACCAGGATAATGGGCTAGGGGTTTGGGCTTTGGGAATTGTTTTGGGTTTAGGTTTGCTTGGACTTGGTTTTGGCAGCTTTAGGATTTTAATTTTAAAAGTTTAGGTAAAAATTACAAGGAGCAAACTTGAATATTCATAAACTCAAAGGACCTTTTCTGCCATTTTTGAGAATTAATATCCAGGGCCTTTCTTGACTTTTAATAATTCTTGAAGGTTGACCTTTTGACTTTTTGAGGATATCTTTGATCCGTACTTGAAAAATGTTTTCCCGGCCTCGGCTTTTCAACTCTTTCCATTATCCCGTGCTCGTGTTTGTCCGTTTTGATCTTTATTTCGTCCATATTTGCAATATCCGTACCTGCACACACAAAACACAACAAATTTGGCATATTTGGTCAATTTTTGGTCTGGTTTTGGTCTTATAAAAGGTGTATGATTACGTATACACCAAGAGTTATGAAGCAAACATACATGATTTGGTCATTGTGGATCAATGAAGCCCGAAGGTTGTCTCATATAAACCTGCTCCTTAAGATTTCCATGAAATAATGCATTTTGAACATCTAATTGGCGCACTGGCAGTTGTTAGTAACCACAAGTGATAGAACAACCGGAATAGTTGTCGACTTGAAAACTGGGCTAAATGTCTCATGAAAATCAATACCTGGTTGTTGCCGAAAACCTTTGGCAACAAATCTTGCTTTGTAACGAGTAATGGCACCTTTCTTGTCCCGTTTTAACCTGTATACCCACTTACAATCAACAACATTGGTGTTAGAAGTAGGAGGTACTAAAGACCACGTTCCATTTTTTACTAGAGCATCATACTCTTCTTTCATAGCTTGACGCCACTCTGGAGAGTTGTAGGAAATGGTAAATGAGGTTGGTTTGGTGATGGTAGTGGGGAGGATGCTAGCATCATTTGCGGAAGGATTGTATGAACCAGTGGTTTGGGATTTTGATGAAGATTTGCAAGACCTTCCCGAGTAATTGGAGGCGGTGGTGGGGGTGGAGAGGGTGGTGTTGGTATTGATGTAGTCGATACGGGAGATGGTATCGGGAGAAGTTTGAGAAACTGGACACAACTGTGAATCTGATGATGGAGATTAGATCGATGAGCTCGGTGAAGACTGACTTAAATGGTCAATAGTAGGAATTACATAAGGTGATTCCGAGGAGTAATAGGGAGATGTTTTCGAAGTGGGTGGGGAAGCTGTGTTGGGGATATCGAAGGAGAATTGTGCTTCATTAAAATGAACATGCTAAGCAATATAAAGACACTCGGTAGAGATATAAAGACAATGATATCCATGATGGGAGGGGGTGTAGCCAAGAAAGACATATAGAGTGGAACGAAAATCCATTTTTTTATGATTGTATGGACGAAGATGGGGAAAACATAGGCACCCAAAGACACGAACAAAAGTGTAGTCGGGAGACCGTTTAACTATATGTTTGAAAGGTGACTTGTTTATCGATGTGTGAGAATGCATGCGATTGATTAGGTAAACTACAACATGAAAAACGTAATGCCAAAAAATGTTGAGGAACACATGATTGAGCAAGAAGGGTAAGACTTGTATCCACAACATGGCGATTGCGACGTTCAACAAAGCCGTTTGCTCACTTATATGAGGACAAGACCGCCGGTGCCGGTGAATAATTCCTAGCGAAGAGAAACATGAAGCTATATTGCAAAACTTACCTCCCCAATTAGTTTGAACATTCTTTAATTTTGTGGTGAATTGACATTCAACCATATGCACAAATGATTTAAAAGTGGAATACACATCAGATTTTTGAGCTAAATGATATATCCACATGTAACGAGAATGATGATCAACACACAATATAAAACCTATGACTTTCAAAAGATAACACAGGTTCAGGACCCTAAACATCATAATAAACCAAGTCTAGAATATTATTACTTTGAAACTCAAAAACAAATAAAGGTACTTTTGAAGATTTTCCCAATGGACAAGAATTACAAAAACTTGAGAAACTTTTATTTGTAACAAGAAGAGAAAAAGTAGAAAGCATAGAACGCAAAAGGCGTTGATGACAATGTCCGAGCCGCCTATGCGGGAATCTCTTGCAGCCGAAAAAGATACTTTGTTGATTAACTTCAGTTGAGGAAGAGTGATGGTGTAAAGATCGTGTTTACAAGGGCCGGTGAGAAGAGTGGTGTAGAGATCGTGTTTACTGGGGCCGTTGAGAAGAGTGGTTATCAATGTTGTGTGACTAGGGTGGAAAGATTAATCATCCTACTATACGTGAATGCGTTTTATAGTTAAACATGTATTGTTAGATGGTGAGGTAGATGATAATAAAACCAACATGATATAAGTCTAGTATAAAAATTAAAATAAATTATTTGGACGTCTTTAGTTATTAAGACACGTTATTTCAAGTTGACTTTTAATTTTTTGGATCACCAATATCATAGGAGTTTGATTTCAGAGTGATAATTATTTAAGTAAAATTGTTAGTTAGCACATTATTATACAAAAATAACCATAAATAATGTAAGTTCACACACAATTTTAGCCGGCTTTGTTTTTTTATTTGGTAGTCACAGTGGTTGTTTATACAAGTGAATATCCAATTAGAAAATGCTTTAAAACTCAAGTTATACCAATCTGTCATCAAATAATAATTCTTTTTGAAACAGTCTTTGATTTTTTTTATTAACGAAAAAAATCGATCTGATTCCCAAGGCTTCATTAACCCTGCAAACTTATATAACTAAACCACTAGTATTACTTAAAAATATGGATTGTTTCACTTGAGATGGTCACCCTAGGAGGTTGAAGTTGTCATGATTTGAACCCAGAACCTCTGATGATGAATCACAACATGCCCGCTTATAAGGATAAAGTGCTTTGAAACCAACCCCGATGCTGATCAGTACAATCAACTTACAACTCAGCAAGATAACTGATCAGGCCATCTCTACTTTCTCAAACAGCAACCCATGAAGATCCTACAGTTTATATATGTTTAATAGGTTAATATACATGTACAGTTGCATATAACGGATACTAGGACGGTTCTTGATTAACATGTGACTTGTTAATAGACGTGAATGGAACCAAACATCCATCGTATCAGTTACCTTCACATAATCTAATGCTTATATCATGATATTTTTCAGGAAGCAACTCTTCTACCGACATGTACCGCCTTGCGTCGCTGACCTACTAGGAAATGATAGCTGCCAAAGACAATGACTAGAATATGTAAGTTAACTTCCAGTAGCTTATATGAGTAACAATCTCTTCATTTAGCATTTGATAATTCATTTCATATTATCACATAATCTGTAACAAACCCCACAGCCAAACAACCAGACACTATCACGTACTCATATTTCATACATGATCTTTAAAACATGGTCCTCTTGATACCGCATGAAACTTCCTAAACATTATTTAAAGGCCATTTGCATAAATAGAACAATAAAAACAGATGGAGTGCAACTCAATCACGTATGTCACTACAAGAGATTGTTTTCTTGTCCCAAATGGGAAAATGTTCCCTAGTGTTGGAAGGTGATTTTAACTTAATGAAGCATTTTCATGTTATCATGATTTTTAGGCCTTTTTTTTCTATATAAAAAGTTGCGGTTATTTCTTTGATGTCTAACTTTTTATGTAATGGACACGTGTTAGCATAAATTTTAAAACATTATCTGATGATGAATGGAAAGCTGGTGAAATAAATTCGGTTTGAAGTACAAGATATTATCTAAATTTTCATGATTCATTTAATCGATAACTTATGCAAAAAACAATAATTTTAGTGGAAACTCTCTTTTTTAAATATAAACATGACACGAGACTTAACATGCAATTTGCGACAGGTATATTCAACAAGCAATTTGCATAAAACAAAAGTTATAGAGGCTATTATTTTCAGTCATTAATTCATTAACATCTTTCTAATACATGATAGGATAATAAGACAAAATTATAGTTAAGATTATGCATATACTCCAGTGCAAGGCTATCAAACTCGTGAGTTTACACGTAAGATCGTACGATCTTACGTGCACACCAGTCAAAATCGTGTAGGATCGTGGTAGGATCGCATCTGAGGTATGATCGTAAGTAGGATCGTAGGATCGCACGTAAGATCGTAGGATCGACACGCGATCCGAGTTCACTTTTTTTTTTTTTTTTTTTTTTTTTTTTTTTTTTTTAATCTTTTAAGTCCATCCCACTTGCTTAGGCAAAAAAAACAAATGTGTGTTTGACTAATGTCTAATGAGTAAACCACTATTGTTTCATTTTCTAAATAGATTATAGTTTATACATAGTTTTCTACTTTTCTGAATAGATTATAGTCTAAAAAGTGTTCAATATTTTAATTTACTTTACTTCACTGTGATTAAACTAATCAAAAGGTATGTTTTGTAATGCCACTTATGAAACGTTTGTTTTCTTGAAATCATGTTGATGGCTCGTATGTTTTGAGACATTTAGGACCTATGTTATGTAATATTATTGCACTAAATCGTTAATGTAACGATTGAAACTTGACTTTTTTGTATTTTACTATTACTTTAGTGTTTGAAATTTAAACTTTGTCATTTTCAAGAGGATATTATATGAACTTATCTTTGACGTTGAGTAAAGATATAAAACAGTTTGACTCGTATATCATTTATTTACAAAATATGACAAATTGGTAGGATCGTAGGATCGCGATCCGATCTTACGATCTCGATCTTGCAAAGACAAAAACGATCCTGCGTGGGATCGCGATCTTGACAGCCTTGCTCCAGTGTAACATATGTAAAATATTTAACATATAGAAACATGTTAATTTCACATCTTCTAATCATCATAACCTCTACCGTACTTTTAGTATAAATTTTTTATTGCCATCTGCAAAACCTGTGGGTTTATCTATACTACTTATAAAGAGTGAATATTTATTCTTGAAATGTTAAATCAATGTAGTTTGCTTTAAATTACCTATAAGTATCTCTTAATACATCTTAAGTTGATCGATTATAAACTTGACAATTTTTTAAAAACACACACCATATTAATTTTAAAATCACATGTTTTGTATTTCAAAAAAAAACAAAATGCTTTGCATCAAAGGTCGAACCAGAATTACGGTTTGGCAAGTATAATTATTTGCCACTATATACTGTTGCTTTGCCCGAGTATATGTCTAGCAGTCTAGTAAAAGTATGTAACATCTATTAAAAGCACATTTAGTTATGAGTGAAGTGTAAGCAATAAGAAGAAAGATTTGAAACAGGCAAGGTGTAAATGACGTGGACAACTAGAAATGACGTGAACTTTAGTTTAGTGACGCAGACTATAGTAACAAGTTACTAGTCAATGAAGTAATACGAATGTAGCTTTTCTAAATTCTAATTGTCCAGGAATTAAAAAAACTAAGGGCCCGTTTGGTTTATGGTGTTTGAAAAAAGTCGGGTAAAAGTCCAAGATTACAAAAAAATTGTCATGTCATATGTACTTTTTTAATCTTATGTGAGGCCTTTGTTTATATGTATCCCTTATTTCATTTCAACTTTTTTCTTTTTCAATTTTTTAATAATAAAATTTAATTTTAAATTCTATTTTTATTTATCTAACAAATAATATATTAATCAAATCCAAATTCAAAACCATATTCAAATCCAAATCTAAATCTAAATCCTAAACCCATCTATAAACCAAACGGCCCTAAGAGAACATTTTATCAAAGTTTTATATATTCACCTTTCTTATTATCACATAATAAAATAAAAAAACCCAAAGCCAAATAACTAGACACTAGCACGTGCTCTTTGAAACATGGTCTTCTGGATACCGCATGACATAACGTCATTTATTCACAGGCCATTAGCATACATCGAACCATTCTAACAACCAGCAACAAGTCTCAACTCAAGGGTGTCACTACCATGACCAATTTACATGCAGACATTTTATCAAACAGTTGGTGTGCAACTCAATCTTATCCATAAATATAATTTCACTTGTTGTAATGACTGACCGGACCTTTGTCGGCGATATTCCGGTCACCGGAGCTGCAGTTCTTCCTTGAACCTGATGGTCATCGACATTCTATCATCTTTCATATTAGTAACACTCAGGTAATAAAAGTTTTATATAATTTATGTTTTTATAAATTGTTTGTTTGGTTATTAGTTAATTAATTAATTATAGTTTGAATTTATGTGAGGTAATGTTGATTGATTGATTTGATTTGTGTTTTAATTCATTGGGCGAGTATTTGACTTAGATGTACGTGTCTCCGTGGCCGTTTTACGGGCCACCGCTAAGATGTGTACCTAGTGAGGTTTAAACCCGAGACCTAATGTGAGGGGTTTAGGTACTAGGCCATTTGGTGGTGGTTTTAATTTTTTTCTATTTATGTTTCGGCTTAAAAGATAAAATAACGGGGTGTTTGGGAATGCTTATCTCTGCTTTTCTGCTTATTTTTCAGCGGAAAAGCACTTATAAGTTTTTTTGTAATTATCCAAACGCTTTTTAAATTTCTGCTTAATTTTATGTGGTGTAAAATTTTCCATTTTGTGGGGCATGTTTATGAGGATTTGTGTATAATGGATTTTGGATATAGATGATAGATTGGATGAAATGGATTTGAAGTTTTTTTTGGTTTTGTGTGTATGTGTTAATTTCGTACGGTTTTGGTGGTTTCAGCTTTACAGGTTAAGTGAAGTTCAATCACTTTGTGCATCAGAAGGTTCTGAAACAACGAAAGAGGTATGTGGAATTTTGCTAATTTGTGTTATTTATTGTGACTTGTACGTTTATATTATTTCTCTAATCAAGCCAGTTTAGTTGATATCCTGATATGAGTATATTTTTAGCATGTTTCCCTGTTGCTTATGCTTGGATACTGCTTTCCTGGTCATTTCAATAGATATAATAAAACATGCTGCCATGCTTAATTATATGAGTATAATTATGATGTGCGGTACACATACATTGGTAGATTGTGACTGTTGGTATTTGTACTTTTGAAACAGAAAACTTATTCAAAGGGAATCACTATTCAATTTAAAGACGAGGAGGAAAGTAGCTCCTTCCATGGTGCGTTTGAGCAATGGAAAAAGGAAGTAGTTATTCAAGGTCTGTTAAATTATTCAAAGACTATACTTCATATTGCGCTGATACCGGCTTTATAAATGCTTGTACTTTCCTTTATCATCTGACTACATATATTGACATATAATAGAAGAGAGCGTTTTTTTTTTTTTTTTTTTTTTTTTTTTTTTTTTTTTTTTTTTTTTATAACTGAAGGATGGTTATGGTAATTACATTGCATGAAAGTTATGTTCTTGAAGGAGTAAATGACTTGAGTATTTATTGTTACTTTTTACAGGATCAAGTTTAGCAAATGGAACGGTGTCTTCCTCCAAAATCAAGTTTGATGATAAAATTGAAGCATCTTCTGCTAAGATGTATTTCCATTACTATGGGCAACTGCTTCATCAGAAAAATATGATGCAGGATTATGTGAGGACAGGTGAATATACCTTCTTGTTCTGTCTTTGAGGCACATGTACCACATTGTGCTGTTTAGTTGTACTGTAATTCATTCATTTAAATAATCATGTCTCAGATTATTTTTTTGGCCCTCAATGGAGCTGAGATGTATGATTAATGCTGATTTCTTTTTTAGGTTCCTACTATGCTGCTGTTATTGAGAACCAAGTAGATTTTGCTGGACAGGTAGTGGTTGATGTTGGCGCTGGAAGCGGCATACTATCATTGTTTGCTGCACAGGTGTTACTAATGAATACTATAGGGGGTGGTTAGATTTGCATTTTGGTATCCTCTGATTGTTGGGACTTGAAATTGCGATAATCAGTGTTTAATGTTTCGATATACATATTGTGGTTATAAATGTATAGGGATCAAAATATATATTTTTTTTAACTAGTTTTGTACTGGCTACTTCAAAACCAGACAATCAGGTTTAAAATATAGTTACTTATGTATCCCTTTGTTTGACCCAATCCCGGAATCTTTATATTTCCATTTCATAAAACCCACATCCAAACAGCAAAACACTTCCACGTACTCTTATTGAGAAATGTGATGTCACATGTATCGACTAATTACACAGTTCATAATCCTCTTTGTTTCTTATCTTGTTTAGCCTGGCGCAAAGCATGTTTATGCTGTGGAAGCATCGGAAATGGCTGACTATCCTCTCTTGGCAGAACGAATTACGGTTAGTGCCATTAATACAAGCTTGTTTGCTTATATTGTTTGATGCTTATCATTTGGATGTATTCTTGGCACGGTCATGTAGGTTATCAAGGGCAAAGTTGAAGACGTAGAATTGCCTGAGAAAGCCGATATATTGATCTCAGAGCCTGTGGGTAAGCTGATCATGTCATGTTTATTTAACAAATTGCTGTTTACATTTTTCTGAAACTTGGTAAAAAAGGCTGGTTTCCTTATTTATTTTTATTTTTTTATTTTTTTTTTTCAGGCACCTTGTTAGTGAATGAAAGAATGCTCGAGTCCTATGCCATTACAAAAGATCGTTTTCTTGTCCCTAATGGGAAAATGTTCCCTTCAGTTGGAAGGTGATTTTAACTTGCATTCCCATGTTATCATGATTAAAAGCGATTTCAATATATATAAGGAATATATAAAACGCTGTTATTTACATGATGTTCTAAATTGTATGTTATGTGTTTATTTATATAAATTGTTATGATTCATAAATTCCAACACGGTCCTCCTTGAAGACTTCTACGATGTTATTTCAAAAGATAAAACTATTTTCTAAAGTGAAGCTCGGAGCTAAAAGCCTAAAAGATCTTCGTGCTATTATGCCGAGACAACTCGATGGGGCTGAGCAAAGGTTCAAAACCGAACTGACCCGACAAAAACCGAACCGAAACAGAACCGAATACGGTTGGTTGGGTTTAGGTGTGTTTTTGTCGGTTATGGGTCGAACAGACCTGACCCAAAACCGGAAACAGGAAAAACATGAAACCGAGACCGAACCGAAAGGCTGTCGGGTCGACTCGGTTTTTGTCGTTTCGGTCAGTTTTGTCGGTCCGGTTCGGTTTTGGGTCGTCCATGATCAGCCCTACAACTCGAGCTCATAAACATAATAAAATCCTAATATAACCTAAAAAGGATATTTATTCTTGATTCATGTCACTATATGAAAATACATATCACAATTGTTGTATAAATGTCATTTTCAGGAAGAGGACTTGTACGAAATCAAAATTCCTTTGAAATTCACCGCTTCTGTTGGAACAAGAATACATGGTTTGGCATGTTGGTTTGATGTTCTATTTAGTGGCAAGTAATTGTTTATATGCTTAATGGGAATTTTATTTTATATGGATAGAAACAAGGCGGGTTTTTTTTTTTTTTTTTTTTTTTTTTTTTTGAAAGAATGATAACAATCATTTTGATATTTAGTGTTAAGTATGATTAAAAACAATTACGGAGTACAATGCATTAAAATTTTACTTTTGGCAACTTTTAACTTGTTTTTATCCCTTAAACACATTTGACCCGTTTCTTTTATCTCTACTGATTCTGTTTCTACATAAAATGTTTTGACCTACAGCATGGTACAAAGGTGGCTGACAACGGCTCCTGGTGCACAGTGGCGGAACTAGGATTTCAAAATAGGGTATGCACTTTTGCTCGAATGGTCCTCGAAGGGTCCTTGAAGGGTATGCACCCTATGTTTTTTACACTACCCGTCGAATTTTAGGGTATGCACTTGCATACCCGTGCTCTACACTAGATCCGCCCCTGCTGGTGCACCTACAACTCATTGGTACCAACTACGCTGTGTTTTGTCTCAACCCATATACGTCATGCCCGGGCAAGAAATCACTGGCCATCTTCACATGATTGCGCATAGTGCTCAGAGTTACACTATTAACTTAACCATGTCAGGTTGGTTGTCAAACTGCTATTTTGTTTTAGTTAGGTAGTACATAGTTAGTTTTGAGAAACTACAGAATTCATTCATGTGGTTTGGAGAAATTATGGAAATTGTTCGTTGCTGATACCATTTTGCATAAATGATCCTTAAATGTGGTGTTTGTTTTCAGTTTTGGTCCCTAACTACTGATCTTTTGTTACTAAAAGCAAATCTAGTTACGTACCTTGAGGGACCAAAAGTGAATGCAACAAGTGCATTTAAGAACTATTTATATTGGCAGGTGATGATTTCTGTATTTTTACTTAACCACAAGGAAGATTTCTGTAATTTACTCTTTCTTTGCTCTTTCAGTTATCTGAAAAATTAATGCATAAAACGACAAATATGACATCTTGCAAAACAAAGAAGAGACGGTTTTTGAGATACATCTAAACGTCTCTTTAGTTTAGGTTAAATGATTGGTAATTAAGTAGTTTTGTAGTTCTGGTAGCTGATATGTGTATCTGAATACTAAAAAACTGAATATTGTGGCTTCAAATCGCATTAATCAGATCATCAAATTACAAATACAAATATAAACACCCCCGTGACCTTTTTTTTATTGGTGTTGTGTAGCTAAAATGTGGGGCCCAGGTGCTGAACAAGGAGGAATACTACAAACGCCAAGCTGTAGACTGGATCTAAAAGAGCCATATTATCGAATGTCACAACCACAAGCCTACTCATCGTCCCAAGATCAGCAGCCCAATCAGCTCTTACAATCACAGGTAGGCCAGGTACCCATTAGCCTCCTTAATTGAACGGATTATCATTAAAACAACAAATAATTAGATCTTTTAGTTTTCTCCTAAAATACCCTTGATCATATTTTTTAGACAAGATTTACAGGCGGCACTTATTTTTCGGTGCTTTGTATAGAAATCTATTATGCTTTTTTGAAAGTAGAAAATAGATAGTTGAGATCAGTTTTCATGCACCTTGCAAACCAATTGGGTCAAAAGGTGCCCATTTATCACGTCTATTACAGGAATGATCCTTCCCTTGACTTGTTAGAGAAAAAACGTCACCATAATTGATCCTTCTCTTACATGAGTAAACGAGTCAATTACAGGAATGAAAAAACAATTGTTTGGTAGCTTTGACTGTTTTTCTCAAATTACAGGATTTACAACTTTCCTCTCTGGATGAAGACGGGTCAGATTTCATTCAACAACTGATAAACGATTCCGTAGTTCAAATTCATTGACCTTTCGGTGACGAAATACATTTGATATACACAAATGGTCTAAGCTTTCTGGGAACTTGATCCATAATGTAACATTATACTAGGCACCAAGAAATGTCAGGCAGGTTCTTTAAAGACTGCCCTATACTCTCGTGTATCATTTCAATGCCTGTAAATTAGGTTGTCATGTTTGACCAATTTATTGCTTGTAGAGTGTTTGCATTGTTATCGTTAAAGTTGACTAATTATTAATTTTTAGCTTTGAAAGAAAGTTGACTTTCGTGCACATGAAACTTAACTATATGGTGTGCCCTTTTGATTGTTTTGGATATGTGTTATTTAAAGGATTTCTGAGTGAGTGAGGTGGTGTCAAAAGAACGGGACCAGTTGAGGCATTGTATCGATTATGTGGTTAGGGCTGATGTAGCTAGGTTGAGACTGGTAGTGATCAGTTAGCAGGGTCTGCTACTAGTATCAAGGACGGTCTTCAATAAATCTACGGCAGTACCTATTATACAACTCTGGTTTGCTTTCTAGGTTTTACAATCAAACACTATAATAAGAAGTTATATATTTTACTGCCTAATAACAAGATGTAAATATGTCAAAAATCTAACTAAAGCTTTTTCTTAGTTTGTGACCCAGTAAATCTAATTCCACATTGGGTGCTTGTTTATGTAGCCATTGCCATGCAAGCATTGAACAGCCCTGCTGAAAAAGCTTAAGATTGGGCGATACATCACTGAAATCAAGTTCACGTGTTATGAAAGGTTCATTGTGGTATCTATACATGAGTGTTATAGTACAGAGTGATGAGATACTTTGCATTTAGAGAGCAACTTGGTTGTTCAGAAGCCCAAAGGATGAATTTGGTACTACTCTTGTTAGCTGTCTTTTTGAAAAATTTCTTCATAGAAAAGAGCTTTTCTGCCAAAGGGCTTCTAGCTGGAACAAGCCTTTTTTTTTTTTTTTTTTTTTTTTTTTTTTTTTTTTTTTTTTTAATAAATAAAATTGTAATGTATATACTGTGAAGTCGTTAGTTTGTCTCTTCTAAAGATGATAGGGATCATGATGTTGTGAACATATCTCACTCAAGAGGAAGCTAAACTTTCTCTTTGTATAAACCTGAAGACAGAGCTAAACTTTCTCTTTGTATAAACCAAGACCTCCATATGATAAGACAAACGTGAAGTGGTGCGCTAACATTCTAAAAAAAGGGATTTACTTGGTGTGACTGTGTGTGCCGGTGGATTCAAACATAGTTTTTACAATTATCCGGTGCAACAAATAGACTAAATAGTTCTTTTACAATGGCCGAAACTCGAGGCCACATACAATGAGGCCAGACATAGTTCCTTCAAGACTGGTAAATTTCATATTCATAGAAAGAGAGTCATCCTTGAATTCATGAGCTGAGTTGAATTTCCACAGTTGAATCTCCATCCATTCATCTTCCCTTTGTTTTGGAACCCGAGTAATATCATGTATATTCCATGGCTCTCGGGTTACAAAATAGAGAAATTCAGCCTCTTTGTTTTCTTGGTGGAGTATATCTCTTACTTTCACCGGACAATGCATTCCTTGGCAGTTTTCTGAAAGCTTGAACAAAAGGTAGCACACGTATTGGGTATCCGGTGACAGCATTTGACTTGTGATCATACAGTTGATATGAAATACTTTTTGTGGTAAAAGCTCAATCACCTCCTGAAATCTGCATGTACAATATAGATTATACAATTACTCAAAAAAGTCAAAATTGAAGACATAACCAAATCCAAGAAGCTAAGTGATACTTTTGCAACCATCTATACATTATTCTTCAATATCTTACTCAGAAATAAAGCATAGATGAGCACAACCTAATTTAATTTGGATAAGTTTTTGGTTGAAGAAAGTCGTAACAAAGTTAGTTCAGAAAAGCAAACCTGGATTGCGCTGATGGTGTTGAAGTAAAAAGATTCACATTCAAGGATTTGTATAAAGCTATCTTTGCCGAAAGTATAAGAAGCTTCTTTCCGTCTACTTCACGCAACCAGAACAACTCATCATAGTTTCTCGATATCTTAAATATTTCTTCGAAGTTAGTCGGCAATTGTTGAACCTGATCCGCACCAAAGTTTGATTTCAAGACTTGGTTGACTTCCTTTAACTTTCTGATTTCTTCATGTTTCACCTGCAAATAGATCATGTTATGAATATGCAAAATTAGAATATGAGCTATTTTTTCCATGCATCAACCCCTCTATACAACATAAACAAAAGAATATAATATAAAACAAAGGTATTTTAAAACTTACCTTCTCAATGGCTCGAAATTCAATGCCTTCAACATAAATCGCACTATCTCCACAATGGTAAGATGAAAGGCACTCAAGTAGAAACTCAAAAACAACGTCTTTGCTTTCATTAAAAAATCGGTACAACTCAATCATCATCCATTCGTTATCTCTCCATGTTGCAAAATATGCATTAAGACTTTCGTGTCCCTTTGTATAATTTAGGCCAACATACATGGGTTTACTTGCAAAGTTTCTTGATTCACAAAATTTGAAGACTAAATAGACCCCATAAACAACATTTGGAGATAAAAATTGAGCTCTTGTCTCGATTTCCATGTTCAAGTTGGAAATATCTGACATCTCGGCTACTGTCCCAAACCTGCACATATTATGAATATTCAAGTCTAAATCAGTCATAGCCTTTATTCCCATACACTTCTTTTTTTGAATTTCGTAATTTATTGTAACATGAGTTAAAATTATATATTAAAATTAATTGTATCAAACAGATCTCTATTTAAATAAAGATAAGAATATTATAAAAAACACTAACAAGATGCTAACAAAATTTATATTTCACGGTCATGAGAACAGAGGACCCAGAACAAGGGCAAACCTCAACTATCTTAGTAGAAGGTTTATAAAATTATAGTTCCCAATCATATAGTGAGTATTAACCTGATGAGATGAGGTATGAAGTGTAAAAGAGCTAAAGATGAAGAACTATTCCTTTGTTGATTATCGTTGTGATAAGCAAGTGTGTTACAGGGGCAAAATGTGAACTTAGTCAAAGGGGTTCTTAAGTTTGATCCTATTTGATCATAATTATAATTAAATGATTAATAATCATATTACGCTACCATAAACAACTTGTCATACATTAAACGGTAAAGAGAACAACCTTATACTTTAACATTAAAAAGCATAACATAATTCTACCTATAATGCATATGTTTGCTTATCATTTAAAACTAACAAAGGTGGAGATGTAGAGAGAATAACCTTGATTCTGGAAGAGATTTCCACTCATGTGGACAACTGTTTACGTAGGAAAACATTGTGGCTGAAACCAGTTCATTTCTTTCTCCGTTACCAATGAATGACAACTGTTAAACAGCCGAAATACAAATCAGACTCAATGTGTATGAAATATAAATGCATGTGCGATTTGGAATTATCTCTCAATAAGGAGAAGACACATAGAAACGGAAAACACCAAATAAGGAGAAGTTACCACTTTGTCCTGTTGAATGAGGATTCCCTTAGAAAAAATGTTGTAAAGTTCCTCTTTCTTTTTGATAGAATAGATTTCGGGGCACTTTGACATTTGGATTATTTCTTTATAGTCTGTGGGCAATTTGGGCTCCCATTTCTCATAATTCTCCTGTATATACATTAATTAATCAATTAATAAACTCATGTTAAATACAGTTAAAGGCCACAGTTTAGATATATATGAATCAAAAGTAAGTCAGTTTTGTCAAGATATAGAAACTTACCTGGAATTCCAATGCTTTCTTAAGATGTATGACCACTTCTTCGGCTGTTGGCCGTCTTTCTCTCCTGTGATGTATGCATTGATAGGCAATCCTTGTGAATGTAATAAATGACTGTGTCTCAATTTGTTCCTTTATACCCTCAAACACTAACTCATCAAGTTTTCCTAAATGATAGTGTTGTTTAGCCAAAAAGGGTAAATAAAGATACTCGTCATCTAGTTTTACGGATGATAGTTTCCCACACAATACGTCAAATAAAATCGCGCCCAGTGAGAATATATCAGATTCTTTTGTTAAGAAGCCAGTTGTTACATATAGTGGGTCACGATAGCCAATTGTGCCTTTAACATTGTCGATGGCATAGTCTACATCCTGATTTGTTGGACATACAAAAGAAAGCCCAAAATCTGTAATTTTTGCTTTCCAATCATCAAGCAATAGAATGTTGCTGCTGCAGAAGTCCCGATGTATCACCATTTCTGGACTTGAATGAAGGAACTCCAACCCAATTGCAATATCGATGCATATTTTAAGTCGCATCCCCCAAGTAAGACAATCATCACTCAAGTACTTATCAAGACTTCCTCTGGATGCATACTTATATACAATAATTTTCTCATCCTCTTCATCACAGTAGCCTACAAGAACAACGACATTTTCATGTTTATACTCCATAAGGATTTCCAGCTCTGTGAAAAATTCAGCATCTTTTGCAACAGACTTCCTATTTAACCGCTTTGCTGCAATGATATTATGTCCATGAGCGTGAGTAACTACTCCTCTGTAAACATTCCCAAAATCTCCATATCCAATGATATTGTCTTGACTAAAGTCTTGCGTGGCTAACTTTACGTCTTCAAGTGACAATTTAAGGTTGTCCTTATGGTTCTCCTGCGAATCATGGTTCAGTAAGTTGATTTGATAATTAAGTAAAAAATGAACATAAACTACTATGTGCTATCTAAATTTTTCATTGTGACTTACCTGACAGTTTAACGCATTTTTGAGTTCTTTGATGATAACTTGTATTGTTGGACGTTTCTTTTGAGTTTCTGCCACACATTGAAATGCGATTTCTAAAAAGATGTCCAAAGACTCTTTATTGGGACCTTTACAAAAGACATGTTCATCGGTCTCCTCCTTTATCTTGTGATCAACAATTTCCATTATTGTTCTCCTTTCAAAATGATCTCTTGCAATGGGTGCTATTCCCTTCTCATTCAACTTGGTGTATACAGAATCATATGCCAACCTCCCGGTCAAAAACTCAAGCAACACCACTCCAAACGAGTAAATGTCCGACTTGCTATTTAATCGACCATACTTCTGATATTCTGGATCTAAATATACATATGTACCTGCAATCATATTGGTATAGATAGTGCTGGCCTCTTGATCTGCTGGGTGGAATTTGGAGAGCCCAAAATCCGCAATCTTTGCCTTCCAATTATCTCCCAATAGAATATTATCGCTCTTGATGTCTCGGTGTATCATCTTTTCTTTGCCATGATCTATGTTATTGTGAATGTAATTCAAACCATGTGCAATATCAAGACATATATTCAGACGTTGCACCCAAGTAAGAGTAGTCGTTGTATCACTGTTTCCTAAATAGTTTTCAAGACTTCCTTTTGAAGCATGCTCATAAACCAGGATCATTGCACCATTACCTTCATCACAAAAACCAAGAAGAGAGATTATATTCTCATGCTTACAAGTAGTTAGAGTTTCAATTTCTGCAATAAACCCTTGTTCTCCTCGTTGATTGTGAATGCGCTTTATGGCTACTGTGCTTCGTTTTCTTGGTAAATCACATTTATCCACCCGTTCTATCGACGAGAGATTACTGCTATCAAAATGTTCAAGATCTGCTTTGTATACTTTACCGAATCCGCCAGACCCGATGCAGTATGCGTCATCAAAATTCTTGGTAGCCTTGTTTATATCATTTAGTCCAATCCTTAAGTGTTCCAAGTTCTTCCCCTGTGACATTATGAAGTTGTGCAACACCACATTAATGTTAGTAAGGATTGGAGTGATATTTTCTCTATAAAGAGAAGCGTTCAACTAAAATAGCATGATAAAGTAAAAAGTGTAGGACAAATTATGGACCATCGTCCATCAGATGATGAATACGATGCAGTTCAAACATCCAGTTTTTTTGATACATGATGATGATGCGGATCACGTTCAAGATGATGCAAGATTATCCAGTTTTAAGATGCAAATTTATCAAGTTTAACGATGCATAGAATAGATGCAAAACCAATATTACAAAATAAAATGATGCTTATGAGATGCAATATTGTGGCACAATTGTTCATTGTCATATAAATTAAAAATCAAATGAACATTCGAACGTAAGAGTATTAAATAAAGAAACATGTAAAGTCAACGAATAAATGGTTTAATCAAAGTTGAAAACAAAACCATTGTCCAAAATAGTCAAATGGTTAAACTATAAATTAGCTCAAAATAATGGATATAATGGTAGAAGTGGTCAGTTGTGTGACACTTTCTGAGTTTTAGTTTTAAGGTTATATGACATCAATGACTAGTGTAAGTCATGGGCCCACATATAGTTGTTAGTGTTTTGCGAATGTTTTATCATTTGGTTTTAGTTGTATCATTCTTTGTTTGTATTATGTTTTTTGGGCCTCATTCTCTTTTAATCCTCTTGATTATTTGAGGTGGGGTGCCATGTATTATATCTTTTCTTTTCCCTTTTTCGGGGTATCGTTATAATATTTTACCTTTCTATAAAAAAATAATAATAATAATAATGACTTCACCCTTTATAATTATAAAATATGAGAATGTTCAAAAGTGATCAGATGATTTGTTTTAAGTTAACTATCAAGAAAATGATTTTCATCCCTAAAACAAGCGCCTAAGAAGATGATTTCCATCCTTAAAATAACGCTTAAAAGTACATCTAACAATAAGATGAAGACATGTGACAAGACTGACAATGGAGATTAAGAAAAAAAAATACATATGCAGCATTTAATTAAAGTGATAAATGAAGTGGGAATTAGTTGAAGCATATAAGTTATATCTCACTATCATTACTTAATTATTTTAACAATATCACTCTCTTCATCTCAAAATTATTGTCATCAGAAAAAAAATACATAGTTTAACAAAAGTATGATTATTACAAATTTCAACCAATCAAATATTTTTTTACCACTTAAGATCTTTTCCGATTAGTTAATAGAAGTGAAAAACTATTTTGGGGCATCCCAAAAATTAAAATTTAGACTATACTTAAAAAACATTATTCTTTTTATTGGGTATTCTTTTGTTGTAAGTTGTATAAATTTAGCTATAATTGGGGAGAACAAATTTTACTTTTAGATAAATTATAATGTATTGGTTGAAAAGGACCGGGTGGGGATCTTGTTATGCTATTAGTTAAAGGGTTCTTAGCTTTTAGATGACAAACTCTTGCGTTCCCGAGTTATTTTTTTGAAAGAAGAGAAAAGAAGTGGGAAGAAATCAAAATAAATTTATGTTCCCGAGAATTTTTAGGAGAGAAGAGAAAAGAGATGTAGAGGAAATTTGGTTCACTTTCTTTCCAAAATCTTCTAAATGGGATGATTTGGAGAGAAAGTAAATAAGGAAACTTTCAATTAATAAAATGACTTAAATGCCCCAAAATATAGTATAATTTTTTATACAACAATTGTTATACTTGTAAAATCATTAGTTTTTCTTTCTTTTCTCTCTAACTTAGGAACTAACTCGGGAACACGAAATAAAAAGTTAAACTTTATTCCTCTTCTCTTCTTTTCTGCCCGTTTTTGTCACTTCTCTTCTTTTCTTTTATTTAAAAACTCAGGAAAGGGTAATGAAAAAGCATACCGAACTCACAAGCGTTGCCACAATGAAATGCCATCACGCACCGGAACAAAGTGGTCATCGAACATAACTTTTATCTATTTCATGCTTAAGGTCATTAGTCACATCTCTTCAACATAATTTTGGTTAACTTCAGACTTTTGATAGGACCAAGTTTTGCTATTAATAAGCTAAGCCATTAAGCTAAGGATATATAATTTAATTATGGAGTACATAATCAGTTGGTGTAGCTTAGGCGGTCAACAGTTCTACCCTCAAATCTATCTTTTTTTTAGTCTTTTTTTTAATGCTCTTTCACTATTAATCGTTTATGACTTTATGTATCCAATTATTAGACAAAATAAAGTGACTAAGATGTATGTATGTGTATATTTATCTTTTATATAATAAAAGAATTACATCATTTCTGAGTGTTTTGGCAAATCCCTTCTCATTGAAAACAAAATTGGACCAATAGTAGAGGTCGATTTTGCCACGTAAGCAAAATCAAGCAACGTGATTGGTCAATAAAAAGTCAAAATTAAATTGATTTTGGTCAAACTTAATAAATTTGATGGAGAAATTTGATTGATAAAAAAAACACATAAAAATATAGGTGTCAAATTTATAAAAATAAAAACTTAAGAAAAGAGGAGGTAATTAATAAAACCTTAGTGGTTAAGTGTAAAATTATAAATCTCCATGTTTTCTAATAACTTTAGATAATAAACAAATAACCCCTTACACTTTATACCCCTTATACTTTATAATGTTAACATTGTTTAAAATTACATGAGTAATAGTATTAGTTTTTTTTACTTTCATCTATTAAAATAAATTTGGTAAATATGCGAATTAGTTTTATTATACATTAATATTTTTTAAACTAATGTTAGTTTTAAACTTTCATACATTAGAATTTTTTTTAATAAGGACTCATGTTACTATTTAAAAGTTTAATTTATGCGTGCACGAGTTTGAAATACGGCTAAATTATTAGTAACGGAAATATAAATATCAAATGGTAAGCATGAGTTACTGTGATATAAAATAAATATATGCGATTCTACTTATAGCAATGACTCATGAAATTGTTATTTAAAATTTATATGTGGATATCCATAAAAACATTTTAAAAACTTTACGGAACATATTTTAACTTTATCAATGCTCATTATGTGCCACTAAACTCGCACATTTTGTACAACATGATATCAATATTTAAAGTTAAACAACAACATTAACCTCAAACTCAACATCTCTGTCAGTTAAAAATGTTATACAAAACTAATTATTAAAAAAAACAAACAAAAACACATCGGTTAGATAGTCATTCTATAATATAGAAGGTGTTTTCCTTAAATTATAAAAAAATGCACGCATCACAATCCTTATTTGATAAGAATCACCTCCTAAATCAAAAAACAAAAAACTACGTAGATGATAACCTAACTTTGTTCATTGACTTGATATTTCAAAAAAATAATAATAAAAAAATAAAAATAAATAAAATAATAATAGTTGGTCGTTGTAAAGGAATTAAAAGTATGTACATGAGAATTATTCAGCAAGAATATATAGTTTTTAATTAGGTTATTACGTTACTATACTGCGATAATGTTATTGACTTGGTAATCACGGATGTGAGATACAACCATTATTCTATACTTATGATTTATGTGTAAACCCCTTTTTGCTTCTGAATAAAATCCGAAAGAGACCTCAACAGCACTTTGGCTTATGCCTTATCTAGCTGATAGTTTTTAGTAAAATTTTTTATGGTTTAACTTTTTTGTTATACACACCATCTTTTAGTAATTTTTTTTTTTTTTTTTTTTTTTATGTTTTATTGAAAATTTCTACACTTAATATTTATGTTTCTACTATAAAAACACTAAGCTATGATAGAATTAGTTGGGAGTTTAGAGGTTTTTTACTAAGCTTCTCAAAAAAGCTTATAGCTTTATCTTAAACTTATTATGTTATGGTAATTGAATAAGCCAATAAGCACCTTTAATAAGCATAACCAAACACCCCTTTATTTCTAATATGAAGTTTTCTGATTTGATGTTATGACTAATTTTGTTGTTATCCTCACTAATACAGTTTTATGATCTTATCGCACACACTAAGTGTAATGCAATTTGTTGTGTGCGCTTTTTAGAGGAGGATTAAGTATCAACACATGATTGTTATGGAAGTTAATGTACCCAATATGTGTTTTAGTGCCTATATGAGGAATTTTATGGTAGGAATTCTTTTCGGAGTGTAATTTGTCTTTGAATGAATTAATAAAAGTTAGCAGGTGTTTACCGTCATTGATAACACTATTGGTGTCAACCAACGGCCTAAAATATAGGTGTATTTTACCTTGATGATTTAGGCCAATTTTGAAGAAAGTTGCATTAAAGTGAAAGGTCGGTAAGAATTCAAACAATCCTAAAAGACTTACGAATGTATGTGTCATTTTTTATGCATTTATAATTTACTTATACAAGTAATAATAATTTCTTTATATAGTTCGGGTTTAGAGAAAAATTATTCTTATACATTATAAATAATCGTAAGATTAAATTTGAGTTCTACCAATTACATTTTTTTTTTGTTTCTCTTTATGTAGTAAAGAAACTATAGTGTAAGCATCTATGTTAATTTGGTAATTTTATGATCAAACATGAGAAGTAAATAACACAAATCTATGAAAATACAAATTTTCAAACAAAAATGTACATTAGTAAACATGGTATGATGATTATTCATAATCAAGGAAATAAATCAATCTTCAAAGCTATCTAAATATGCTACATATATTAACGAAAATATAAGTAAAAGAAATACCACAATTACAAAACACATCGTAAATTGATAGCACGGGTTTGCAAAACTAAAAGCATATATCACTAACATCTCATGCAAGTCACGTATCATCATGTGATTTTGCTTGAGTAATAAAATATAATTTTTAATCCAAAATCATTCTCCTAAAATAATAGCTAGATTATAACATATATACATATGATTTTTTATTTTTAGTCCACTAAGTAAAACTATTTGAAACATGTTAAGTGATTTATTTCTTAATCGATAATAATACATAATCAAAACGTAATTTTAAAAACCCTGTGCGTGCACAGGTATTATAACTAGTATAAGATTCTGATAATTACTTTTTTGAAAATATTAATATTAACTTATTTAAAATATTTACAAGTACATCTTGAGAAATTAGCCTCTTTGAAAGGATTTATCATATTAACTTCTTTTCTCATGTTATTACCTTATATAAAACAATCATTTATAAATATGAAGCTATAAAATCATATCAATTAAGTTTTCAAACTACGTTAGGGCTTGTTTGTTAAATTTTTTTATTAAGTAATGTTTAATTAAAAAGTAACTTAATGCAGATAACTTCAGTTTTATTTTTTAATATATTCAGTCATCTTTCTCTATTAAGTCACAAACAAACGGTATTCATACTACTTAATGACTTTAGTTTTTTTCATATTAATTCAATTAAGTTGAATTCAAACACAACCTTAGTTTAATAAGGCGAAAATCGTGCCATCATGGTTAACATTTGTTGAGATAATCAATTATTTTTTGTGTATATATTGAAAGTGTACGTACTACATATTTTTATTACAAGCTTAGCTCAAATTTTAAAAATTTTCAACTTTGAATCATTTATAAACCAAAATTATAATGTTATGCACCATAATAATATATCGTAAAAATTTTCAACTTTGTTCCATAGCGAATTGCGGCCACATAACTCTCGTCCTCCATATTTATATTCTAAGAAATATAAAATACAATGTTAAAAAATTATAATAATGTAAAAGCAAATCACATACACGTTTTAGTATGGTGATAATTTTTTCACCGGCATTTGTAGTGAGGATAGATAGTGGAGTAGTGGTTATATGTTAAAAACCAGACGATAACAGTAATTGGTAACATAGAATAACTCTTGTTTATTACTAAGGATAATCGGCCTTAAATTAAAAGTTTAAGTAAATAAATTACGTACCTTCAAGCGGTTGAATGATATACGCTCAACCGGATTTTCATGTCTCCACTGATGTTCCAAAGCTTTCTCAAGTCTTTTGACAACCTGATCTATATGTGGACGCATCGCTCGTTCCTCTTGTATGCAGTAATATGCTGTTTCTGAGAAGATTTTGAATGCTTCTTGGTCCATCTGTTTTCGTAATTGTGGATCGATCATATCATCCAAATGAGATTTGGTGAGTTGACTTAATAACCCCTCTTCCAACTCTTCATGTGGAAGAACTGCACTCCTTCCACACAAGACTTCGAATAATACAACACCGAACGAATACACATCTGACTTGTGGGTCATACCGCCAGTCTTTTTATATTTTGGATCCAGATATACATTCTGAATAGTATCGCGAGTAAGAACAAGACGTTGTCTCCGAGCTACTGTATTTTTCAACGAAAGTTCACAACCAGATAACTTGGGTTCCCATTTGTCATCTAGTAAAATTTTCGAGCTCCTGATGTTGCAATGTATGACACTAAAATCGCGTTCAGCATCATAATGGATGTAACTTAATGCATCTGCAACACCGAGACAAATCTTCAACCTTTGCGTCCATGTGAGGGTCAGATCACTTAGATATTTGTTGAGACTTCCGTTGGCCTCCTTCTTGTTGGAATTATTATATCATGACAATCATATTAATAAACCAAGAACATCAAAGTGAGCATAAGCGGAAGCAATTATAATAGATCGAATAACATGTAATTAATTAATCTTTAATTTAAATAGTAAACATACCGTAGTGATTCTAGCCCGAACAAGAATCAATGCAATCTTCCGGAACAAATGAACCCTAATTAGGGTTTATAAGGATTATATGAATTACCCCTTACCGTTTTGTAATTCAATCCAAGAATCAAACAATAGTGTGTTTGATTCACGTTCTTGTACACACGTACTAATTCAAGGAAAAGATTATGCAAGTAAATTCAACAAAACTATTTTGGAAGTAAGAAAAATCGAAACCCTAAGGGTGTTCGGTTTTGGTTCGACCAAGGGAGAAGAAAAGGAGAGAAAACCCAATTTTTGTGTGTACAAGTTATGAGAAAACTCTTAACCTTGGGTTTGCTTATATACTAGAGATTACTTGGAGCTCAAGACACAAAGGAGGTGTGCACCTCCTTGGGCCGATCGGTCATAGCATCCCACAAGGGGATCCGGAATCTTCTTTTGTTTCCAAGTATTGTCTAGCAATTAGTTTCCTAATCTTCGTTTAATAATTAATTAGTCATTAATCAATAATACTAATTATTATTTATTTGTTTTGTATTTAATAATTAATTATAACATTTTATAAATAATTATTACATTTCCTCTTCATACGTATTGTGTGCAATCCCGTGATCTCAAGTTCGATCCTAACACACGACTATTATTATTTTGTCTATAAAACCAACAGCTCCCACTTAGACATATCATAATAGTGTGATCACATCGATTAGCGTCTTGCAACACGTCGATGCCTCTAGTACAACTTGAGTAAGGCTCCTGGAAAACCTTTTAATGATTTCTCATTATTATTATCCCTTTGTTTCTAATACTACGTTAATAAGGATATGGATCTAGGTCATTCCTTTAATTAACCATTCTGTTTCTCGCTCTTTGAAATTGACAAGATTACCAAATCTTTTGAACCTTTCATAAAAGACCTTGGGCGTGGCCACGCAAACACCTTGACAACCCTACGAGGGGCCCAGCAGTATTAAACTTCAAAAATTAATTTGAAGGAACAAATTCTTTATTGACTACAAGCAAAACACACAAACTTTGTAACACTTCCGAAAACAACCCTTATTACTAACAGTTACGTATAGCGTTAAGTTGTTCCACAAAAATGTACTACATTCATGACCGTTATCTTGCATCTCAAGTCTAAGGATAACTTCTTATGATTTACTTAATGACAAGATCCATAAAGTAACATCATATAGTTAGGATAAGTCCTATATTCAGTATCATCGAATATCATCTGAAATGACATGACTACGCATCAATATATTTGAGTATATTATATCAACTTCAGATTTGTCTTAATTTAATAATATTCCCATATTATTAACTGACAACGGACAATTTAGAATAACTCTTATTCATGGATTTAAACATGCAAAAATAGGACAACAATAATTAATAACAGAAATAAACATACCAACATACTTTATTTCATCAAAATAATAATTGTTTACAATATCCTTTATCCAAATACTAATCACAGTTATGCATGAAACTACTAGCTAATTTAAGCCCAATTCCATTGGCTAATTCATTAAGCTTCTCTTTCGCCAAAGCCTTAGTGAATGGATCAGCTAAGTTATCATCTGTGTGAACCTTCAACAGATTTATTTCACCTTCGTCAACCTTTTCACGAACAAAGTGATACTTCCGTAGAAAATGTCTGGTGCCTCTCATGACTCCAGGTTCATTGGCAAATATGATTGCAGCAGAATTGTCACAATACATATTAATAGGTAATTCAATTGAAGGCATAACACCAAGCCCAGAAACGAATTTCCTAATCCAAACAGCCTCCATAGCAGCTTCCGAAGCAGCAATGTATTCAGCTTCTGTTGCAGACATCACAATTGTACTCTGCTTCTTGCTCCTCCAATCTACAGCTCCTCCATTGATAACAAAGACATAACCCGTCTGAGACTTCGAATCATCTTTATTACTTTGAAAGGATGCATCACAGAAACCTGTAACACAAAGTTCTGTAGATGGATTTCCACCATATACCAAGAACATATCTTTTGTATTCCTCAAATACTTAAGAATATGTTTAACAGCAATCCAATGTTTTTCACCTAGATTCTGTTGAAATTGACTGGTAATATTTTGAGCAAACGCCACATCTGGCCTTGTGCACTTAACCGCATACATAATAGATCCCACAGCCGAAGCATAAGGAACATTACTCATGCGATCCACCTCTTCAGGTGTTGAAGCACAATACTCATTACATAAGCCATGTTTTACTTCCATCGGCAAATATCCTTTCTTGGAATTTTGCATATTGAATCTTTTCAATATTTTGTCAATGTAAGCACTTTGACTTAATCCAATTAACCGCCTTGATCTATCTCTATAGATTTTGATTCCCAGAATATATGCAGCTTCTCCTAAATCTTTCATAGAAAAGCACTTTCCAAGATATGCCTTAACAGCTTGTAAACTTGGAATGTCTTTTCCCATGATCAATATGTCATCAACATATAGAATTAGGAAAGTTACATTATCACTCCCACTAGCTTTGTGATACACACATGGCTCATCAAGATTTTGAATGAATCCAAACTTTTTAATTTCAGCATCAAACCTCTTGTTCCATTGTCGTGATGCTTGCTTTAATCCATAAATGGATCTCTTAAGCTTGCAAACACGCTTTGGAAATTTTGGATTTTCAAACCCTTCTGGTTGTTCCATATAGATGTCTTCATCTAGATAACCATTAAAGAAAGCGGTTTTCACATCCATTTGCCAAATCTCATAGTCATAGAACGCTGCTATAGCTATGAGAATTCTTATAGCTCTTATGTCTGCTACAGGAGAAAACGTCTCCTCATAATCTATTCCAAAAGTTTGAGTAAAACCTTTAGCAACCAGACGAGCCTTATAAATGTGTGCATATCCATTCATGTCAGTCTTGATTTTGTAAAGCCACTTACTCCCAACTACCTTGGCACCAGGAGGTAAGTCAACTTCTTCCCAGACTTCATTGTCATGCATGGATTGTATTTCCCCATCCATAGCAGCTTTCCATTTAGCCTTTTGAGGACTTTTAATGGCAGCTCTATAACTAGTAGGTTCATCAAGATCCCCTAGTGTATGCTGATCGACCTCTACATTAAGACATAGACGGTCAGGAGCTTTCACAGATCTCGCAGATCTGCGAATGGGAATTACTTCAACTTCCGGTGGAGGACCCAGACTTTCCGGTTCTATAGGAAGTGTGCTAGTGTTTTCTGAAGGTAATGCATTATTTAGATCATCTTCTAGATCATATACCCTCCCACTGATTTCTTGAATCACAAATTCACTTTCAAGAAAATCACCATATCTTGCAACAAACACTTTGTTCTCAGGTGGGTAGTAAAAGTAGTAACCCATAGTTTCCTTAGGGTATCCTACAAAAATGCATTTAACAGATCTTTGTTGGAGTTTATCTTGTGAGTCACGTTTAACATACGCCTCACAACCCCAGACCTTTAAATAAGACAAGTTCGGAGCTTTTCCAGTCCATATCTCATATGGTGTCTTATCAACCTTCTTGGTGGGAACCATATTCAAAATACGAACAGCTGTTTCAAGAGCATAATCCCAAAAGGACAAAGGAAGGTTAGTAAGATTATACATTGATCGAACCATGTCCAACAATGTACGATTCCTTCTCTCAGATACACCATTTTGTTGTGGAGTATATGGAGATGTGAGATTCTGGACAATTCCATTCTCAGTTAAGAAATCTTTAAAATCTTGACTAAGGTATTCACCACCTCGATCAGAACGAAGAGCTTTAATCTTCTTTCCCAATTGCAATTCTACTTCTGCTTTGAAAACTTTAAATGTTTCAAACACCTCATGTTTATGCTTAAGTAAATAAACATAACCATAACGGCTGAAATCATCCGTAAAAGTTAAGAAGTAGACAGCACCTCTCCTTGACACATGTCTAAGTGGTCCACACACATCCGTGTGTATTAAACCAAGTAGATCCGAAGCTCTTTCCATATTACTATGAAAAGGTTTCTTCGTCATCTTCCCAGAAATACAAGATTCGCATTTATCAAATGACTCATCATTGATATTATTCAAAAGCCCTTCACGTTGCAGCTTTTGCATGCGAGTCTTGCCTATATGGGCAAGTCTACAGTGCCAAAGGTAAGACGAATTCAAGTCATACTTCATTCTCTTACTTATGCTGTACATCGAATTATTATTATTGTTGGAAGTCACACAATTATTCATATCAATTTCAAACACACCATTCACAGCAATAGCATTAAAATAAAATACACCATTTAAAGAAACAGAAATTTTATTGCCATCAATAGTATGAGAAAAACCAAGATCCAACAAACATGAAAAGGAAACAACACCTCTAATTATAGAAGGTGCATAATGACAATTGTTTAAACAAAGTACTAAACCCGAAGGTAAAACTAAATCAAACATTCCTATGGCTACAACCGCTGCTTGTGCTCCATTTCCCACATGCAGAAATTGCTCCCCATAAGCTAGTCTCCTTTCCTCTCTAAACCCCTGCAGTGTATTACAAATATTAATACCACATCCAGTATCATATACCCAGGAATTTATTTTACGAGATAAAGTAAATAATTCAATGACAAATAAGTTACCTGAAGTGCTGGCGCCCATGTGCCCAGTCTTCTTAACCTTATTATTTCGCAAGTCATCGAGATAAAGAGGACAATTCCTCTTCCAGTGGCCCATCACCTTGCAGTAATGGCATCCTTGATCCTTCTTTGGATTATTCTTGATAGGAGGGTTCTTCTTAGGTTGAGGTGGTTGATAAGCCATAACCTGCTTATTCTTATCAGCCTTCTTCTTTCCTTTACCCTTCTTCTTGTTCGCATTTGGCTTGTTAATTCTACCCCCTTGTATTGCTAGTACTTGGGGCGTAGGAGCCTTTTGTGGTGTACCTTTCTCATAATCAATGAGCAGTGCGTGCAATTCACTTACAGTCTTCCCCACGCAATGCATATTGAAGTTCCTCACAAAACCACTAAATTCCTTATCAAGGGATCTATTGATTAAGTGCACAGCCATATCATTGTCATAGGGTTTCCCAAGTGTTTGTAGTTGATCCATGTAACTTTTCATTTTCAACACATGAGCACTCACAGGTTCACCAGGACCTTGCTTACAACCATGTAGAGCTTCCATCAAATCGTAAATCTCTACATTTGATGGTTTCTCATAGAGTTTCTTGAGTTCATCAATCATGTCCTTGGGAAAATACTCCTCAAACTGTCTTTGAAGAGCTGTGGACATTCCCCCTAACATCATTGCGGCCACATCAATATGTTCCTTGGTATCAAGATTCCATTTGGCCTTAGCAGCTTCAGTGGCTGCCGGGCCTTCAGGTTCAGCAGGACAAGGCGTTTTCAAGATTTCGAGTTGACCAGTCACTCGCAGGACAATCCTTAGTGAACGGTACCAATCATTGAAATTTTCCGAGCCAGTCAATTTTTCTCGTTCAAAATAAGTTTTGAACACAGAACGTAAGTTGGTGTTATCAGTTTGAGCCATTTCTACAGATAAAGAAAGTTCAAAACATTAGTATTTTTGATAATACAATTTTTCAAGAAAATTAAAATACCCAAGGAAAATAAATCCATAGAATAATCTTGAAAAACTAGGATCCTCCATAAACATAGTTTCATCACATTCAGTTGATCTGCTAGTAATGAAAGTATAATATGAGGTAACTTGTCGTACAAGTAATTGGCATAACATTTGTCCAATTCCTAGATTTATGGGATTTACAATCACAAAACATTTGTATTGTAAGCATGTTTAGTCCCCATCTTAATGCCTTGAGTCAAGTCTCACTTCCTACTCAATTTAAGTCGTCTAACTTAAAAACTGTAAATTCACAAATCCATTACATCAGTTGATCTGCTAGCAATGAATTTATGAAATTTACCTCTCCATTGCAATCTCGCCAAGTCTCACTATGACGTAAATTACAACTTCAAGTGTTCTTAATTAGATGGCATTCAACTTAATTTATAAGGGTATAACTATTTTGATGTGATCAAAATAATGTATGAAGAAGCATGCATACAACTTCATAACATTGGTTTTACAAAACATTTTTATTACCAATTTGCTAAGAGTAAAATAACAAAGTTTTGATTGAGGTATCGGGTTCACCAATTAAAAAATAACCATCAATTATCGTCCACTATATCGTACTTTTGCTTACGCCCGAAGGCATAGTGTTTCGGATAATCATTGTGGAATTGTGGATTATTCACCCTTAAGATGACAATGTACATGTAATGGTTGTTCGGTAAGTCTAATTTACACACAAACGAGCGTTAAGACATGAATGTTGTCTATCTAAGGCCACAATTTAATGCGATGCCATCCTTATACCCATCTTATAGTGTGTAAACTTCGGTCGAGCCTATTTAACCATTACGTACAAAAACATCAATCAACCAATTCTTCGAAATTTTAACTCTTAAAAACCAAAACAATTTCGCCATTATTTAGTCCGTATTATTTTTTCTATTCAAAAAATTACCCTTTCGTTTAAATAAACATGTCTAACACAATAAATAAACAAAACAAGTAATAGACAATAAAAAAATAAAACAACTAAATAAACACATATACATAATCATAACAATTAAATATGTATAAAACATGTAGCCACATGCAAATCTTATTAAAAAGTCCTATTAATAATCAAATCTAGGCGTATTACGTATTAATTCAATTAGGGCTTTCTTTTTCTTAGAAAAAGAGCCACATACATCGATAAATCGATTGCGTAAGCCAAAATTAAATAAATACCACATAGCACATAATTGATTACTTAATATTGGAGTCTTCCCCAATTCGACATCTATAAAATTTACATGTTTTAATATAACTTAACCATTAATATATAAAAGCAATTTAAACAATTTAAATCAACACAATAAAAAAATCCATGCAAACATGCACTTTTCATGGATTTAGCTTAACAATTAACACATTGCACCAAGATCGTTTACTAAAACGCATAAACAATTACATGACATCTTAGGGTTTCTAGTCAATTTTAAAAAAAATAAAAGCAAAACCCTAAAAACCCTTAGGTCTAAATCGACCCAAATTTTAGGGTTAGGGTAAAAACACATAAACCCTAAGAAAAACATGTAACTATACGAATCAAAATCCAATTTTTATACGTTGCGATAATTAATTACACATTATAACGGCTCTAGATGCCACTGTTGGAATTATTATATCATGACAATCATATTAATAAACCAAGAACATCAAAGTGAGCATAAGCGGAAGCAATTATAATAGATCGAATAACATGTAATTAATTAATCTTTAATTTAAATAGTAAACATACCGTAGTGATTCTAGCCCGAACAAGAATCAATGCAATCTTCCGGAACAAATGAACCCTAATTAGGGTTTATAAGGATTATATGAATTACCCCTTACCGTTTTGTAATTCAATCCAAGAATCAAACAATAGTGTGTTTGATTCACGTTCTTGTACACACGTACTAATTCAAGGAAAAGATTATGCAAGTAAATTCAACAAAACTATTTTGGAAGTAAGAAAAATCGAAACCCTAAGGGTGTTCGGTTTTGGTTCGACCAAGGGAGAAGAAAAGGAGAGAAAACCCAATTTTTGTGTGTACAAGTTATGAGAAAACTCTTAACCTTGGGTTTGCTTATATACTAGAGATTACTTGGAGCTCAAGACACAAAGGAGGTGTGCACCTCCTTGGGCCGATCGGTCATAGCATCCCACAAGGGGATCCGGAACCTTCTTTTGTTTCCAAGTATTGTCTAGCAATTAGTTTCCTAATCTTCGTTTAATAATTAATTAGTCATTAATCAATAATACTAATTATTATTTATTTGTTTTGTATTTAATAATTAATTATAACATTTTATAAATAATTATTACATTTCCTCTTCATACGTATTGTGTGCAATCCCGTGATCTCAAGTTCGATCCTAACACACGACTATTATTATTTTGTCTATAAAACCAACACTTCTTGTATATGATAAACTGCTCGCCTTGATCACAAAACCCAATAAAAGTCACTAGATTCTTATGTTTGAGACTAGAAAGCATCCACACCTTCATCTCAAACTTTTTTTTCTCATCTTCAAAATAATAACAATACAACCTCCATACAACAATATTGATATACTGTCCAGAATGAGGCATACGGCCTTGGTAAACCAATCCAACTGTTTTTCTTTTGATGAAATTCTTATAAGAAAAATTTTCGGTTGCCCGTTTCATATCCTCAAAACTGAGTTTGTAATGGAATTCAAAGCCTGTTGATTTGAAGTGATTCTGTGATCCCTATGTGTACCAAAAAAGACAAGATTAAGAAGTGTGCAGATTCAGAGGGTGGAACACTTCCAGTGAGGTTGATCATTCATTTTTGACATTTATCAAAAGAAAAATATGGTGAAGAGCTAAGTAAGCATAAGAGGGGATCTTGTGTATCATTATGAAGAATAGTTAGATTTTTCCAAAATTGTTGGCAAATGTGATTTTCGGTCAACATGGAAAAGACGTCAAATTAACCACCACCACCACCTTTAATACAAATAAAATAGTTTTGGGAAGTGACATGTGAATGGAGTGTTTTATTTTTTGTTTTGTACTCTCAACCTCAAAATTTCTTATATATATTTTGAGAAGTACCCAACAACAATTACAACCATTTCCGGTCACTGTTTATTTTAAGCAATCCATAAGCAATGTGTTTTAAACATTAATTAATAAGAACAAAATATTGTTAAATATCAATCATTCACAGCCCATAACAAAACTTTGAAGCTGAAAATTTTATTATAAAGTATTTATCACATAACAGTTCATAGTTTATTTAAAATACTTTTTCTACTCGCATCTTTTTGTATCCATTCTCTTGTTTTGACATTTTCCTCTTTTATAAATATTTCAGTGGCTTACAATAAGAGCTAAAAAGAATAGTAATTACCTTCTCATGACTGGACGATGTCTCTCCAACTTCGTCCACAACTGATGAGTGTTCCTTTAACATCTATGGCAACAAATACCACAATAAGTAAATAAACCTTCTCGTGTTATAGAGTAGTTATTGTGCTAGAAAGATAAAGAGAAAAAACCATCTTACAGAATTTTTCCATTCCAATTGAAGTTCCAAAGCTTTCTCAAGTCTTGTGACAATCTGATCCATATTTGGGCATTGCGATTTTTCTTCACTCAAGCACTCATACGCTGTTTTCGCAAAAATGTTCAACGATCGTGGATCCATTTGTTTCCGTAGTTTTGAATCAATTATATCATCGAGTATTTTCTCTCTATAATAAAAAATTACCACCGGAGCCAAATACTTATTATCAAGATCATTAATTACTGATTCCCTGCCACAAAGTAGTTCAAACAATACCATTCCAAAGGAGTATATATCTGACATGTGGTTCACACTGCCAGTCTCTAAATATGTTGGGTCTGTACGCCCCTTCATAGACCAAACTAAATCAGTATGGAAAGAATGGTGTCTTTCATATGCTTTAATCTTCATGGAATGCTGAAATTCAGATAACTTTGGTTCCCAGTCATCGTTTAATAGAACTGCTTTACTGTTGACATTCCGGTGTATAACGCTAAAATCACGTGACTCGTCATAATGAATGTAACTCAATGCATGCGCAACACTCAAAGATACCTCCAATCTTTTCACCCATGTCAACTTCACATCATTTAGATAGTCGTCGAGCCTTCTCGTGGACACGTCCTTGTAAATGATGGTCTCTAGACCAACTTCATTACAAAACCCAACAACAGAAACAAGATTCTTATGCTTGAGACTAGACAGCATCGAAATCTCCATCCAAAACTGTTGTTCTATTTCATCCTCCCATTCTTTGTTAATTAACCTCCTAGCAGTTATATCTATCAACTCACCTGACCACAAGAGCTTTCCTTTGTATCTCTTTGCAAATCCACCTGTACTGCTGAGGACATTTTTATCATCAAAGTAGTTGGTGGCGGACAATAAATCTTCAATGGGGATTCTTAGGTGAGCAAGGTGGTTGGGCGAAGAGTGCTATCACAAAAACGGAGTTTGGGTTACAAAAAGAATGCGAGACGATATTCAATTAATACGCCAATTAACACCAAGTGATGCATCATCAGTATGTATATATTGGCGATCTCTACCTAACGTCCCTTTTTAAATCATTATTTTTAACCCTAAAGTGATTTTCTATATTACATTTTCTTATTGTACTTCACTTAAAATAACTATTCTTTGATAATAATAAGAAAGACATAACTATCATTGTTTTTTCTTTCTTACATATTGCATAATGAAAATTATGTTCATTACCTAATTAATTAATAATTTTTTAAAATTCTGATAAATTCGATTAAACATGCGTATCTATTTTTAGCACTAAACAATCACATCTTTTTAATAAGTATTAAACAGGGGTTATGAGGGGTGAGGAATGGGAAAGATGATGAAAAAAGGTGCTTTGTAGAGTATAATGCAATGACCCATTACCCAATAGTGGGCTATTACCCAATAAATTGGGGGGAATGCTTTTCTTTCCCTATCCTTTTCCCACCATTATAATTACCTTTCCCTTTCCCTTTTCCGAGTTTGAACCAAGCACACTAGTGATTTTTTTAAAATTAAGGTCCTACTTTTCTTTCCCTATCCCTTTCCCAACATTATCATTACCTTTCCCTTTCCCTTTTCCGAGTTTGAACCAAGCACACTAACTAGTGATTTTTTTAGAGTAAATTGCATTTTTGGTCCTTGTGGTCCGGCCAAATTGCAGGTTTGGTCCATATCCTTTCGAAATTGCAGCAATAGTCCCTATTTTGAAGTTTGAATTGCATATTTGGTCCCTCGAAAAAGTTAAATGACTAAAATACCTTTTGTCAATCGAGGACCAAAAATGCAATCCAAACTTCAAAATGGGGACTATCACTACACTTTCGAAAGGATAGGGACCAAACTTTCAGTTTAGCCAAAACACATGGACCAAAAATGCAGTTTACTCTTTTTTTAATGGTCAAACATAATTAAGGATTTTTTTTTAAAGTTAAGTGTTTAATCCAAAAATTAAAAATTATATAATAATTAGAAGACTTCTAAGGGGGTGCTTGGTTAGTATTGGGGAATCGGAAAGGGAAATGGAAAGAAAATGAATGGAATGGAGATTAATCATTAACTTTGATAAATACTTGGTTTAAGAAAAACACACTAACCTTCAAAGTGATGGTAGTGGTGGGGGTGGGGGTGGGGGTGGTGGTGAGTGGCGGTGAGTGGCGGTGGTAGGTGGTAGTGTGGTGGATTGTGGTGGATTGTGGTGGGTAGTGGTGGTGGTGAGTGGCGATGGTGGGTGGTAGTGGTAGGTAATGGTGGTGGTCGTGAGTGGTGGCGGTGGTCGTGAGTTATGGTGGTGGTGGTGGGTAATCATTACATTTCCTCCCAATTTACTGAGTAATACCTCATTACCCACTATTAAGCAATGATTGCATTCCCTACTCCTAACCAGGCATGTTTATTCATTGCCTTCCACATTCCCTACCCTGTCCCTCAATACCCCCAACCAAGCACCCCCTTAATCTTCAATGTTCGTGTGATGAAAACATTTAAAATTTTTAGCAACGATTTTATCCTTAATATATTGTTTAACCATTTGATTTAACCACTTAATTTTGGATAACAATTTAATCAGGGTGTTCAAACAATCCGAGAAACCGACAAACTTAGCTGACCCACTCAATCGAAAAAAAAAAAAAAATAAAATAAAATAAACGATTACCAAAGAAACTGAAACCAAAATAACCCACAACTGAAAATCCGCTTATCACGGTTCTATTTTGTTTATTATTTCAATTATCCGCAGTTACCGAGCTAAACTGTTCAACTATATATTTATAAAAGATGGACAAATATTGACCATATTATTGCATTACTTTTCGAGTATAACGGATTTTTACTTAATTAATGTGAAGAACTAATGTTTATGTATTACATTTCATTAAACTCGTAACTTAAAACGCTGAATAAATACTCATGGTTAATTTGTTATATATGATGATTTGAATGTTTTTATTTTAACGGTTAACTCCAATGACATTTTGCGTTATATATTATGTTATTTTCAAATTAGAATGGCTAAACATGACTCGGACTAAGGTAACCACTCATTTTTTGTACCGATATATAGAGTTACCCGCCTAGTAAGGTTCGGTTTCAAATAGTAAAATAAACTACCGCCTTGTGATGTGTAGTTAAAAGTCCCAACTTTACCAAACCTAACTGAACCACCCAATGAAAAGTTGAAAACCCCTACCGTTTAATGCAAACCATCGGCCAACATTGATAATCTTATAGGCAATGTTTTTATCTATCTCTACTACTTATAAAGAGTGTATGTTTATTGTTGAAACTTAAAATGACTTGAATTTGAGTAATGTTAATGAACGATTATATTTTTTTATTACAAATTACAATAACATCTACCACTGAATTATTATTTTAAATATTGTTTAATCTTCAAACTTTTAACAGTTTTTGTTTGTAACCCATTATTTTTTCTCATAATAACTACAAATTGAACCGTAAGTTTTAAATCAAGGGTCAAACTAAAATCACGATTTCGCAAGTATAATTATTTGCGCTATACAACGTTGCTTTGCGCAAGTATTCGTTTAGTAACATGAAATAACCTATAACTTTAACTACCCAACACGACCCATGATACGTCAGATTTTGTGGTTTTTTTTTGCTTAAGTTATCAAGTTTTTTTCCCCCGATTACGGGCATTGATACAATTCTTCAAATTTGCAATTTACTTTTTTGATTCCAATTATCGATGTTGAATGTCAACTATACATGTTACTCAACGAGAAGTATAAAGTCCACTTCGTTGCAATTTTGGGTATATTTGAAGTTAGCTATTTTCGGTTATGTTTTTATTGATTTAGTGTTAGAAAAAATTCAAGCGTCACTATTCTTAACCCCAAAACCTTTTATTTTTTTTGTTTTATTTAGTTGCAAAAGCACTAATTTGTCACTCACACTATGTTCTCAAGTTATATTTAGGGAAGAAAGTGAAAGAAAGTTGAAGAAGCCCAATTTTTTTTGTGTTCTCAAGAATTTTTAAGGGAGTGAAATGGAAAGGAGCGGAAGTAAAGTGGGAGACAATTAATGTGTTTTATAGCGAGTGTCTTTCATCCCAAAGTTGGGATGAAAGTGGGTGAAATTTATCATATGCATGCATATTGACTAAATTAACCTTACATGCTTATATAGTTATATCATATTTCGTCCTCTTGTTTAGGTATTACTGTCATTTTTTTTCATCTTTTCACCACTTTCACTCTTCTATTTCACAACTGAAGAACACAAATAAAATTATAACAAACTTTCATTTTCTTTCTTCACCACTTACCATACTCTCCTTTACTCACCACTTTTTTTCCCCTCCAAACTCAAGAACACGGTGTCAGGTATAAAATATTAGAAGAAAAAAAAAAGTACATCTAACGGACACGAACATGCACTATTTCTGTGGCAGGCAACATTTTGCCACTTGCAAACAATCATTTTATGTTACGTAGTCTTTTTAAATGGTCAAAGAAAGTTAAAAACAAAAGCGTCGATGATCCGGTTCTTCTATTGTGGATTCTAAAAGTTTTATGACCCGGTTAATGAGGATAGTGATAGCGAAATGCTCGAGGTAGACAATGAAACTACTACTTTTATGGCTTCTACGAGTTCCAATGTTAATAAAGCTTCTAAAAGTGGCATTGGCGAGGGACAAAAAGGCTTGTATGAACAACGGAAGCATTCTTATGATGAAGACCAATACGATGATGTTCAAATGCAATTTGCAAATGCTTTTGATATGAGGCTTCGCGGTCAGATTAGATAGTGTGTTTGTAGTAAGTTTCATAAGTGTGGCATGTCATTCTTATGATATTTTCGGTGTGAAGCATAGTTGGTGTGTTTATTTTCGCCTAGTTTTAGGCTGAAAAATGAGATTCACCCACATTTGTTATACTTAATTGTTTTTTGAAGTAATAAATTTACCAGAAGTAACCCTTTACTCCAAATAAAAAAATTACTAAATAAATAAAAAGGTTAAATACTTAAATTAAATATTGATCAAATCTTAAGGGTTAAATCATAATTAAACCTCAAATATACAACCAAATTATAAAGTAGTCGACATATTAAGGGTCTATTTAGCGCAATGGGCTGGGGCTCGAGCTGGAACTAGAGTTGGGGCGGGGGCTTATATTATAAGCTGAAAGTTGAGGTTTATATTTTTATAAAGCTGTTTGGTGAATTAGTTGGAGATAAAGCTTATTAATGTAAAATCACATAAAAATACATCAAATTAAATTCATATATATTTTTAGCTTTTACGTGATAATTCATTATATTTTTAAGGGTATTTAAGTGGTTTAACTATCCATAAGCTCCTATAAGCTTCTTTTTATGGGTTAGGGCTTGTGAAGGCTTGTGGCTTATTTTATAAGCCATAAGCCTTTATAAGCATGCGTGACAAACGAGACTTATTTTATAAGCCATATTTTAAAAGCCCATGCCCCGATAAGCCTATAAACCTCTTGCCAAACATACCCGAAGTTTGAAATACTAATTATACCACTCATTTAGATACGTCTTTGTTTATCAAAAGTGATTAAATATATTAAAATTGGTTTGTTTTTGTCATCTCATAATGTTTCATTTAAAATTTGGTTGATATTAATATAAATGAAAAAGGAAAAAATATTATAGCAGAACCATTAAAGAGAAAATATAAAGGTCTTACATGCCTATTTTCACGTGCTAATTCAAAAGCTTTCTCGAGTCTTGGGACAATGTCATCAATATTTAGGCGTCGCGATCGTTCTTCGTCCAAACACTCATACGCTATTTCCGCGAACATGTTGAATGAATGCAAGTCTATTTGTTTCCATAGATTCTCATTAACTATGTTATCGAGTTTTTTTTCTCGATAATGGGTAATGAAATCCGGAACCAAACGATAATCATTTATTAATCTCCAGACACACAGTAATTGAATCAAAACAATCCCAAACGAGTACATATCCGACTTGTGGTTGACACTCTTAGTCTCAATATATGTTGGATCTCCATGCCCATATGCATACCGAACTATATTGGTATGAAAAGAATTGTGCCTTTCGGATGCTTTAATCTTCATGGAACGTGTAAAACCACCTAACTTGGGTTCCCAGTCATCATTTAAATAAATCGATGGACAGTCGATGAAGCGGTGTATTACGCTGAAATCACGTGACTCATCACAATGAATGTACCTCAATGCTTGCGCAATACCGACAGATATCTCCAATCTTCGCACCCATGTCAACCGCACTGGGTCACTTAGATAGCAGTAAAGGCTTCCGTAGGTCTCACTTCTGTAAATGATGACCATCTCATCTTTCTCATCACAAAACCCAACAAGAGAAACCAGATTTTTATGCTTGAGAGTAGAAAGCATGAAAATCTCTATCCAAAACTGTTGTTCAATTTCATCATCCCTTTCTTCATTTAACCACCTCCGAGCATGGATATCAATCAACTCACCGGACCACAAGAGCTGTCCCTCGTAAGTCGTTGAACACTCATCTTCTACACTGACATCTTCAAAGTTGTTGGTGGCGGAAAGTATATTTTCAAGGGGGATTTTTAGGCGAGCAAAGTCATCGGGTGAAAACATCATGTTTCTGTATTCATGAGAAATCATTACTAAAAAGGGCGTTTAATTTGGGTTACAAAATGATGCAAAGGAGTACGTTTCAACAAATACACAAAGAGATCTTATTATCTCAGGTCGGAACAAGTTGATAGGATCCCCCTTTTTACGTCCCCATGCCCCTTGTGTGGCGACATGGGGGCGAAAAAAGGAAAGAGAGGGATGGGGTTTCTCTCGCTTTTGGCATAGTGGGCCCCCAGTGGGGGGCCCGCACGACGGGCTATTAGCTCAGTGGGTAGAGCGCGCCCCTGATAATTGCGTCGTTGTGCCTGGGCGGGGGCCTTTGGTTCACAAATTTAAAAACACAAAAGATATAACAAGATTTGGCAGGTAAATAAGGATAAATTAAAACAAAGGAAAATGGCTTGCATAAAAGAATCAAACTAACCTTTGTTTAGATCTCTTAAAACTGAACCAGCTCTAAGTAATAAATTGAATTGATAAATTTCCTAAAATATAACAAAACCCTATAAACAAAATTGAAGCAATCAAAAATATAATCAACAATTAGAAATGATTACCTTTGCAAGCAATCAATTATACCAAAAGAATCGTGGGATACTGTGGGAAGGAGGCTTTGAAAGAGTGAAGAAGAAGAAGAGTGTGGGTTAAAAAGAAACAAGGATGTTATGTTTTGTGTGGCTGTGAGCATTCGCTGTTTTTTGATTCAGCAATGATATGATTACGCCTTACCCGGAAAATTATCTAAAAATTTTGACACTTTACAGTGTAGCCATTTATTTATTTATTATTTTTTTTAAGTACTTTCAAATTTGATACGTTGTGTGTACTCGGTGACGGACGTTAATAATAATTTGGCATCGTTAATCCTTTATACTAACGACCATTAGTGAGTAACTTAACATTCCGTTTCCTTATATTTTTATACGTTTTCATCCGTTTTATACATTTTTATACGTTTTTCTTACGTTTTAATCCGTATTTTATATTTTAATGTTAAAATCTTGCGAGCCTAGATGTAAAACATCATTGCTGACAACTTTCGTGTTTTAGACTTTTTATGATTCGGACCAGAAATGAGTTAAAATCGTGATTTAAAATTGTTACAGAACAATTTTTTTTAACAAATGTCAAGCTTTCTTTTTAATGTACTTATCTAATCACAACTTTTTATTATTTTACTGGGTGGAATACCTTTACAAAAAAAAACATTTCATCTACAAATGGATAAAAACGTATAAAAATGGATCAAAACGTTAAAAACGTAAGAAAAACGGACGAAAACATAAAAGAACAAAGTAAAACTTAAAAAAACTGACAAAACTTAAAATAATGGTTTAGGGTTTAGGGTTTTAAAAAAATGGTTCTGTAACAATTTTAAATCACGATTTTGACCAATTTCTGGTCCGAACCATAAAAAGTATAAAACACAAAAGTTGTCTGGAATGATGTTTTACATCTAGGATCGCGAGATTTTAACCTGAAAATATAAAACACGGACGAAAAATGTAAGAAAAACGAATAAAATGTATAAAAATGGATGAAAACGTATAAAAATGGATGAAAACGTACAAAAGCGGACGAAAGCGTATAAAACGTATGAAAACGTAAGAAAAACTGACGAAAACGGATGAAAACGTAAAAAAACAGACGAAAACGTATAAAAACATAAGAAAACGAAATTTTAAGTTATTTACTAACAGTTATTAGCATAAAGGATTAACGATGTAAAGTTAACGCGAGAAAACGGAATTTTAAGTTATTTACTAACGACCGTTAGTATAAAGGACTAACGATGCCAAGTTATTTACTAACGGCCGTCACCGGGTACACATAATGTACCAAATTCGAAAGTTTAGTCCTACTTTAGAAAAATAAAAATAAATAAAAAAAACAAAAAAAAAAACACACACACACACACACACAACATCACTACACACAACGGTAAAAAGTGTCAACTTTGATTTTTTTTAAATAATTTTCTTTTACTTATTTTCTCTTTCTAAATCTTAACTTTTAACTTTTCCACTTGTCCATCATGTTGTTTTTAGGCATGACAATCATTTTCTTTTTTAATTATAAATACCCCATAATCCTTTAAAATTGGACCAACCAAACAGGAATGTGTTGTACGTTTTGTATACGTGGTTGTGGATAAGAATTACAAAGGTTAATAAAAATTGAACCATTATAATTATCAACCACCCAAATAAAATATTCCATCACTAAATTATGTTTTTCTTACTAAAAATGGAAAGTGGACAATTAATTTGAGACATGAACAATAAATATGAGACGGACGGAGCGAGTAGTAATTACGCATTGAGGCGCGGCTTTTAGTTATGGTACGTATATGAGTTTTTTGTCTGACAATATTTTATTTTGGTATGAGTTCAGTATGGCTTTTTAGGAGTTTATTTTTGTATGTTGTGCCGAATTTTTCTTAGTTTGCGTAAGTAAGCACCCCTTAAACATTATAGACACAATTAAGCACCAAATAAGACATATTAGAGTATCAACAACAGCTTTTGAAGAGATTATGTTCGAATCTCTACATATATAAAGCATTTTTGGGCATTTTATTCAATCCCATCCTTTAACAAAAACAACAATAAGCCATAATAGCACATAACGTAAACATACAAAAATCATTCAGCAGAAAATATGCAAGTCTTACAACAACTCTCCCAATATAAGCAGGAACAGCAAATACAGAACTTATTCGATTCCATAAGCAGAATGCACCTCACTTGGTCCACCAGTGAAGAAAGTCCTTACGCCTGTTGATCTTCTTTTATAGCTGAAGAAGACCGTATAAGAGAGCTTCGGCTGTTGGTGGGCAACCAGGAACATAAATGTCGACTGGGACAATCCTATCACAACCCCTAACAACAGAGTACGAGTAGTGATAGTAACCATCTCCGTTTGCACAACTTCCCATTGATTTCACCCACCTTGGCTCAGGCATCTGATCGTACACCCTGCAACAAGAAAAAAATGAGTTTAGCATGTCATGTGAGTTAAAAAAAGCAAATAGCAAACAAGATGCACACAATCAGAACTGATTACTTATGAATAGACTAATATGGGTCATGTTTGATCTCATATACATCGACGTAAAGGTTAGCAAATAAGAACAGGTCATACGGACTATAAGTGGCCCAAGATGCATCTTGAAAAGAATGAAAAAAGGCGTTTAGGGGTCAACACAGCCTTACCATTTTGCCACATTCACCAGATATTTAAAATAATATTTTCAACACAGAAAGGGAAAACATTCAAAGTCAAACTGGACTGTAAAGGCGTGTATGTGATAATGTGGTCGAGTGTGGTTTAAACAGTTATTTAAGTTACATTTTTTTATTTGTTATTAAAATAACTAATTTTTATTTTAAAAATATATATGTATATATATATTTAGAAAAAAAATCAACAAACATTAGATTTTTTTTTAAATAAAAACTTTTTTTTTAACAATAAAAAATAAAAATTTTTGGAATTGTTATTTAAAAAATAAAAAAATAATAAAAATCAACCAACGTTAAAATTGTTATTTAAAAAAAATAAAAACTATTTTTTTAAATAAAAATAATTTTTTTTAGAATTGTTATTTAAAAATTAAAAAAAAAATTAAATAACCAACATTAGAATTGTTATTTTTTAAAAAATAAAAAGATATTTTTTTAAAGAAATAACAAACGTTATAATTTTTATTTTTAAAAAGATAAAAACTAATTTTTTTTTAAATAAAAAATATTTTTTTTAGAATTGTTATTTAAAAAATATTTTTTTTTCCGCATTTCTCGGGTCAAGTCTCTGTTGTTACCAAACATTTATATTCTCTGCTTCATTCATCTTTCTGAAATTTTCTCTACCAAACATGCTCTTAGCCCTTAATTTACACATTCGCCGAGAAAGAAAAAAAATTATATAAGTCTGAATATATTTGTAGTCTTCGAATGAATGACCCAAAAAGAATGGTGGCTAATGAAAAGTAATTGGCCAAGTTTCCAATCCTCTCTCATCAAGTGGTGTTGTCAGGGAATATAATCGATGTGTATCATTGAAGAGATAAGGTGCAAAATTCAAGCTTTATTTATTTATTTATTTATTTTCATTCCAGTTGAACTCCTTTTTGCGTTTCTGTCCAAACCAACCAAAAAAAACTTGGGCTTTATTACCCCCACTCGTCCAAATAGACCAAGTCCAACACCATGGGCTTTAAGTAATTAATTAGTAGCATAGGGCCCAATGATATTGATAGCTCAAAAGTCCAACCCACGAGTTGGTTTTACCAGCAGATAAATGCACAAGCAAACTTCCAAATTTCGTGCATCATAATATTTTGAATGTCCAGCTCTCCTTTTTATCTTTCCACGGACTTTTGAATCGCCTAAAACGGAGCTTGAACGAAGAAGTTATGACCAAGACAATGTGACAATATCCAAATCTTTCTTGTCTTCATTTTAAACTTGTAATATCACAACTTTAGCTCCTTTTCGCGCATAACCTACATAATCACCAAATACCCTCAAAGTACATGTATAACAACGAATAATAAAGCAATAATGCGTAATTAACATGCTATGAGGTGTATGTAAAATACACCGATCATGGGATGACTAGGATGTCAATGGTTATAATAGACTTATAAAGGCTTAAGCTTTTTAAAATAAGTTTACGCAATTTTATGAATCTTTTATAAGCTATGAGCTTACATAAGCACAAGTTAACTAAAACATGCTTATAAAGGTTGTTTATAATTAGTCAAATTACTTAAATACTTTTAAAATTATGATAGATTAGCACATAAAAACTTGAAATATATATAATTTTAAATAGATTTATTTTTAGGTGATTTTAAAACAATTTTATGAAAAAATAAACTAATGTTTTCGGCTTCAAGTATAAGTTATAACTCGTTTCACTAAACATAGATTTTCGGCCAGTTTGGTAGGGCCGGCTTTGGGCCAGGCCGGGCTAAGCTGGGATATAAGGGCACCATTTTATGAAAAGCCCAAATGTATATATGTTAATGTGAAGCCTTCCTTAAAGCCCAATAATAAACCTTGGATTGGATAGTTATATTCAAATTTGAGGCCAGTTATTAACTCATCAATTATCGATCAACATCATCGCATTTAGTTTATACGAGGTGGGAAACCCGCGCATTGCCGCGGGGTGTTTTCCCAAAGAACCATTTCCTGCTGCATTTAGTAATCGTTGTGGACTGTAAATGTGCGGCATAGATTGGAATGTCACCTGATAACATAAGATACATTTTCTAAAAAACTTTAATATACCAATACCATTGGTCTTTCACTGTTAATTTAATTTGAGAAACAGTGATGACAGTTAATGGATTTAATGAATCCTTGTTACTTACATTACTCAGGTTACATTAGAATGACACAATAGATTAAACTCTATAACATCAATACCTCTAAATGGATGATGCTAGTTGTGTCCCTCTTCAAACTGTGCCAACCTAGAACAAACAAACGTGCAGCTTTCATATCGAAATAAGATACATAAGTCGTAAAGCAAGGATCTATAACCAAATAGAATTTAAATTCCTACAACATTATCCAATAACAAATATATGTATTGTGGATTGTATTATTGAGTAATTACATTTTTAAATTTATAGATAATCATTCATGAATGATTGAAGTTGTTTATTCAAGGCAATAGAAGCTCGGGCTAACGTTTTCACTCACCAATATTTCATATAAACTTTAGTACTTAAAACATTTTTATTTCATGATTCTCATTGAACTGTCATGGAAAGTCATACCTTTCCTTACAAACTAAGTTTTATCTTAAACTTCTGTTGAAAGTGCTGTTGTTGCACCCCAAATTTTAAAATGCAAATTGGATAAAATTTTGCATCTTTTATGGTTTTTGCTAATTGATCATGGAAAAAAAATTAGTCATTACAATAGCTACCTATGAGTAGATGTTTTGGATCTTATCAAGCTTTATAACTGGTACACATCCATGGAAATAACATACCTGGTGTAAGTAGTTCTTGTACTCCTTTTAGCAGAAAGCAGAAACTAGCCATTTTCAACTAACAACGATGCTGCAAATCCAAAAGTAAACCAAATAAACTCATTCTGATATTTGTTGCAGCAACTCTAAAGGCAGACACATACCCTGTTGACGCATAGAACAATCAAATCATTTGGTCTTAAATTTGCAGCTGCAGGCCGGTCTCTCACATAACGACGTTTGGTTGTCGTAAATGGCTCATGGTCCCAATAAGGCCATTATTGTCTTCCAGTTGCCCCTACATTTCAATAAAACAGTAGTTTTGAATAAGATTGTCTAAACAAAATGTAGTCTCATATGTATATAATCAAGCTTACCTTTGTATCCCACATTATTTTCTAGGCCGCCATCATCTTGAACAGCAGTGTTAACCAACCGGTCGTTGTTAAATGGTTGGATGATTGAACATCTATCTTGTTTCGCAATTCCATGGTAGGTGTGTGTAACTTTAGTATTAGGGCACGGCCAGTCTTGGCAGGCAGGTGCGTCTGCACAACATTGTATACATAATAGTGTGTTACCGTAGTGACGGCAGGTTAGGCATTTAAAAAAAAGAGAAAGAAAGAAAGAAATAAAGGATAAAATGAAAATCATTTAGGCAAAATTCTAATTAGGTGTCGCATACCCAAGGATAAAATGTGATATGTATTTACCAACAATCACATCTATTGGTCAATATATGAATGCGTGAACCTAATGGGTGGCTGGATTATTTGTTTTGCCTGCTTTCTGATCCTATCACATCTATTGACCAACAATCATTCACTCCTGGCGCAATCTACAATCAAACAAAGATGGCATCAGCAACCCCACAATAATAGCAGTTCAGTTTAAAAAAAAAAACTACTCCGTAATTTACAAATAATTCTACCTGGTTTGCAAGATGCCATCACCAACCGAAACCGATGATGTTTGGGCATGTCTCTGTGAACTACACGTGGAAACCCATGGACACAGATTCCTCCTTGTGGACCGAGTGTGCGAAGAGGACCTTAGCAATGACTGTGATGGCTGGTTTTATTGACCCGAAAGAAGTGAGAAAGTGGAACTTGCAACAGCTGGTCATACAAAAAAGAGGATATAAGCAAGTTCATTTGTCAGAATTAGGCACAAAAAATAGCATGTACATAAATAATAAAGCAGTAACTAAAAATTTTGCGTGTCGTATCATCATTCACAAATGAATCAGGTCATGCTTCAATTGGGCAAACAGCGGTCCTTCAGCTGAAAATTTCCATGGAGATAACATGCAAACTTCAAATGTGCGTTACACAGATAGAGCCCACATTTCACGAAATGCCAGTACGGCAAAAAGATCAATGATGTCAGGTGGCAGGCCAAACTAATCAGATAAACCTGTTGATAGCCGTTCCAAAGGATTAGGTTTACGCATTGGACGTATATGAACTACACTAATATCAGAAGGTATAAGTGGATCTCCACTTATCTCAGTTTAACGTACTTGTTCATGTTGCTTTTACATGGATGTCCATTTTTTGGAAAGCTAAATAGTTATCGCAATCAAAATTTCTGAATCTTAATATAACTCATACTCCATACTCTAAACACCCAAAATCCCCTTAAAACGACCCAAAACCCCCCCTTTAAACCGCATCTTTGCAGCAGACAAAAACACCCCATAAAATGACCCTGAACGCCCCTTTAAATCTGCACTTTTGCAGCAGCCCCGAATAATTATTAAAACGACCCAACGACACTTAAAACGACCTAAGAACAGCCCATAAGCTTTTTGAAAGCTACAGGATAGATGTTGAAAAACAGGCTTAGCCATTGAATGTACAGCCTTTAACACTAGCAAAAAACTTTTTTACGTTTCATGTAACTATTACACTTTTCCAGCTGAGTTTTTACTGATACGAAAAGAAAAAAAATAATAATAATAATAAAAAAATCTAGAAAATTCACCAAAATCTGACAAAAAATCAGTTTCGGGACCTCTTTTACTTCTTCCTGGATTCGGATCGAAAGATACGACTGTGGAACATTGTATGGTCGAAAACTGGTTACGAAAAGGATGTTTAAAAAATCATTTGAAAGAAAGAAACAAAATTCACAAAGAAAGACGAAGAAAAGTGGTTGAACAAAATATGTATCGAATGTTGGTTACCCGGAAACGGTACACCATCAGGTGAGACATTCTTGTCAAAGGACTGTGTGGCAGCTCATTTTTAGAGTTTCTTTTATATTTTCCTTGATTCATGCACAAAGGTGCATCTGCATAAGATTACACTGTCGAAAGTCAGTTACCAGAAAGGAACATTTACAAATCGAGGTGAAAAAAATTGTTTACATAAAAAATATGAACGAAATTATGCACATAAAATACGCATACAATACTACTCACCACGTGGCGCTAAGATGTTCCACTGTGAGCCTTCAATTGCAATATTAGTTTGGCCACAATGGTCATTCTGTAGAGACAGCTGAGTGACATTGACCGTTTGCAGCTTCTATTTTAGGAGCATACCGACTTTTGGATAAAAATTGTCGCTGTCCCGAGCAGCATCAAAATCGAGTACCTTTGGCACATACTTCACGCCTGCAACAATCATTTAACTTTATCATAAAATGTTCAAGAATTTACAAACTTTAATCGAGTTTTCTTATATAGGCACACAGACTTGTATTAGTGTTGACGTCTTAGATTAGAGGTTTTATATTCAACTTTAACTTGAACCTAGCCCGAATTGTCAGTAAAAATATCATATCATGTAATTTAACCCCTTGACCATCAACATAAACCTCAATCAGCCAGAACATCAAACAACCATACTCTATGACTTACATGCCCATTTCCTTACACAAATAACCCCTAAAAGTAGTTAAAGAAAAAAGAAAAACAGTTACCTGTAAATAATGTCCAAGAGTTACGATGTCAACATCTACGACATGTAAATCAGGCATGGCTTCCTTTAACGCATCATTAGTTTCTCCAAGCACGCACATTATAGAGCATCCATTCTAAAACCACCGCATACTCCCCTCTCTAACCACTTTCTTCATCTACAAACAGTGACCTGTCCAAGAGTTAGATATGTAAGTATGCAGCTATGTGCAATCATCCCTACTCAAAATAATCAAGACTGTAGTTATTTACAGAATTTACACATACATCAGTTCCCAACCTTCCAGGTGAGCTCAATCCGACCCTTTTTCAAACCCAAACCCCTATTTCAACCCATGACCTAAGCATCTATATAAAAATATTATAACAAAGTATACATTGACCATCTTTTTTACCAAATTACATCTATAGTTAAGTTAGTAACTAAACCCAATAAAGAAAGCAACATAAAAATCAAATCTTTATCAATAAAGATACACAAACTCACTTCAACAAATCAAATAATAACCATCAATTTTTTTTTTTTTTTTTTTTTTTTTTTTTTAATTCACAAACCAACCAACCTGAAAGTGATGATCAAAAGCAAGCGCTCTAAAAGCATCTTCAAATAAATCACATCATAAACATAAAGAACGAAACTCAGGCACCTGGAAAATTTAATCAGAATGCTTGAATTGAAATTATATGAGAATAAAAAATTAACTAAAACCATAAGAATATGAAATTAATAATAAACCTTAGCGACATGTTTGCTGGCACGATAACGAATCATGTGACGGCAACCACTCATAATCCCAATCCTTAGCTGCAAACAGCATCAGCAAGGTAAAACCTCCAAATCAGAAAAACAAAATTAACAAACCCCCCAAATAATAAACAATAAAAAAAAAAAAAAAAAAAAAAAAAAAAAAAAAAAAAACCCCAAATTCAATATGTCGACCTAAAATAATTAAAAATTAACTAACCAAATTTTCAAAAACAAAAAAACCCCAAATTCAATACCGTAAAGACAACGATAAAGGAAGAAAAGATCAACATGGCTTATTAAGAGCTCATTTTGTCTTGTTTACTTTTCATAAGCTAATTTTTTTCTTTTACTTTTCAAAAGGCCATTTTTTTCCTATTATTTATCACACGAAAACCTTGATTTCAGGTTTAAGTCAAATGAGATATCACAGAAAATAGGACTATAAAGTAACAAAACAAGCTAATCCAACCACACCTTAATCTTGGTAATTTGTTCCACCAATTTTTTTTTAATCAAAACAACTTGATCAGTGAGGTTTACCCAATTAAACTAAACACAAATTAACCACAAATCAGTAAAAAAAGATAAAGAATTGCATACCTTCCTTAACAAAATCCATGGCAGTAAAAAATATAAAGAATTGTACCGTTCGGATCTCAAAGAAAGGAAGAGGGGTTGAGTTATGATGAACAGTGTGGGTCGGGGCAAGAATAAGGAAATGGTATAATGGACTTGGGCGGGCCGGAGTTAAAAATCAATGGTTGGCAAAAAAAAGGGTGGGCAACAAAGCCCGCTCAATGTATAAGTGTTGTTATAATTATAATCATGAAAGAGTCTCTTTGTCATTTTAACACTTAATAGTTGGAAAATGACTATTTTGTAATCTACTTTATTTAATTTAATTTAACTTATATACATTTATGTAAAATTTATGAATATTAACTTACTATTCAAAAAATTTATGAATAACAACTTACCATTTATAGCAATTTTAAAATACTCCCTAAAATTATAAAATGTTTTCACAAAATCCTCTAACATGTAAAAAAGTTTAGCAATTTAAAAAATACCCCCTTAAACTGTAAAACGTTTTCGTAAAATCCCCTAGCGTATTAACATTTTCGTAAAACCCTAAAATCTATAAATATTTGGGCTAATTAATTCTTAGTATATTTTACTTGTCACTTTTTCTAATTTCATAAAATCATTTTTTTGTCCTTTACTAACCAAAGTGCTTATCTCTTTAAAATGTTCTTTTTACTATAATATATACACTTTTATCCAAATGCACAAATTTGCTTACCAACTCAAATGGGTCAATTTGAGAAACATTTTACTCATAACATGTCAAACGGGTAATGAGGGTGGTTGGGCTTATAACTAATATGTTTAGGTTAAGCATGCTTTGAATAGTCTCTTCATATTGTTTCTCAGCAATGAGTATATGACTTTATTTACTGTGTGCTTAAAATTTCCCAATAGATACATACATATGCTGCTCAGTTTATAACCCAACCATTTCCCCATTACGATAAGCTCCACACTTTTGTAAGGACATAGCTAAACATTATCAAGTAGATGGTCCTGTAGGTGGGGATGACGGAGTAATAGATGAAACTGAAATAAACCTGTGTTTGGAAGCTAAAGACTTGCACAATATTAATACATACCTTATTAAAACTCGTTCACCTTAATTATATTTGTTAAAAAAATGTGTTTATAAAAATGATGAGTTTTATTTTAGAAACATTGTTAATTACAAAACCCATAGGATTATTGTTAGCTAATCCTACTAAATCGCATGACAATAATAATTATCACGTCACTCAATTTTTATTACTCCCACTTTCTCGATACTTATTGGCTTAATGTTTTGTATAACTTGGCAAAACAACTCACTCGTCATTTTATCCGCTATAGTAAGTCCATTATACAACAATGATAACGAACTAGAGTGAGGATCAAATAAGAAATAAAAGTAAAATGAGAAGAATGAGAAGTAATCATAGTCGCACATTTCAGATGCACCTTAAAAAGGAGATGCATTTCCCATGAATTTCTCCCTCTTCTTTTGAAATGTGTGGCTATACATATTTCTCATTTTTCTTATTTTATTTTTCTTTTTCACTAGATCCTTTCTCGATTGAACTAATAGTCTACAAGTTTGTTATTAAAAAAGAGCAAATTGGAAAAACAATGTGGTTTGTTTAAATTGCAAGCGATGTTACAAAACTTTGAAAGTACATGTCACGGTTTGTGGGATATCTTTGTTCATTTTTTCGTCCTTATATAAGTGAAATGACTCAAAATATCGTCATTTGGGAAAAATGTTGCATCTGGGTATTTCAATCATTTCACTACTGTCAAGAATGAATAGTCAATCAAAATTTCTTTACACAACTACACTTGTATTTCTTAAGTTATGAGATGTGCATCTATGATTTGAGCAAATTACAGGACGGATGTTGCAATTTACTTGTATAAATTAAACTGTTATATTATGGGAGGTGATGTATGTACCACTAAAATTGATGTGCATATTATGAAATCACATTCGTAATGCATATGGTATAACATTGGATATGCATGTTTGTGATCGATCTACACATCACTTATATTTATTGCAACTAGCATGATACCCGCGCTTTACGACGACAGATTTCGTGTAATTAAAATTTTCAACAAACAATGATTTTTGATAATACATTTTTCGTGACAATAACTTCATTGAAGACGATAATTTTAGGTTCTACTAACCCCAAACAATGACAAACTATATTATTTTAAATGTAGATAGTAAAGAAAATAAACATGTCATTTTTTTGAAAGATTGTATTAATTTTTATTTTATAAATGTTTTAGTGTGTTTGATGTGAGTATTTAAAAATCTATTCTAATAGCTTGTTTGATATGTACCACGTGGTTTATTGATTGTATTTTTGCAATGAGAGTGTCTTTTAATAATTGTATTAATTGAAAATGTTAAATATATTTTGATGCATAAGTCATTTGGACAACATGCATATATAGTTGTATTGTTTAATATTTAAGTTTGTAATGTCTAGTTACTTAATGGAGGAAATAGTCTTCCTCATTATATGTAGTTTAGATGGGCATATCACCTTACTTATCTCTACTACTTATAATGTATGTATATACATTTCCTTAAACATAAATTGCTTAAAATATGAGTAATATTAGTGAAGTATTATACTCTTAACTAAAAATGATAACATTATTTACAACTAAATTAATATTTTAAATATTAATCACTAAACTTTTATTATTTTTTATTATAACCAATAAACGTTGTCTCGAATTGACTACAAATTGAAACCGTAAGTTTGAATTAAGAGTCAAACAAAAATAGTGATTTTGCAAGTATAATTATTTGCCGCTATACACCGTCACTTTATGCAGGTATTTGTCTAGTATTATTCAATTTGTTCAAATCAAGATGTGGTATAATTTTATTATTATTTTTTATTTATTTATTATTATTATTATTTTTTGTTAAAACACTACTCCATTAATTAAGTATTAGGAGCACGTTTGGTTTGAGGTGGTGGTGTTATGATTTGGGAACTATGCCTAAAAGTGATGTTTGGTATATTTTTGTGGGTCCCACAAATGAGGATGATTACTATGTGTCATTGTGCAAACCTCACATCTCTTCCCTATTTTTCTTATCTTTATTATTTTAAGTGGGACCATCTTTAATACTGTATCAATCATTAATATTTAATTTAATTTTTATTTTTACAATAATAATATTTTAAAATTTATAAATTATACTCATATATTACATATATAATATATTATTATATTATATTTTTCTCTATCTTTATTTAATTTAAATGCCAAATCCAAATCTATATCCAAAACCAAATCCTAATCCTAATCGAAGTGTGTGTTTCGTATCTGGGGTTACGAGGGTTTGGGTTGATAGAAAAGCAAAATCATTTGATTGGTTTGTCCACTTTAGCTTCACGGGCAGGGATTAAGCCAAATTCTCAACCCCATATGAGGTGGTGGGGTTTGACATGTACACCATAAAATGCTTCTTTTAATATTCTGAAATATTTCTCAGCCACATATCTTTTTTTATTTCTTGTATTAATATAAATTAAATATTTAAAAAACTGTTATATAAAATATATTTTATCTATCTTATTTTTTTTTATTATTTCTTTAACAAATCCAAATTATAACATTTATACATTCAGCAGGCTTTGTTGCCCACCCTTTTTTGCCAAGCGTTTGGGTTTTTAACCCGGCCCGCCTAACTCTATTGTATCATATCTTTGTTTTTGCCCCGACCCGCCCTGTTCATCATAACTCACACCTTCTTCTTTGTTTTGAGATCCGAGTGGTCCACCTCCAAGAACTAAACCTGCCGCCGCCCGATCCGACCAAAATGGTTTCTACATTTGCGTGTGAGGGGGGCTACAGTAACACTGTTTTTTTAATGCTTATGTGGTTCTGCTTGCGCCATATGTTATCACTACAGTCTCTCCCAATTTTTCATCTACATATTTTTGGTTAGTTGCTTTATAGATGGTATTCTTGAAGCTTCTTCCTATATCATAACATGATTTTCCCTTTTTATTGTTACACACACACACCACTCGAAGGTGTTTTTGGTTAGAGTGGGTGACGGATGATGATTAGGTTTTTCTGATTTTGATTTTCTGATTAAATGTTTCTGTGCCTTGCTTCAAACTCAGGTATGTTATATGCTTTTACAAATGTTTTTTTTATATCAGTTTTACAAAAATGCTGTTTGGTTGTTTCATATTTGTTGAATGCTTTTGTCCTTTTTACAAGTCGTTGTTGTTTGTTTGCCCTTTTTACTGTGTTTGTTGTTTCATAGCATGATTGTAGAATTAATGAGGTCCGTTGGTTGTAGGTTATGTTAGTTCTAAGGTATTTAGGTTTGTATTTTCCATATTTTTGTTTTTGGTGTGTTCTTTACTGCTATTGTTAACTTGATTATGTTAGCTCTAAGGTAACAGTTTAGGTTGTGACTTTATTAAATTCTTATGACTGCTGTGGTTTGGTACTATGCAACTAGATTAGGTTTAAGATGGCACCAGTTTAATGAGCCTCTTTTTAGTCATTTGCATCATACGACCAGTTTAACAGCATATTCGTTTGGTTCATTTAAGTGTAAATTTGTTCTCATGACCAATTTAATGCTCTCATTTAAACACCCTTTTTTGTTCAGGCTTTTATGAACATCATAGTAATTAAAATTTATTGTTGGCAGGGCAAATGTGGAAAACTGAGATTATCCGTAGCTTGGCAGGGCAAGTTGGTGACTTTGCAGCCATAGCGGCTTAATCCACTTTTTCAATTGTTTATAAATCTGAGCCTTTGATGATGTTATCGAGCTTTCTGCGTATGCTTCTTCATTGCCATCAATCCTTTTGTTGCCGCTATCCAACCTGTGTGACAATGGGATGGGTGTGCGACGATGACGATACGCTCATAAGCTGCAAAATAAGCGGTAAGAATAGCAAGTTACCGAGGCTGTGATGATTAAATCATGACAAATGTGGAAACCTGAGATTATTCGCATCTTGGCAGGGCAACTTGCTAACTTTGCAGCCATGGTGGATTAATCCACTTTTTCAATTGTTTATAAATTTGAGCCTTTGATGATCTTATCGAGCTTTCTGCTTATGCTTCTTTGATGCCATCAATCCTTTTGTTGCCGCTACCAAGACGTGTGACAATAGGATGGGTGTGTGGCGATGGCGATAACCTCATAGGCTGCAAAAGAAGCCGTAAGAATAACAAGTTAACCAATGCTCCTAAGCTTTGCATAAGCTGTAATAAGCCGTTGTGAACTAATTCCTAATAATGTTTTTCCGGATACGCTTTGATCACTGTTGCCGAAGTTTTTGGTTTGTTGTTTGGCATGGCAGCCGTATGGTTGCAACCAAGGCAGGTTTTGGGTAACGCTTCCACAATTCAGCTTACAATCTGAGAAGGGAATATCGGTTAAGAAAGTGAGTTGTCAGGCTACATATGAATTATGAATCGTGAGAGCGGCACGTATATTGGCAGGGCAACACGACACCGTGTGTTGCAGCCATGGCGTGTTGCCCCCTTTGTTATCCGGCTCTACACTCCTAGTTTTAAACAAAATCCAAATCCAAGTCGAAACCCATCTATTAACCAAATGTGACTCAAATTTAAATGCTAATCCTAAATCTATTAAAAACCAAACGGGCCCTAACGTTACACCGTTACAAACAGTAAAAAACGAGGTGGATTACCCGCGCGTTGCCACGGGATGTTTTGCCAAAGAAGGTTTAGCAAGTATTGGAAAAATCTAATTTAGTATGCAATAGAAAGTGTCACTCTCTATACTTAATGCTACAAAGATCTGCTAGAGTTCCTAAATTGCATAAAAAACAATTTTTTGTAAACATACTGAAAACACAAAATAGGACCAAAACTTATGCGTAGTTAGTTTCTTTATACATAATACAACAGTTTATGCAGCATCGCTTCACTAAATAAAGTGCATACTTATTATCCTTGTTTACTACATCACTCGTCATCATAATATGATAACTGAAAATCGTCTTTCATCTTCTTCACTCTCTTCCTCCTCAAATTCTTCTTAATCTACATCCAAGTCACCTTTTTTTTGAACTATAAATCCAAGTCACCTACTCATGTGTTAATTGTTCTTTCATGCTCATTTTCAGGTTCCACTTCTTCAACTTCTATTGATGGTAATGTCACAGCTTGATCTAGAACAGAAAAACAATATCAACCAATCTCATTTTACCCTCCTCCTAACTGGCCTGCATTGCACTTTCGCTTTTATATGTTCGTCGTAAAACGGGATGAATTCTGACTTTGTCTATTGCTTTGATCCATCAACCTGTTTCATCATAATTTTTAAAATCAGAAGACGTTCACAACCATATTTGGCTGAATGCAGAATAGTTCGTTGCACAGTATTGTTGGGTGCTACGTAAAAGGTCTAAAAAGAAAGTGATAGCTCGGTAGCAATTATAGAACAGAAAATTGCATTTAAAGTTGTAAACATTGCAGATGATTTAGTGATGATCAACATGAAATAAGCTTTAGTTAATATGAAAAAAATGAGATACTGATCCTAAATGTACAAAAGAAAATGTTCAGTACATATTTTGCCTCATTACTTTTCTATTTATGCAAAAAGACGCAAAAATCATATGTGAACACGTATTAAATCAGTCTCTTCCAATTCTATAAATAGATATTTAACAGATGAACACATTAGACCTATAGTAAAATGTTACATTTTTGGCAAAGGATATAAGACATATAGGGGAAAACTGGCTGGTTGAGGTAGCGGTGAAAATAGGTCTAAGGCCAAAACGGGCCATTTATGAAAACAGGTCAGTCAGGTGATCCCCAAGTCATTTATGAAAACGGGTTAGATGGGTTCGGTTCAGCCCATTACTTTTCTCCTAATTCTTTTTTACATATTCAGTTAACATAAAGTACTTCAAGTAACCACAAAATCTAACATAAATGGTTCATTGTCTTTTTTGTTCTCAATTAAAATCTATTCAGGAACAACGATTTCATAAGACTTGAGCCGCAAAAAGAACCAAAAAATTAGCTTAAACAAACACCTCATAAAAAGCCCAAAACGGGTTATTTAGATTGGTGTTTTGGATTGGTTTTTTTTAGCAGATAAGCAATGTGAAGTGTAACAAAAAAAAATTGCCTATTAACTTAGCGTAAACTATATTAAGCAAATAAGCATCTTTAAGAAAATAAGCAATCTCAAACACCCTCATAAACAACTTTTCAGTTTAACACATTTAATTATGAAGCATAGAATCAGTTTCTCTTGTCACTTAAACATCGAATACATCCTACTTATTTCAGACTGATGCAACCAAAAGCGATTTTAGCTTTTCAATTATTTTGACGCATCTCTTTAAGAAATAAGTTGTGATGCCAAACATGACATTACCTTATATAATAATAAGAAATATGAAAACTAAAAGAATTCACTAACCTTGGCAAGATAGAAAACCAAACAAAACCTGTGATTCCCGCATTACCATTATAGGCACCAGATTTACTAAGATGAAAAAACGCTCTTTGTAGGTACATTAACCCAAACTGATTGAAATCGAAGATGTCTGAAAAAAATAATCCACATGAAGGATACATTTTCAAGGCAGAAGTTGAAGCACAAAAATTTAGACAACTTTATTAATTTAGTGAACATACATGTGACAATAAGATCTTTTGCGCCCATATTCTGTATGTGTGATAATCATAATCTCGGTCCCGCTCTCTTTTCCGACCCCTATCACTGTCAAGGTCTCATCTTCGACTCCTACTCTTGCTTCTCACTCTTTCCTTCCTTTCCCCTTTCCTGTCTCTACTACTTTCTCTTCTATCTCTTTTACTCGTTCTTGCAGAGAAGCTGATTACAAAAATATTTCTTATAACTTAACATTCTTTTTTCATAAAGTTTGAAAAATAATAATTAACAAAAAACACACTCACTGCTACCAAAAAGGCAAATCCACATGTCCTCTTCTCCGGCAGCAATTTTGTTACCAAACTTTTGTTCTAGTAATACCTACCTTCAAGCCAATGGTGCAAGGCCAACTTTGAAGCTTCAAGGCAACATTGGAAGGCAAACTTCAACAGCTCTTGTCGGCGCCCGTGACCACAAAACAACATTGCACTTTCGTGTTTTTCTGGAATGTAAAACAACACGAACTCTGATCCAAGGCTGCAAAATCCAAAGCCTTCTTCCTATAAGACATTCACCCAGTTTAGAACACCAATCTAATAAATAAGAAAAACCTTGAATTAAAAAAAAATAACAATATTAAAAAAATCATAAAAACTTGTTTGTTCCAGCCCCAAATTCACACAAAGTCAACGTATGATCCCTAACATAACTCTACATATAGCAACGACAAAATCTCAGCAAACATATAGCAACGACAAAATTTCACCAAACATATAGCAACAACAAAATCCCGTTACTTCAGCAGCCTAACTTATCTCTAACATAACTCTAAGGTCCAGCAACATCAGTTAGAATGTTGCATCTACTATAAAACTTTCATTTACGCATTTTCATTGAACAAAAATATAATTAGAAAGAGTTACTTCATGCTTTATACCGAAGAACATCATTCGAATGAGCTAATTACGAAAGAGATATTGTTCGAACAGCAACACGTCAAAGAACCTGTGGGCAGTACTCAACCACAACCGCAATCCCTAATCCACCTTCCACATCTTCAACCATATTCATATTCTTCCTGAAAATCACAAAGAATCGCTCTTTTTCAAATCAATCCTTTACTGCCAGTATTTTCTCATACGGATGATTTTGGATATGCCAGGCCGCTTCAGCCAAAACATTTACAAACTAACCGTCTGCGTTGTTTGTTTTTCCTGTAATTGCTAATAAGCATTTAGTAGTAAAAGCAATTCCAAGTTCACAGCTTTTTTCAAATTACTTAATTTGACCCAAGTTAAAACTGAAAACAACAGTAGTTAACTCTGCCCAACAAAGAAACAGATGTTAGTGTTCAATTTTAAAGCTTCGTTCCCGCATCGCTTTTTAAGGAAAGACCTTACGACGCATATTAGGAAATTTTGACCTATTACTCTTTAATTAAATAAAGCAACTAATTAACTCAAGAAACCAAAGGAAGCATTTATCCAAACATCAAAAGCTGATTCTAGTGAGTGAACTAATATTGTTTGACATCAAATTTAGATGATCAGTAGCTTATTTTATTAGTGGGTCTGTACCATTTGCACATAGTAAATTAGTAGTCATAAATATAATTTTCAGTGCAGTCTAACGAAGCAAGTGGAAAAGTAAAAAGGAATATTAAAATTGAAGAAACTTGAAAAAATTTCGAAACGCATACTGATGAATGTCTAAATACTCATCATTTTATACCAATCTGAGCTGCCAAAACATCCAAAAACACTCAAATATGCATCATAATACTTAAAATATCTTAGAAGTGTGTTTTATATGTTTCAAATGCAAAAATATGCAAAAACAGATGAAAAATGTACAAAGTTTGCATAATTGGCAGTTTCAGTCCCTCAAGTTTCAAAAGTTGTCAAAACTAGTCCCTGGTTATTCTTAAAACATGAAAAAGTCATCAAAGGTCCTTTTTAATCAAAAAGTTATATATTTAGTCCTTTGGTGCAAAGTTTCATAAAATTACAAGTTTAGTCCCTCAACTTTGGAAATTGACATAAATGGTCCCTAGGATGTTAAAAACTTTGAGAAAATCAATTTTGGTCCTTGTACTAATAATCTTTTGCAGGAATGGTCCTTGGGTGATAAGTTTGGTGAAATTACATAATCAGTCCCTGAAGTTTGGTGAATTGGCAAAAATAGTCCCCGGGTATTTAAAAGTGAAATATATCAAACATACCCTTGTACTATTCATTTATGGCAAATTAGGTCCTTATGAGAACTTTGGGAGAAATGCCAATTCAGACCCTCAACTTTGAATTGACTACAAATTTGGTCCTTGTGATTTAATACCTAAACCAAACCGGACCCTATGTAATTATCAAAACCAAATCCAAACTAAAAACCACAACAGCCCACTCCCAAGCCCAAGTTTAATAAGCCCATCCCAACCCTTGGTCAACACCCGGTCAACCAATACCACCCTTCTCCTTTTCCCTCCCAATACCACCACCACCACACAGACTCACAAAACCGCCCTCCACCTTGCCTGTTTCACCACCACCTCATCACCCACCTCTCCACGCAATACCTCCACCTCTCCACAACTTCCAAGGCGCAATAAATGCCCTAAAACCCTCTCCACGCAACCACAGCTACCCCAAGACTTTTTCGCGCCAAAAAGGTTTTTAAACGGCCATGATTCATCAGACCAATCTAATGGTCCTAAAGTGGTGGGAAATGTCACAATGGGTCCCACAAGCCCTATAAATCAAGTGAGAGGCAGCAGAAGAGAAGTATTAGAATAACTTAGTGTAATTTAGTGCAATTTAGCTCGTATTAGTTAATTTCCAAACTCTAGTGTAATTTAAAGCTCTCAGGTTTTAGTTCTTGTATTTTCAGTGTATTGTAACTCTTTCTAAACAATCAATTTCAAGTTTACTCTAGTGATTTGTAATTTGGCATTTTTGAGTAAATTCGACAAATTTACTTAATTATTGTTATAAGTTGTTGTTCATGTTCCATTCAGTTCTATTTAACTCAATTTTAAGTCTTTAAAAAGTTATCAAAGCATATTAAGTAGTATTACTCAGTATTCCATAATTACTAAATAATTAGACATAATTAAGTCATAAATAGAAACTCAGTGATATGGTGCAAAACTCATGGAGCAGGGTGGCTTATTGATGGCCCTGGGTTAGAGGATTTATGGGAATCCAATAGGAAGCATTATATGAACTTTGGTATCATTCTCTCAGTTGGAATCAAGTTGTAAGAAATTTTCTTTCAAATTGAGTTTGTGATTATTTATGCTTGTTACTTACCTATCTGTGATTGTTTTGTTTATTTATTACTTAGTAGATAAAGTTCAGATCATAAATTAGGTTTTTGATTTAGTTTACTCAAGTTTTAGTTAAATCTGTCATCATAAGGGAGTGTTTGGGGCTAAGACTGTTTCAATGTATTCTAGGGTGTTTTAGTTGAAGTTTTTAGTTGAAGTAAGTTACATTAGGTCTATATAGGTTTAGTAAGTCATTAAAATTGTATCTCATTAGTCAGAAAGTCAAATTCACATTCCCAAGCTCTCAACAGTTGACTGTTGAGGATTTGGGATCTTAAACCCTACACATTAGCTCATAACTAACAACTTTAGCTTAGGATAGCTTTATTACAGCTTTTTACAACTTCATAAGCTCATTAGATTCATTAGAAACTCATAAAAGTCAAATCTCTAGTTTCTATCAAAAAGTCAAATTGTGCCATTCCACTTTTTCTCAAAACTTGTGGGATTTTTGTAGATTTGTGTATTAGGTTTTAGGTTCTGAAACTTCTTGGGTGTTAAGTCTCCCACCTCATCTGTGAAATCCCACTCTTGTTTCATTTTTGTGATTTTTATAGTGGGCCCCACACCTGACCAAAGACAACTGCAGGGAGAACACCTCCCCTGCTGCAGTCATCTCAGGCCAACACTACAACTTGGTGGTGGTTTTGTGACCACCTCAGTGGACCCCACACCTCAAACTTAGTTTCTCCCAACCCCCTCCTACCAAGGAACAACCATTGACCACTAGTTTGACCTGGTACCCAGTGGACCCCACCTGGATTAAGCCTTGATCTTTGTCCCATTTTCTGTCTCAGTCCACAATAAGCAAGTGCTTATTGTGGCTTATTGGTTTATCCAGTGGACCCCTTGTGCTTATTCTTGCTTATACATGTTCAATTAACTCTGAGGAACCAAGTTTTACCATAGTGGGTCCCACACAAGCTCATTTGAGCTTATTAGCTTCTTTGGTCAACCAAAGTCAACTGTGGAGGTAATAAGCCCCCACAGTGCTTATTAATAGCTTATAAAAAAGTTGTTTTTTATTAAAGTTGTCTATTTTTATATATAATATAGTTTTGTAAAATAAAAATCAAGAAAAAACAATATAAAAATAAGTGATAGTTTCTATTTAATTTAATTTAATTTTCATTTTCATTTTTAGATTTTTATTAGGTAAGTTGTATTTTTATATTTTTATTAATTTACTCTTATATTAAAGTATTTTTAATAATTTTCTCAGATTTTTGTTTTGTCATTTAGTATTTATTAGAATTAATAATAGTTTTATTAATAATTAATCAATAAGTAAGTTATAAATAGCATAATTAATTTTTATAAAGCAACACCTAGTTTTTATAACTTTTATAAGTCATAATATAATTTTAGTAATTTTTTCATAATTTTCTAAGTTGATTTAGTATTATTAGTAATTCAAAATAGTTTAATTAGTTTAATTAATATAAATAGTTTTTAATTAATAGAAAATCTATAAAAAGACAAAAACATTTATTTTTATTTTTTATACTTTCTTCAAGTTCATTTTTAAGTTTAGAAATTGTTTTTGTAAGTTTTTTTTAATTTGTAGTATTTATAATTTTTAGTTTGATTTAAATTAGGTTTAATTAAATAGTTAAATAGTTTATAATTAAATAATTAATAATAAACAATAAAATAATCTAAAAAATAGTTTTCTTTTTAATTAAATTTTATTTTAAGGTTTAGTTTATAGAATTTTCATTTTTAACCCTTGTAGTTTATTTTTCTTAAAACTCACCTTTTTCTCAGTACGCAATCGCGTCTGATTTTAATTTGGTGTACGTTTAAACGTTTTAGATATCTAGGTTTACGTAACAACTCTTATAGTTTATTTAAGTCATTTTATTTTATAAAACCCTAGTTAAACACACACACACACTTTTATACCTTTCCTGTTCACGTTCACTAATCACAGATTCGTTTTTAATAAAACATCGCACACCTCGTTGTGACATTACGACCCGGGGAAACACTGTATTCCACGGAAGCATTTGCCTCAGCTGTTTGACTATTATAATTGACCATTCACAAGTGGTTGACCAATAATTATCTGACCGTTTGAGGCGAATCACATACCTTGGTTTACATTTAAAGTGGGTCCTTCCTGAGGTGGAAATACGGTTGGCTCCGGACTGATTTGGCTGACAGCTGCGACGCAATAAGATAAAATGAATTAGAAAGTTAGAGCTCATGTTCATTGAAGTCTTATGATCATTAAAAAATAAACACGAACCATCACTAAACTACAATTTGTAAGCATACATAGCTAACATTTTTTCCCTACTATTTCCAAAGAGGCCCAATCATGTACATTTGTTGAATTACTGGTTAAATAAACATACTCAAATACCTATCTTTGTCTAATTATGTGTCGAACGTGCTCGGTCAGTTGATGGCAGTCCATCGAAGCAATTTTCGCCACTTTTCCACTACCGTGCAGGAACTATTTCATAAAGCTCCCTCACAACCTGCAAATTTAATCAGGGTTAGCTTTTATTTCTCTTTGTCTAAGAAACTGCACTATATATCAAAAAGCTTTTGTATACATTTATTTGACTCAACCTAAATAACCACCTACTCCTCATTTTGGTCACCCATTTATCCACTTTAAGTGAAACCACAACACTACATCCAGCCACTTACCCAGTGAAGACCGATTAAACTACAATGGGTGTTTGGTATAAGGCAAGCCATCCGAAACTCCGTAAAGTTGCTTATTTGATGTCTTAAACGTAATAAACAATTATAAGGGGTGTGCACCATTGCTTACCCCTCATTGGCAGGAAATGCTAAACCACTACCTCGCTCTCGGTCACATTGTTTTCGATTCACCTCATCCTGTAAAAAAAAAGAAAAGAAAAAAAAAGAATGTGGGCAGCGATTCTGCATTGCGGCGTGGCCGCCCACTTGTCGTTTTGCTGATAATGTCACCATTTCGTTTGATGTCTTTCACTGCGTACATTGGCTTCATATTGTACCGTCTCTCGTGAACCCTTCAAACACAAACTGACTTGATTTGTCGATTGCAAGTTCAACAATAAATCCGCAGTCAAATATTGAAAATAACTAAATAACTCAAGTTGAGACAAAAAAGTCATTACAAAAATGCTAAATATAGTTACTCGTAGAAGAATTTATGCTAGAAAAATCTGCATTGTCACTCAGATGTAACATTGCATAGACGGTCAAGTCCACCTGAAAATTGTTTAGGGAAAACGCAATAGTAAGTTCAGGTGACATTGTGTCAATAATAACTTTAGCGCGTTCATTAATATTCGGTCATAATACTAAACATCTATAAGTAAGTTTTTGAGAAAAAAGGTTATATTCCACATTCGTACCACTGTCACTTGTTGAGACCCGGTTTTGTGAAATGAGAGCGACAACTTCTTGGATTCCATTTTTTTTCAACCCAAGACGTTTGAACTAAAAACGAAAATTCAACAATTAGACTCAATCCTAGACGTTCTACCCAAATGGTAAATGACTTGCTAAGTGCTGGCCACAACCCCTTTTTCCCATTGTTTCTCCATCGTCAGCCACCTTCAAACTCCTCATCTTTCATCTTTCTAGTTACAAAAGATCAAACCTATATTAAATATAAAACTGAAACTTCAAAAGAAGTCTATTATCAAGCAACATAAGGCAATAGAAACACAAACCAAAAAATACAAAAAAGTTGGTTTAATACATTATCTATCAAGACCCAACTATTACCAAAAATTTTCATATCAAATCTGAATAAGAAAAAGTAAATAAGAAAAGTGAAGGAAAAACATGTTTGAGAGCATTGGGGTAAGGATAAGCTGTGTTTTGATTAAGGCATTAAACTCCAGTCCAGTCTATAAAATCCAATAAATCCACCTATTCATCCGTTCGTTAACATCATTATCATCATATAAAAATAAAATTATCAACCATACCGTTTCTTAACGCACCTACACCAAATAAACCTTAAGTTAAACCCATACCCTAATTCCTATAAAGTATTTAACAAAAAAATTAATGATTTAAAAAATTAAGAACTTACCACAATCCCCGCCAAAAAAAAGCCAAATCGATATACAAAATTAAGAAAAAAAATATAGAAAACTGAAAATAAAAAACTTACCAAAGCGATTGTGCTATTGTGATGGATCTTGTTGATTAATTTTCTTTGTTGATTGTCGATATGTCAATTTTTTTTGGGGCATGTTGTGTACCTGTGGTTTGTGGTAGTGTATGTGTGAGGAAGGATCGGGAAAGGTAAGGGTAGGAATAAAATATTGTTAAAGCCGTGTAGCTGCAATAAAAAATAATTAAAGTCCTGTAGTTGTGGGGAGGCAAAGCCCACCATAATCAGCTAAATCCCCCAAAATTTTCCCTCTAAAAAAACCCACCAAAATTTCACCGAATCCCAAAACCAATTCAATTTCCCTCCACTTTTTCCCCAAACCCTGACCCTAACCCTAACTTTTCAATCCCACAAAAATCAACATTCATTTCACAAAAAGTTCACATTTTTATGTAATATCTCCAGTCTTTTCACAAAACCCATCTTTTATTTCCATCAATTTCATCAATTTATTAAAAAAAATGATTTTTATTGTTTTTTTGGTTGGAGGTGAGATTAATAATAATGGGGGATGATGAATCTGATTGTAGTACTACTTGGGATTTTGTTGTTGTTGTTAGGTGACACCTGGAGCTGCTGTTGAGAAGATGGGCGGTGGAAATGAAAATGGAGTAAGAAGGAATAACAGAACATTGATATGTGCACCAATAATGGCTGATGATATTGATTAGATGTTGGTTCTTATGAATTTGGCTAAGTCTTATGGTGCTGATCTTGTTGAAATTAGATTGGATAGTTTGAAACCCTTTTTTAGAGGGGTTTAATGTCAGAGAAAGTATTCAGACCCTTGTTAAATTAACCCCTTTGCCTACCCTTTTTACTTACAGGTCAGAAGATTATTTATTTGGACTTTTTTTCGATATTCGAAACTGTTTTCATGATATGAATGTTGGATTCCAAACACCCCTTATCGCGTTTTGATATTGTGGATAGGGTTTGAGTCTGGACATGATTATATGCTTATTTGAGGGTGAAATAAGCTGTTAACCTAATCGAGATTAGATAGGATAGTTCGAAACAAGAAAGTTTACTAATAAATATGATATAAAACCCTTTATAATCTAAGTCATTTGCCTACTCTTTTTACTTGCAGGTGCGGTTTTTTGGGCCTATTTTTCGATATTCGAAACTGTTTCTATGATATGAATGTTGGATTCATTAGCTTTGTGAATTGCTTGATGTGGGAATTGGGATGGTTGACTTTTGATTTGAAACTGTTATGATGTGTTAGTATACTGAATTGTTTGACATGTGATGTGTCGTATTTGGGATTTTTGCTTATGTAAACAACTTATCTTCTTTTTGATTTTTTTAAGTGGATGATGAAATGTGACTATGCTTATCTACTTAGTTTAGGGTAAATAAGCTCTTTGTAATTAGCAGTTTAAGTTTAGGATGAAATAAGTATTTTAGGAGTTAAATTTAGGATGAAATAAGCAGTTTAGGAGTTAAATTTAGGATGAAATAAGCAGTTTGGGAGTTTAAGTTCAAAATTAATAATCCTAAATACCTCTTGTTGCGTTTTAATGTAGTAGATAAGCAGAGTTGAGTGTTTGTATGTGATTGTATCTTTATTTGAGGGTGAAATAAGCAGTTTGGGAGTTGCTTATTCAGACAGTGTATTTGCTTCTGTATTTTATACTCATATATTTGCGTATCTGATTGTATTTCAAGTGTCTGGATGAAAAATATAATTATGCTAATAATCTTCTTGATACTGTTATGATGTGAACGCAGTTTTTTATGTTAGTATACTGAATTGTTTGGCATATGATGGGGGTGTTTAGGAATCTAAACAGATTATTTGCTTATTGCGCTTTTTTGAGCATATGAAGAAATGTAACTATGCTTATCTACTTAGTTTAAGGGGTGAAATAAGCTCTTTTTGATAAGGAGTTTGAGAATGTTTAGTTTGAACTGCTTGTGTTACTTGATTCAGTATAGTAAGTTTAACCTTAGGGGTGAAATAAGGTTGCAACAATGACAAAAGTAACAACGAAAGGACAAACCGACGAGGCCTTTGAAGCTATTTCAAATGAAGCTATCAAGTGTCTAGGAACGTATTTTACCGACTACCACTGTTTGATAAAATGTCCCATTGACTTAAATGTTGGGTTGGGATTGACTGTTATAAGATGAAAGTGGATTTCACAATTGGTTAGTTAGGCTGTTTAGTTAGCCTTTCTTTCATTGATTTTGGGATTTTTCTTATTAGTGTTTTGTGTTTAATGTTAAGTGTTAGTTGAATTTTGAAACCTTAAACAAAACAAAACCAAACCTTAATGACACCCACTAAACACGAGCCCGAAAAATCCAAGTGGGGGAGGAAGTGTTGGACTTAGTTATACCTTATATACACAACTCTGAGGAGCAAAACTCTGTTTCGTTAGTTTCCCCTAAGGTTTGTGAGACTGAAGGCATTACACATAAGCGCGTTACCGTCCATACTCAGTCCTACCCAAATCCGTCCTGTTTAAGTAAAAGATTCCCATTCATCAAGTCATTAATGCTTAAGGGATACCCATCTGATTTTAATGTTACATATGATTATTGTATCCCAATCACCCCATGGATCCGGAAATTGGCCCTTTGCCTACTCTTTTTACTTACAGGTGCGGATTTTCCGGTCTGTTTTTCAATGTTGGCAACTGTTTCTGTGATATGAAGGCTGGGTTTATTAGTATTTTGTTTTTGAGTGTTTGGGTACTTTGAGATTGCTTATTTTGAACTGATTAGTATTGGTGAATTTGGTATTACAAGTTTGATCTTAGGGAGAAATAAGCTATTTTCTTAGGGTGTAATAAGCTGATCATCTGATTATAAGCTATCTGAAATAGTAATCCCAAACACCCCCTTATTGTGTTTTGATATCTGAAAACCGGTATGAATGCTGTTTCTTTTATATGTTTTTTAGGATACTGAATTGTTTGATATTTGATGATGGGAGTAATTCCAAATTGCTTATTATGAACTGATAAGTTTTGTGGATTTGATATTACAAATTTTCTGTTAGGGTGAAATAAGCTGTTTCTGATAAGCTGATCATCTGCTTATTAGTTGCGTAAGCTGTTTACCCCTTATTGCACTTAGATATTGTAGATATGTATGGGCTCTGGACATTATTATATGCTTATTTAGGGGTGAAATAAGCTGATCTCCAGTCTCTTGTTCAGATTGTTTATTTGCTGTTAATTTGAAATAACGAATAGTTTATCTGCTTAACACGTTTTGGCAATAGGTATGCACTTATGAGTGTTTGGGCACTTTGAGATTGTTTATTCCAAACTGAATATAATGTTGGATTTGATATTATAACTTTACTCTTAGATTGAAATAAGCTGTTTTGAATAAGTTGATTATTTTGTTATCTGCGTAAGTTATTTAAAGTAGTAATCTTAAACATCCCTTATTTCGTTGATGTGGTAGATAAGCAGATTTGAGTGTTTGGATGTGATTATATGCCTTTTTTGAGAGTAAAATAAGCAGTTTGGGAGTTGCGTATTCAGACAGCGTATTTGCATCTGGTTGTATTTCGAGTGTCTGGATGAAAAATGTGCTTATGCTAATGATCTTCTTGATACTATTATAATGCGAATGCAGTTTTCTTCTGATGATATACTGAATTGGATTGTTTCAGAATTTGGCTGCTTATTGTGTTTTTTGAGCAGATGAAGAAATGTGACTGCTTATCTACTTAGTTTAGGGGGTGAAATAAGGTCTTTTCAGTAAGAAGTTTCAGATTGTTTAGTTTGAACTAGTTATTGTTAGTGGATCAAGTATCGTAAGTTTAACCTTAGGGGTGAAATAAGCTATTTTGGATAAGTTGGTCTTCTGGTTATGAGCATAAGCTGTTTAACTTACTAATGCCAAACACCCCTTGTTGCGTTTTGATACAGTAGATCAGCAGTAATAATTGTTTGGATATGATTATAGGCTCATTTGATGGTGAACTAAGCAGCATCTATAAGTAACAGTTTCGGAGTTGCCTATTCATACTGCATATCCGATTCTGATTATTTTATGTTTTAAATCCCTAATTAGCTGATTGCCGAAAACTTAAACAAATGGGATATCTGATTATCTGGTTTCGTTACTGTAGAAGCCTATCTACACACTTTTTGCAGCATTGGCTTCTGTTATAGCAATTGCTTATTTCATGAAAGCATAAGCAGTTTTAATAAGCATTACCAAACATCCCCTGACGTCAATGTAATCATAGAAGCTTTTATGTTGTATGCTGAATTGACATCAGACAACTCATTCAATATTAGTATTATGAATCCTTCTTACAAAACGGGGACATTTATATTTTTCTTTAGGATAACCAGGGCTATTGGTTTCTTGATTAATCTAGTCCATATTACATGACATCGTAACACTTTATCTTTCCCGAAAAGGTTTCTGATTCTATGTTATTTTCTAGACCAACATGGGAAGGTGGTCAGTACGACAGAGATGAATAGAGTCGATTGGCTGCTCTTCGATTAGCAATGGAATTAGGAGCTGATCACATCAATGTTGAGATTAAGGTTCCTTTCTTCTTGACATTAAATGAGTCTATTCGTGCTCATAGGCTTGTCTAAAGTACTATACTGTTATTCGTAACTCAAATGCAGGCCGTTGATGATTTCAACAATTTAATCCATGGAGACAAGCCTACAAAGTGTAAACTCATAGTTTCTTCCCACAATTATCAAAATACTCCTTCGATAGAAGAGCTTGGGAAACTTGTGGGCAAAATACAATCAACAGGAGCTGACCTTGTCAAGTTTGCAGCAACCGCTGTAGATATAACTGATGTAGCACAAGTTTTTCACATTACTGCTAATTCTCAAGTAAGCGTAAGTCATGCATCATAGATTCCAGAGATATATTTTCGTTTGCATATAGCAAAATCTATAAGTACATAAATTTATCATTTAGGTTCCAATAATAGCAACGGTGATGGGTAACAAAGGTCTGATGTCTCAAGTACTCTACCCCAAATTCAGTGGATATCTGACATTTGGCACCCTTGACTCCTTGAGCATGGAAAGGTATCGGCACCCGGGCAGCCCACAATTAGGGATCTTTTGGACTTGTCTAATTTCAGACAATTAGGACCTGGCACAAAAGTATTCGGTATAATTGGGAAGCCAGTTGGACATAGCAAATCACCTTTGTTATACAATAAAGCTTTCCGATCAGTTGGTTTTAATGGAGTTCATGTACATTTGTTGGTGGATAATGTAAAGAATTTTCTTGATACTTACTCATCTACAGATCTCGCGGGGTTCAGGTTGGGTTTTGATCTATTTTTATTAGAGCTAGTGCTTAAGTTTCTAGGGGTTTTTCCATCAAACCGACAAACTTTTTATATTTTTGTATATAAACGAGTCTTTAAAGGAAGTCGTAGGGTACAGTTTGGGTCATTTGGTAACCGGAAAATTTAACATGTATATACATGACTCCTCCCGAACTAACCAGTCAACCAGGTGCGGTCAACAGGTCAACCCAGGAGAAAGTGCAAGATAACCGGTGAAGAATAGGGTTTCCCCGGGTCGTTATGTCCCAGCGAGGCGTGCAAAGGTATTAAAACGACTTGTGATCGAGTGACTTTGAATGGAAAAAGGATTTTTTTTGTTTTTGATTAGTTTTAAAGTAAAAGATTAAAAACTATTTTAAGCGATAAAAACTAGATTAATAAAGCAAAACTACAAAACTTAAAACTAAATGATTAAAGCAAAGATAATAATAGCACTAGTAGCAAGTAAATAATATAAAGTTAACGATAAAAGCTAAGAAGACCGACTATTTATTTATTTATTTATTTTTTATTTAGAACTAACTAACGCAACCTAATAGTGAGCTAAGGGAAAGGCAAGACTAATATTAAACTAGGGAAATATCTAACGAATTTGATCTAAAAATTAACAGCCAACTTTCAAATTTACCACAACAATCTAACCACGGATTTCTAAACTACATAAAGTAAAACTACCTAACATGGCAAAAACACAAACAATAGCAACAACAATAAGTAAGCTAGACATAATAGCGATATAAACATACTAAAAATAAAGAGAAAAAAAGGGTTAGAGATAACCAAATGAGGTGAAAAGTATAAAGACGGCGAGATGAGACCCACTCCATAAGTTTCACCATTAACTCAAATATTATAAATTAATCTCCTTTAATCACCTACTAATAAATAGATGAAAAATAAATAATAATAATTTTATGCAACAAATTAATAAAAAAAAAGCTTAGCAATATAAAAATGAGTTTTAATATGAGATTTAACAAAGTGCAGTTTGAATTAAAAGGTGCTATACGAGAGACAAGTTTAGGAAGAATAAGAAATATAAAGTAGACCTAAGTGGTTTAATGAAATTCTTCATACGGACTAGAAAGAAAGCAGAAAGACATATGCTAAATTAATGAAAACAAAAACAACAATGCAAAGAAACTGATTATGAAATCCTTAATATAAGTATTAGAAAACTACATAAATAAAGAAATATAAATGATGCTAATTGATGGTTTTAATTTTTGGAGAGTTATATTCTTGGTCGAAGACCAAGATTCGTCTGCGGCTCCTTCTCATCTTTTTGATTAAATAGGCAACTCCATTCTTAAACCTAGACAGCTGGCATCATGTCTTTTTCTTTCTTCTTTTTTTTTTCAAGTTTGATCTTGGTCTCTAAGTTTGGTTACGTTGGGCTTCTATCTCGGATTAGGATCAGATGCAATATGTTTGGGATTCTTCACTCTTTGTATTGAGTTGGGCTTTTTCTCCGGGCTTCGTGACTTTTTGCTGCTTCAAAATTTATTTGGCTTGATTCTTTTAATAGCATATTTAATTTAGGCTTCGTTCGAACCTCGATTAATCTTTCAAATTTCCGTCTCATGCCTCAATGCTCCAAATAAAATTACCGTTGATCCTGTAATTTCGTACTCTTTCTAATCTCGTGCTCATTTTGTCCACTTTTGCCTCATTTTCAATCCTTTTGTACCTAAGACACATAAAAACACAATACAAGGATATTTGCAATATAATACGGCATATTTGGTCGTTTTTGGTTATTTTTACGTATTAAATGGGCCGAAAATGATGAGTATTTAGACACTCATCATCCCCCCACACTAAACTATTGCTAGTCCCTAGCAATCCAATCATGTGAAGTAATGAAAGAATATCAAGTATACCCCGTTTCGACTTCTTATTCAATGCAAGACTTTTAAACTGGAACATAAGTAAACAAAATGCTTGATTTTTCAAAAGCGGTATTATGAAACGGGATTCACACAAACTGGGTGTCTCCATGGAATTGTAATCGTCATCCTCTTTTTTATACTCCCAACTAAATTCAAAAACCGTTGCGCAAATGTTTTTGTAAAAATGCTAACACTACTTATACTAATAATCTGTGTAAGACAAGTCTTAACTTTTTACTCCCGCAATTTATAAAGTTTAGGCGTGTGTGCTTATTTTCAAAAGTTTGACCACCAAAAATCAGAGCTCATTATGGTTGTCATTTATTTAAGCTCAATCCTAACTCACCGGAAACCTCAGAAATTTAAGAACCGAAAATGGCCTTTTCCATGTAGCGGCTTTCTTCTCGGCACATCCCAACCAGTTGGTTTAGGTGACCAGGCTTTTGACACCCCACAGAGAATAGTACCGGAATTGGCGGGATTTCGATTCAAAGATTTTTGATATCCCCGACACATTAAAATCAAAACTTAAATAGATAACAACAAACGATTATTTAGAGATTAAAGATTCAAATGTGAGATCACTCCATGTTGCGACTTTCTTCTCAGCTTGTCCTTTTAGCCGAGGCTTAGGAGGCTAGGTTTTTACACCCTCGAGAATAGTATCGGAGGTTTCGGGGTCTTTGACTTCGACAATCTCTAAATTCCCGCTTAGTCGTTACACAAAATCAACGAATACTAGTTCAACTTTCTATTTAAATTTGAGAACAAGCAACTTTTATTTATTTATTCTAATTCTATTCAACACATTTTTTTATTTTTTTTTCATTTTCTCATTTTTCAATTTTTTTTTTTTCTTTTCTTTTCATTTTTTTTTTCATCATCATTTTTTCTTTTTCATTTTTCTTTTTCTTTTCACTTTTTCTTTTCATAATAACTCAAAATTTTGCATCATTCACCAATTTTACATGCTTTACTTTGCAATCTTATTCAAATTTTAGGGAAGTTGCTTGTTCCAAAATTTAAATATAAATTTGAACTAGTACTCTATATTAACTTTGCATAAAAACTTGTTACATAACGAAAACTTTTAATGGTCAAAAGTTTGAAAACAGCACGTATTTAGATCCAATTAGGAGCTACTGGGAGAAAAAGCCACAGATTACTTATATAAGCTCTAAAGAGAACCAACTACTCTACGCTTAGCATTTTCATTTGCACAATTCGTTAAGAATTTAGTCTAAAAAGTTAAGGAAGCAGCCAGATCAACACTCTGGCAGAGTCAGGATTCCCCTTGTTCTAACCTAATCAAGACTAAACAACTTCTTTTATTTTATTTTTGTGTGCAAAGCACTTTTCTTTTTATCGAAAATTTTTTAAAATTTTGCCAAAAACTGGGGTACTAGGGCACTAACAGGTACAATATATGTGACAAATTCGACAGAATTCCCCCCCCCCCCCCCCCCCACACTTAGAATTGAATATTGTCCTCAATATTCAAAGTCCCGGCTATTATGCCGACTCTTTGAACAGAAAAAGGCAATACTAATGTCTAAGTGTGAAACAGAAATCTGTTTTTCACAAAAAGGATTAAAAAGATATCCTTGAAATAAACGTTAGCAAAAGGATAGGATATTGACCGGCAGGATTGAAAACAGGCGCGTCAATCATCACGATCCAAAGGGTACCTGCAAACATGAGCAAACAAAACATGGCAAACAACAGCAGAGGAAACTCCCCCACACTTAGTGTTAGAAAATAGAAAGAAGTCAGAGAGCATAGGTGAAAACCCATGTGATGCTAATGTTTTTGTTTACCGAGTCATTAGCCTGACTCGACCCCGAATTCATTGGTTCATGGGGAAGCAACATGTGGAAGAGACAATCTCCATCGGACTTTCATTCAAGATGTTTGGACAAACATTTGAAGGACGTGAAAGTTCCACACCGATGAGATATATAGACCCTGGCTTTAAATAGTATAAACTATAAGCGGTGATGCCGGGGTCAAAGATAATGTCTTCATTCTCGAAGGAATGAAGAACATGAGAAGTCACCCGGTAGGTGAAGAATGGAAGGAAAATCTTGATAACAATCAAGATTGACTCATCATCATTAGAAAGAGAATTCATAATTGGTATATCATGAATCTTATCAGTAAAGCTCATATGATCTAGACATATAATGGGAGGGAGGGTTGGGATTTTGATATCAATCAAATTCTCAAGGTTGAGAATATTTCCCTCCGGAAAACAAAGATCAACTTTGCCTAGATCAAAGTGAAAGTTATCATACTCTGGTGGAGATATGATATGAGTGAGTTCACCGGAGAACTCCTCAAAGGTGAATGAATCATACTCGGGGAGAGAAATTTGAGAATGAGAAGTGGTACTGCCACTAATCTTCTCTCCCATATAATCAAAGGTAAAGGCTTCAAACTCCGGAATAGGATCATCGGAGAAAATGTCACTATCCTTTATGGGGATAGGAGATGAAATAGGTTTCATATTGAAAGCCTCGATTTTAGAAATGAGGAGATCGACATTCAATAATGTTGCACGAAGTGCTTCATCCTTGATTTCAATGTCAATCTCAACATTCTCTTCTTCTAAGCTAACTAGCTTAGAAGGTAATTCTTCCTTAAAAACGATGTCTCCACAAGATAACGAATCGTCATCAGTAGAATCGGAGAACATCTGAACATCATCATTCGGGAAGATAAGAGGAGGATGGATATCACACATATGATCCAGAATTCCCTGTGACTCTCTTGGGATTGGAACAAGGTCCTCAACACTAGACTTTATGAATTCGTCCGATTCCTTATCAGGAACAGTGTCAAGATGCTCGTCCCCCATGATCAAAGAGTGAGTGGGAACCTCGGGTGTGATAAGAGTGGGTTGAGATGGAATCTCAACTGATGGAATTTCATCTGATGAATCTTTATAAAATTGAAGAATATCAAGGATATCCTCATCATCACTGTCATCAGGAATGAAACGAAATCGAGAGCTAGATCTGGCTGCTTTTTCTTTTGCTATTGATTCCCTAATAGATCTTTCATAAGCATCTTGGGATTTTATTTTAGCAGCCTGTTCGTCAGCTAACAATTCTTCCATTGATTTTTGTTTTGGATTATCTGGGGTATGTGTGATTCCTCTCAAATCTTTCACTAAATCCAAAAGATCAAGGAGAAGACTTTGAGGAATTGGTGGAGATGGAGGTTCGTCATAATACGATGTGTCAAAAGTGTTACAAGGAAATGGATTCCTTGTTTGACAATCGGAGCTGAAGTGTGGACCTCCACAATAATCACAACAGTAAAACTGATGTGGCTGTGAGTCGTATGTGCTTAAGTTATAATCGTTATCAGGAAATTGCTCATAGACAAGCGTGTTTCCTAATTGACAATCAGAACTGTAGTGTGAACCACCACAGTACTCACAACAGTAAAACTACTGAGACTGATGATGTGGTAACTGATGGAATAAATCAGTCGTGTCATGGTAGGAATAGGGATTATGGTTATAGACAGACCCATTTCCTGATTCTACCATGCCACAACTGGGGCAATTGCCACCATTATGAGGATTACCACACCATTGGCAAACCAGAAAGTGTGGATGAGACATAGAAAGAATCAAATGTGTATAGAGGGGTAGGGATGAAGAATCAAAGATGTGAAAGGGCAAAGGTGATTATTTTTGGATTTTTGAATAAACATTTTGTACAAATGATAAGAAAAATCTTTTTCTGTTTTTTTTTTTTTTTTTTTTTTTTTGTTCGTTGAAAACTGAGTTTAAAAAGTTTTCGGGAACAGTTTTGTTTTGATAAGAAAATATGAACAAGGGATGGATAAATGTACAATGGAACGAATTCCAAAGTCACTAATCAGAAAAACCGTTTAGACACGCACACAACCTCCCCGGCAGCGGCGCCAAAATTTGACTCCTCCCGAACTAACCAGTCAACCAGGTGCGGTCAACAGGTCAACCCAGGAGAAAGTGCAAGATAACCGGTGAAGAATAGGGTTTCCCCGGGTCGTTATGTCCCAGCGAGGCGTGCAAAGGTATTAAAACGACTTGTGATCGAGTGACTTTGAATGGAAAAAGGATTTTTTTTGTTTTTGATTAGTTTTAAAGTAAAAGATTAAAAACTATTTTAAGCGATAAAAACTAGATTAATAAAGCAAAACTACAAAACTTAAAACTAAATGATTAAAGCAAAGATAATAATAGCACTAGTAGCAAGTAAATAATATAAAGTTAACGATAAAAGCTAAGAAGACCGACTATTTATTTATTTATTTATTTTTTATTTAGAACTAACTAACGCAACCTAATAGTGAGCTAAGGGAAAGGCAAGACTAATATTAAACTAGGGAAATATCTAACGAATTTGATCTAAAAATTAACAGCCAACTTTCAAATTTACCACAACAATCTAACCACGGATTTCTAAACTACATAAAGTAAAACTACCTAACATGGCAAAAACACAAACAATAGCAACAACAATAAGTAAGCTAGACATAATAGCGATATAAACATACTAAAAATAAAGAGAAAAAAAGGGTTAGAGATAACCAAATGAGGTGAAAAGTATAAAGACGGCGAGATGAGACCCACTCCATAAGTTTCACCATTAACTCAAATATTATAAATTAATCTCCTTTAATCACCTACTAATAAATAGATGAAAAATAAATAATAATAATTTTATGCAACAAATTAATAAAAAAAAAGCTTAGCAATATAAAAATGAGTTTTAATATGAGATTTAACAAAGTGCAGTTTGAATTAAAAGGTGCTATACGAGAGACAAGTTTAGGAAGAATAAGAAATATAAAGTAGACCTAAGTGGTTTAATGAAATTCTTCATACGGACTAGAAAGAAAGCAGAAAGACATATGCTAAATTAATGAAAACAAAAACAACAATGCAAAGAAACTGATTATGAAATCCTTAATATAAGTATTAGAAAACTACATAAATAAAGAAATATAAATGATGCTAATTGATGGTTTTAATTTTTGGAGAGTTATATTCTTGGTCGAAGACAAAGATTCGTCTGCGGCTCCTTCTCATCTTTTTGATTAAATAGGCAACTCCATTCTTAAACCTAGACAGCTGGCATCATGTCTTTTTCTTTCTTCTTTTTTTTTTCAAGTTTGATCTTGGTCTCTAAGTTTGGTTACGTTGGGCTTCTATCTCGGATTAGGATCAGATGCAATATGTTTGGGATTCTTCACTCTTTGTATTGAGTTGGGCTTTTTCTCCGGGCTTCGTGACTTTTTGCTGCTTCAAAATTTATTTGGCTTGATTCTTTTAATAGCATATTTAATTTAGGCTTCGTTCGAACCTCGATTAATCTTTCAAATTTCCGTCTCATGCCTCAATGCTCCAAATAAAATTACCGTTGATCCTGTAATTTCGTACTCTTTCTAATCTCGTGCTCATTTTGTCCACTTTTGCCTCATTTTCAATCCTTTTGTACCTAAGACACATAAAAACACAATACAAGGATATTTGCAATATAATACGGCATATTTGGTCGTTTTTGGTTATTTTTACGTATTAAATGGGCCGAAAATGATGAGTATTTAGACACTCATCATCCCCCCACACTAAACTATTGCTAGTCCCTAGCAATCCAATCATGTGAAGTAATGAAAGAATATCAAGTATACCCCGTTTCGACTTCTTATTCAATGCAAGACTTTTAAACTGGAACATAAGTAAACAAAATGCTTGATTTTTCAAAAGCGGTATTATGAAACGGGATTCACACAAACTGGGTGTCTCCATGGAATTGTAATCGTCATCCTCTTTTTTATACTCCCAACTAAATTCAAAAACCGTTGCGCAAATGTTTTTGTAAAAATGCTAACACTACTTATACTAATAATCTGTGTAAGACAAGTCTTAACTTTTTACTCCCGCAATTTATAAAGTTTAGGCGTGTGTGCTTATTTTCAAAAGTTTGACCACCAAAAATCAGAGCTCATTATGGTTGTCATTTATTTAAGCTCAATCCTAACTCACCGGAAACCTCAGAAATTTAAGAACCGAAAATGGCCTTTTCCATGTAGCGGCTTTCTTCTCGGCACATCCCAACCAGTTGGTTTAGGTGACCAGGCTTTTGACACCCCACAGAGAATAGTACCGGAATTGGCGGGATTTCGATTCAAAGATTTTTGATATCCCCGACACATTAAAATCAAAACTTAAATAGATAACAACAAACGATTATTTAGAGATTAAAGATTCAAATGTGAGATCACTCCATGTTGCGACTTTCTTCTCAGCTTGTCCTTTTAGCCGAGGCTTAGGAGGCTAGGTTTTTACACCCTCGAGAATAGTATCGGAGGTTTCGGGGTCTTTGACTTCGACAATCTCTAAATTCCCGCTTAGTCGTTACACAAAATCAACGAATACTAGTTCAACTTTCTATTTAAATTTGAGAACAAGCAACTTTTATTTATTTATTCTAATTCTATTCAACACATTTTTTTATTTTTTTTTCATTTTCTCATTTTTCAATTTTTTTTTTTTTTCTTTTCTTTTCATTTTTTTTTTCATCATCATTTTTTCTTTTTCATTTTTCTTTTTCTTTTCACTTTTTCTTTTCATAATAACTCAAAATTTTGCATCATTCACCAATTTTACATGCTTTACTTTGCAATCTTATTCAAATTTTAGGGAAGTTGCTTGTTCCAAAATTTAAATATAAATTTGAACTAGTACTCTATATTAACTTTGCATAAAAACTTGTTACATAACGAAAACTTTTAATGGTCAAAAGTTTGAAAACAGCACGTATTTAGATCCAATTAGGAGCTACTGGGAGAAAAAGCCACAGATTACTTATATAAGCTCTAAAGAGAACCAACTACTCTACGCTTAGCATTTTCATTTGCACAATTCGTTAAGAATTTAGTCTAAAAAGTTAAGGAAGCAGCCAGATCAACACTCTGGCAGAGTCAGGATTCCCCTTGTTCTAACCTAATCAAGACTAAACAACTTCTTTTATTTTATTTTTGTGTGCAAAGCACTTTTCTTTTTATCGAAAATTTTTTAAAATTTTGCCAAAAACTGGGGTACTAGGGCACTAACAGGTACAATATATGTGACAAATTCGACAGAATTCCCCCCCCCCCCCACACACTTAGAATTGAATATTGTCCTCAATATTCAAAGTCCCGGCTATTATGCCGACTCTTTGAACAGAAAAAGGCAATACTAATGTCTAAGTGTGAAACAGAAATCTGTTTTTCACAAAAAGGATTAAAAAGATATCCTTGAAATAAACGTTAGCAAAAGGATAGGATATTGACCGGCAGGATTGAAAACAGGCGCGTCAATCATCACGATCCAAAGGGTACCTGCAAACATGAGCAAACAAAACATGGCAAACAACAGCAGAGGAAACTCCCCCACACTTAGTGTTAGAAAATAGAAAGAAGTCAGAGAGCATAGGTGAAAACCCATGTGATGCTAATGTTTTTGTTTACCGAGTCATTAGCCTGACTCGACCCCGAATTCATTGGTTCATGGGGAAGCAACATGTGGAAGAGACAATCTCCATCGGACTTTCATTCAAGATGTTTGGACAAACATTTGAAGGACGTGAAAGTTCCACACCGATGAGATATATAGACCCTGGCTTTAAATAGTATAAACTATAAGCGGTGATGCCGGGGTCAAAGATAATGTCTTCATTCCCGAAGGAATGAAGAACATGAGAAGTCACCCGGTAGGTGAAGAATGGAAGGAAAATCTTGATAACAATCAAGATTGACTCATCATCATTAGAAAGAGAATTCATAATTGGTATATCATGAATCTTATCAGTAAAGCTCATATGATCTAGACATATAATGGGAGGGAGGGTTGGGATTTTGATATCAATCAAATTCTCAAGGTTGAGAATATTTCCCTCCGGAAAACAAAGATCAACTTTGCCTAGATCAAAGTGAAAGTTATCATACTCTGGTGGAGATATGATATGAGTGAGTTCACCGGAGAACTCCTCAAAGGTGAATGAATCATACTCGGGGAGAGAAATTTGAGAATGAGAAGTGGTACTGCCACTAATCTTCTCTCCCATATAATCAAAGTTAAAGGCTTCAAACTCCGGAATAGGATCATCGGAGAAAATGTCACTATCCTTTATGGGGATAGGAGATGAAATAGGTTTCATATTGAAAGCCTCGATTTTAGAAATGAGGAGATCGACATTCAATAATGTTGCACGAAGTGCTTCATCCTTGATTTCAATGTCAATCTCAACATTCTCTTCTTCTAAGCTAACTAGCTTAGAAGGTAATTCTTCCTTAAAAACGATGTCTCCACAAGATAACGAATCGTCATCAGTAGAATCGGAGAACATCTGAACATCATCATTCGGGAAGATAAGAGGAGGATGGATATCACACATATGATCCAGAATTCCCTGTGACTCTCTTGGGATTGGAACAAGGTCCTCAACACTAGACTTTATGAATTCGTCCGATTCCTTATCAGGAACAGTGTCAAGATGCTCGTCCCCCATGATCAAAGAGTGAGTGGGAACCTCGGGTGTGATAAGAGTGGGTTGAGATGGAATCTCAACTGATGGAATTTCATCTGATGAATCTTTATAAAATTGAAGAATATCAAGGATATCCTCATCATCACTGTCATCAGGAATGAAACGAAATCGAGAGCTAGATCTGGCTGCTTTTTCTTTTGCTATTGATTCCCTAATAGATCTTTCATAAGCATCTTGGGAATTTATTTTAGCAGCATGTTCGTCAGCTAACAATTCTTCCATTGATTTTTGTTTTGGATTATCTGGGGTATGTGTGATTCCTCTCAAATCTTTCACTAAATCCAAAAGATCAAGGAGAAGACTTTGAGGAATTGGTGGAGATGGAGGTTCGTCATAATACGATGTGTCAAAAGTGTTACAAGGAAATGGATTCCTTGTTTGACAATCGGAGCTGAAGTGTGGACCTCCACAATAATCACAACAGTAAAACTGATGTGGCTGTGAGTCGTATGTGCTTAAGTTATAATCGTTATCAGGAAATTGCTCATAGACAAGCGTGTTTCCTAATTGACAATCAGAACTGTAGTGTGAACCACCACAGTACTCACAACAGTAAAACTACTGAGACTGATGATGTGGTAACTGATGGAATAAATCAGTCGTGTCATGGTAGGAATAGGGATTATGGTTATAGACAGACCCATTTCCTGATTCTACCATGCCACAACTGGGGCAATTGCCACCATTATGAGGATTACCACACCATTGGCAAACCAGAAAGTGTGGATGAGACATAGAAAGAATCAAATGTGTATAGAGGGGTAGGGATGAAGAATCAAAGATGTGAAAGGGCAAAGGTGATTATTTTTGGATTTTTGAATAAACATTTTGTACAAATGATAAGAAAAATCTTTTTCTGTTTTTTTTTTTTTTTTTTTTTTTTTTTGTTCGTTGAAAACTGAGTTTAAAAAGTTTTCGGGAACAGTTTTGTTTTGATAAGAAAATATGAACAAGGGATGGATAAATGTACAATGGAACGAATTCCAAAGTCACTAATCAGAAAAACCGTTTAGACACGCACACAACCTCCCCGGCAGCGGCGCCAAAATTTGACTCCTCCCGAACTAACCAGTCAACCAGGTGCGGTCAACAGGTCAACCCAGGAGAAAGTGCAAGATAACCGGTGAAGAATAGGGTTTCCCCGGGTCGTTATGTCCCAGCGAGGCGTGCAAAGGTATTAAAACGACTTGTGATCGAGTGACTTTGAATGGAAAAAGGATTTTTTTTGTTTTTGATTAGTTTTAATGTAAAAGATTAAAAACTATTTTAAGCGATAAAAACTAGATTAATAAAGCAAAACTACAAAACTTAAAACTAAATGATTAAAGCAAAGATAATAATAGCACTAGTAGCAAGTAAATAATATAAAGTTAACGATAAAAGCTAAGAAGACCGACTATTTATTTATTTATTTATTTTTTATTTAGAACTAACTAACGCAACCTAATAGTGAGCTAAGGGAAAGGCAAGACTAATATTAAACTAGGGAAATATCTAACGAATTTGATCTAAAAATTAACAGCCAACTTTCAAATTTACCACAACAATCTAACCACGGATTTCTAAACTACATAAAGTAAAACTACCTAACATGGCAAAAACACAAACAATAGCAACAACAATAAGTAAGCTAGACATAATAGCGATATAAACATACTAAAAATAAAGAGAAAAAAAGGGTTAGAGATAACCAAATGAGGTGAAAAGTATAAAGACGGCGAGATGAGACCCACTCCATAAGTTTCACCATTAACTCAAATATTATAAATTAATCTCCTTTAATCACCTACTAATAAATAGATGAAAAATAAATAATAATAATTTTATGCAACAAATTAATAAAAAAAAAGCTTAGCAATATAAAAATGAGTTTTAATATGAGATTTAACAAAGTGCAGTTTGAATTAAAAGGTGCTATACGAGAGACAAGTTTAGGAAGAATAAGAAATATAAAGTAGACCTAAGTGGTTTAATGAAATTCTTCATACGGACTAGAAAGAAAGCAGAAAGACATATGCTAAATTAATGAAAACAAAAACAACAATGCAAAGAAACTGATTATGAAATCCTTAATATAAGTATTAGAAAACTACATAAATAAAGAAATATAAATGATGCTAATTGATGGTTTTAATTTTTGGAGAGTTATATTCTTGGTCGAAGACCAAGATTCGTCTGCGGCTCCTTCTCATCTTTTTGATTAAATAGGCAACTCCATTCTTAAACCTAGACAGCTGGCATCATGTCTTTTTCTTTCTTTTTTTTTTTTTTTTCAAGTTTGATCTTGGTCTCTAAGTTTGGTTACGTTGGGCTTCTATCTCGGATTAGGATCAGATGCAATATGTTTGGGATTCTTCACTCTTTGTATTGAGTTGGGCTTTTTCTCCGGGCTTCGTGACTTTTTGCTGCTTCAAAATTTATTTGGCTTGATTCTTTTAATAGCATATTTAATTTAGGCTTCGTTCGAACCTCGATTAATCTTTCAAATTTCCGTCTCATGCCTCAATGCTCCAAATAAAATTAACGTTGATCCCGTAATTTCGTACTCTTTCTAATCTCGTGCTCATTTTGTCTACTTTTGCCTCATTTTCAATCATTTTGTACCTAAGACACATAAAAACACAATACAAGGATATTTTCAATATAATACGGCATATTTGGTCGTTTTTGGTTATTTTTACGTATTAAATGGGCCGAAAATGATGAGTATTTAGACACTCATCAATACATCTTATCATTTTTTTATAATGTTGATCATTTTTGACAGTCAGTTTGTGTGTTACCAAATGCCCAAACAGTCTACAAAGCAATCTTATAATGAGTCAAATGTTATAAAAATAGTAGAATGGCTAAAAGGTATAAAAGTGAAAGTACATTAATATTTTATGGAACAAAACCCGTGTTTCTTCTTATTCAGATTAGAAAAATGGATCATTATTGTTTGCAGTTGTACCATTCCTCACAAAGAATCTTTACTTCAATGTTGTGATGAGGTTGATCCGGTTGCAAAGGTAATTTTTATTGTAATAAAAAGCTTTACTATCAAATAATATGCAGACAATGATAAAAAGTATGGCGTTTGTTATTGATTGTATGTTACAGTCAATAGGAGCGGTCAATTGTGCCATCAGGAGACCAAATGACGGACATTATATGGGTGTAATACACACTATGTAGGCGCTATTTCTGCTATCGAGGTTTCTTTCTATACTTTTTAAAAATTTCATATGATTTCACATGTTGCTTTCTACCCGTTTGACCCATTTGATCCATTTGAGATTTACGTACAACACATATTGGTACAACTGTTTACAGGTTCAGGCATTCAAAATGGTGCAACAAGATCACCATTGATTGGTAGACTATTTGTGGTTATTGGTGCTGGCGGTGCTGGAAAAGCACTTGCTTATGGAGTAAATGCGAAGGGTGCAAGGATTGTGATAGCCAATCGGACTTACGGTATTCCACGAACTCTCACATTACCATTTCTAATCCCGGATTTAATTGCAAATAAAACATTATACTATTTTTATTGCATTCTTATCAATTTGGACTGTATGGTTCTCGTCATATTTAGAGGGTGTTTGGATTTGAGTGGTTTATCAAAACATAAAAAATTGATTATAGCGACTTCAAGTCAGAAAAACCATATGATTAGTTGCAAAATTGAAATCCAAACACCCTCTATGCATAGTTAATACACCAACTAAAGTTTTCTCTTACTGATACTGCATAGATCGTGCTAGAGAACTTGCTGACATAATTGGTGGAGAGGCTATATCTCTTGCCGATTTGAGCACTTACAGCCCAGAAGGCGGTATGATACTTGCAAACACTACATCAATTGGTATGCAGCCAAATATAGACGAAATCCCAAGTAGTACTACTATCCGATTCATCCTCACCACCCATAATTATCAATCTCACCTGCACCCAAACACACTAAAAATCATTAATTTTCATAGATTTGATGAAAATGACGAAAATAAAAGATGGGTTTTGTGAAAAGATTGGAATCATTACATAAAAATGTGAACTTTTTGTGAAATGAAGGTTAATTTTGTGAGATTGATAGGTTAGGGTTAGGGTTTTGATTTGGGGGAAAAGTGGAGGGAATTTGAATTGGTTTTTGGGATTTGGTGAAATTTTGGGGGTTTTTTTTAGAGGGAAATTTTTCGGGATTTTTGTTTACTGTTTGTAACGTTGTACTAGAGAAAGACAGAAAGTGATATTTGTCTAATGTTATGCATATTGCATAACTAGACGAATACCCGTGCATAGCAACGGGATTTTATAACGACAGATCGTTTAGTGATATAAAAAAGTTTATGGGTTATAAATGAAAAATAATAAAAGTTAGGGGTGACAAATCTTGCCCAATTTGTAATTTTTGGGCGATTTTTCAAAAATATGAAAACATAACCGATATTAACATTTTTCATAAAAAATGAAAACATAACCGATATTAACATTTTTCATAGCTACAAACCGGTACGTTCTATTCATTCACATCACATCATAAAAATTAACACTCTCAAAACCTAAATTAACATCTACTTTATGTCAACATTTTCATAGCTACAAACACACACTTAACAATTAGTTTTTCACGCAGAACCTAACATTTTCCAAAAATGTTGTTAAATTCATTAACCTCACTTCATCATTTAAGTAAATAACATTCGGCTAACTACAAATTCACGTTTTGATATAGCTACAATAAGACATAAAAACGATACTCACATCGTTCAAAGTATCGGCACGAGTAACGCCATCAATAGTCTCAGAACACACATCCACCAGTTGCAAATAAAATTATCACAACAACTTATTATTAATGATATACTAGAATCTATAAAGTTATTATAATAAGACATAAAAACAATACTCACATCATTCAAATTCATAATTCAGTATCATTGTACAATTATATCAGAGTTACTTGATTAACATCATTCACAAATATTTTTTTAAAAAAATAATAATAATTATAATAAGTTAAATGAATAATAAATAAGGAAACTGACCGGATGAGATGTAGACGAATGTTGAGATTATCCTGTGAACAAAATATATACATATTAATTAACAAATCAGTGTAATAGATAGTAGTGTAATTGTAAATTAACAAATAATACGAAAATTACTTTGTGTGCAAAGTGAAGATGATTAGTGAGTGATCATCGAACTTAGCTTTACAAAATTTACATATGCATAAAACGAAGGAAGACATTGATAAAGGTTTGTGTTTGGATTGTTTTTATGTGTTTGTTATTTATTTATTTTTTGGGGTATTTATAAGATGAGGTGAGTGAGTTTAAACAATTTATCCCTCCAAAACAAATTTGAATGTCAAACGAAAATGAAATTTTCAAGTTCCCGCTTATATTTATGTTTCATATATATTGAACCGGTCGAGCTCAACCGGGTTTTTGAACAAAACCGGCTTCGCGGTTCAACTTGGGTCAAAGGTTAAACCGGGTTTTTGAAAAAACCGTCTTCACGGTTCAACCCGGGTTTGAGAAGAAAAAAAACGTGGCTACCTAGTAAGGTCAGGTTCCACTCACGTGAGTTGACTATACCATCTCTTGACTTGAGCACACGATACTGGTTGTGATGAAATGACCAAGAATCAACCTTGAAACAAATCATTGTTATTCCTTAAAATATATTTCATCTTTGGTTTTCTTGGTTTTCTTGAAAAAGATATAATAAAATGAAACATTTTTCGCAGCCGACCAAAGAAAGATTCACAGACTATGTGTGTTGTTGTTTTTGTTTAGATCTGATGGAGGGTTTGTGTTTTAAAAAGTAAACTGAAGATAAACCTAAATTTACAACAACCTATGTATTTTTTTGACAATACAAATACAATGGTTGATCAACTCTTAAATTCAATGATCTTACACATGTAATGTCCACGCATATCACAAACACTCTTGTTCAAATTCGTTCACTAACATGTCTTCTTATAACACACTTTACCTTAGCAACAGGAACTCATAACCTAAATAGCTATAATTAAAAAGCTTAGAAAACGAGATAACAAAAGTTGAGATCGAGATTAAGAAACTTACAACGCTTTTATGAAGGTGGTCTAAACCACGTAGCAAACCAAAAACGCCTCCAGTGATATGGCGAGGTGGGTGATGACAGATTATCAACATCTGTATCTTCAACATCGATGAGTAGTGTAACAATTCGCATTTTCAGGATAATTACTATTCCCGGAAAATTTCACTATTCACTGTTACTATTCATTTTTCCCGAAAATTTTCCCGAAATTTGATTTTTATTTCTTGGGCTAAAGTGATAAATCATTTCCATGGCAAATTAAAAGTTTGACATTCATAAGCTCATTTTCATGAAAGTTATTAAGGAATTACACGGAATTTCACGTTTTAGGGTAAAACGTCATTCAGAAATTCTACGCACAACGAAATTCGGTCGCGTTAATTTTCCCCGTATCAGAAAAATGTTTGACACACTCATGATTTATTTGAGAATAAATCATGACTGAGAAAAACATGACCAAGATAAACCTCGGCCGTGAAAAACTGGAATTTTCAGTTTTAAGCGTTTTTACTCAGCCGTAACCTTAGCCTATACCTGCACCGCATTTCTAAGACGATTTAAGTTTTCAACTTATTAGAAAAAGTCAACATATTTTTCCCTCCTCCATTGACCAAAAATCATTCCTTGACTTTATAAGTCATTCCTTGATTTTTAGGCTTACGGTTTGATGTCTAAAAGTCATTTAATACCAACCGACACTAGACTGAGCCCAGTCTAGACATTATAAGTCTTTTTAAATCATTTTTATCACATTAGAAAAGTAACATTTTACTTTTCTCAATTTTACGCAATATTCGTACATTTTACGTATTACGCGTTTTAGACCCGTGTTTCCAGTTTTAGCAGGGTTTTACCACCCAAATGGAACCTACCACTCATTTTATATTTTATTATGGAGTATTTTAACATGTTTAACCATTCTTCCAAGTTTCGTATCGTATTTTTACGACACCCGGTTTTACGTTTCGTGGCTTAACCATTTACGGTTAGCATTTTACGGAGCCAAAACTAACTCAATAACTTGGATAATATCATCAAAAGTCCACCCTTGCTCCCCAAGGTTGGCAAACCGACTTAGGGGGGGGATTCAGCCCCTAGGTGGCTTAATCCCATGCTTTAAGCCTTAAGATGTGAACATGTGTTCAACTTGGTGAGCAAGTGTTGACTAGTCAAGGTTCTAACCTCCTCAAGACCTTATTTAAGCCTTCTCTTCCCCTCCTTAGCCATTCCAACGACCCACACACATAAAAACACACCATCATCTCATCCTTAGCTCATTTACTTCAAGTTCCATCCAAGAAATCAAGTGCAATATCCATACATAAACCCTAGTTTAGTTTTGATTCATCAAAACTACTTCAAATCCTTAGAAACTTTGGTGATTTCTCTTGAGTTTGAATCCACTCAAGTCACCTCAATTTTCATCATCTCTCTTTCAAGATTACAAGGGTAGAAAGATTGCATGAAGTGAAGTGGGTTGAAGCAAGTCTATCAAAGTCCTATCCTTACATGTTAACTTCCTTTCTTGTTTGAAAGCCAAAAGTTGTAAGCCAAACCCTAGCTTGCTTCTTGTTAAATAATCATATTCATGTTATTTACATATTATTTGTGCTATATTATGTCTTATATTCATGTCCATGATGTATAAAAGTGAGTAAAACAAGTTATTGTACATGATTGATAAGACAAGTTACTATAACAAGCAAACTAGTGATTTTCTTGGTAAGACCTGATCAAAATGGTAAAAATATGATATTTGATCATTACATATTACAGTAGAGGACTTAACAAGGAAACCGTAGCAACTTGAACCACCCAAAACGAGTATACGAGTCAAAAGTTACGCCCATTTGAAGTTACCAAAACTTTGCGGCAAACTGCCAAATACCATTCTGATCAAATTTGGGTTTTGAAAATCACACTTCTGGTCCGATTCATCAAAAAGTTAAAACACGAAAGTTGTCCGGAACGACGTTTTCATTCAGGAAAAAAGAAGCTCGAGCCCTGAAAACGCTTTCCGAGTGATAAAATTCTTCAAATTCAAAACAGCCCATTTTTAGACCAAAGTCACTATATTATGGTTATACTTTAAAAGGAACAAGAGGTCTTATGACCTATAATCAAGACCACAACCATGGCTAGAGCCAAGGTTGAGTCTCATGACCTTGGAACAAGGACCAAAGGTCATGGCTAGGCCATGACGAAATGACCAGGTAAACTTACATAGGCGTAAACATGAAACAAGGAATTGGCGATATATTGAACAAGCAATTTGGATCTACTTCACTTAAAAAGGAACCATGAGATATTACAAAGAGAAAATGGTCATACAAGACTTATGAAACTACCCCTAATAACAATCTTCATGTACTAATAAACTTTCCTAAGTTTATTCAAATATCGGACATGTAACTTTTCGGATCAAAACTTATACTTTATCAACTACTACAATAGTAGGGAGCCTCATGTGAGGAGTTCATTATGTAAGCCGTCGAGTTGAGTTGTGGATTTACGAGTTAAAGTGTCCTGGCTCCTCGAACGCTTACTAACATGACTTCTGAATTATGTCGGCCCGAACGGTAGTAAACGATATACAAAACATACATGTTTCATGAATCTTTTCTTTCAAAGACTTACACTATACATCATACCACATCATGGACTATAATGCAAGATATATATATAGGCACTACTTCATATTCTTTACTCCGATCCTAAGTCGCGACATTCTATTATAGGTTGCTCGTAGAAACCTACACGATTCAACCGTTACATTCATTACTTGCTATCTTAACTTAAGGTGAGTTCATAGCCCCATTTTCCATTACTTAATTGTTTTACAAACCCTTGGGGGGAATACATGCTATTTTTAACCGAGCACAATGTTTATAAATTGTATGCTTGCATGATTGTTTTATTATCACTAAGTACCATCCTTGCCAAACCGAGATCCCTTATTATGAACCATTTAATCACTAGAAATAGTGAGCGCGAATATTATGAATAGGCCTATTGGGATTGATGAATCCCATTTGTATTGACTAAGTTCAAACAAATGCATTAATATTTGAGACATTAGGTATGACGGCAAAGTACCTACCGGGATAAAACCGCCGATCGATATTGGTACCCGTTAACGTTTTGGTGTCATAAGCTTAGTATTTGATAATAACTGTTCCGGGCGTATAACAACGTGGCCCATCTTTGTTTTCCAAACATTGGTGTGAGTCTATAGCTCACACTACCAACATATTGTGTTCAAACATTTAAACAAACTCTATGAATATCACTCAACCTTTGTGTTGACCTCTCAAGCATGTATTTCAGGTTCATGACGATCAAGGATGGCACGGAAGGGCACGGATACTCAAGAGGGCTATAAATTTTATTATCATTCAAAAACTCATCTAATGTGATTTGTAAACATGGAACCATTTGGGACCTCATTTTGTAAATCTCTGATATTTATACAATTTGAATGATAAATCTTTTAAAACGACTCAATTGGAGTTCATTTTCTATTATTGTGACTATTGTGCCGTCGAGTAACATCCAGTTTGAATTCCGCTGCATCCATGAATTGGGGGTGTTACAAGTAGGGCTACGGTGAGGGGAGAGTTTGGTTGTAGGTAGGGTTTGGTGTAGCTTTTAATGTGAGTTATGAAAAGTCAAAAGTAAAAAGGTAGGAACTGACCTTTTTAAAGTGATGTAATAAATTGCCTTCTGTGTAGTACTGTAGTGCTCTTTAGTTTAGGATTTATAAATAACTTTTTTTGAGCAAGGATTTATAAATAAGGGAGTTGATTCGTACATCATTTTTTTTTTTTATTATTTCACCACACTCAGGTGCTCTCTGTGCTATGGTGAAATAATCAAAAAATGTGGTGTGCGAATCACCTCCTTATAAATAACTAAGGCTCCGTGGAGGGAATTTATGGCATTTGCATTTCAATTTCTCCAAAATATTGTGTTTAGTAATACAAATGGGAGAAATTAAAATTCCATGAATTGACAAAATGGGAGAAATTAAAATGACTTCATAAAGTGAAGAATTTTCATTTACTTGGAAATTTTTTTTATAAATTTTTTTCTTATTGTTTTTTATAAACTTTTAAATAGAATATTTATGATTTTTTTTATAAACTTTTTTTATAATTTTTTATAAACTTTTTTTGATAAACTTTTTTTATAAATATTTTTATAAACTTTTTTTTATAAACTTTTTTTATAAATTTTTTTATAAACTTTTAAATAGAGTATTTATGAAATTTATATTAAAAAAATGAAAAAATATGTTTATAAATTTCTGTCAATCAAACATGCAAAAAATATTTTAAATTCCGAAATTTTAAATTCTCGGGAATTTAATTTTTTCTTGCATTTAAAATTCCGGAACTTTAAATTCCCCAACCAAACGCCCCCTAAGGGTATGTTTGGTAGCAAGAAATGGAAATGGCTTGACCCGAGTTCTAAATAGGGTCGGATTCGGGTATATTTTTTGGAGGCTTGACCCGAGTTGACCTGAACCCGGCCGGGTCAACCCGAATGACAACCCTAATATCAAGTCCATCATACAACAATGATAATGAACTAATCATATACAAATTCATTATTTAAAATGTGTACAATGCAAAAACAAAGAGTAAATTGGAAAAGCGACGTGGTTTGTTTAAATTGCGCCGTTATTATTATTATTGTTATTATTATTATTATTATTTTACATAAAGATGGAAGGTAAACAAACAACAAGTTGCGCCGTTAGCTCTTATTGAATTGCAAAATTACTTTTTTGATAACAACATTTGTTACGAAAATGATAAATCCTCCTACTTGATGTGCCTACAAATCCTTCTACTCACAGAATTCTGACAAGTGTCAGAACTGACTGTTTGGATGCAGAGAGAGAATGAGTGGAAAGAAAATATAAAATATTATTGTGTGTGTAGAATGATTAGCATGGTGATATTGTAGGAGGCTTTATAAATGCTATATTTGTTAATCTAGATGTTATAACACTATTATACATAACTTATACTCAAGGTTATAAATAGTGTGAAGCGTCGCGTAGCGGCATAGTCAAGTCTCAAGCTTTAGCGTGAGGCGTTGCGTCATAGCGTTTTGAAGGCGTGATTCAAAGCGGCAAAAAATATTTATACACTTGTCAATAGTAGTTAGCTAATAGGCTTAAAACTTAATTATGGATTTACTAAGCCCGAATAAATACTTGTAAATAAGCTCAGGTCCAATAAACCTCTTTAAAAAATAAAAAAATAAAATCTTAAAATCTTAAAAAAAGGCGCCACGCATTACGTTATATCGCGCTTTATCACGTCATATCACACTTTATTGTACGCTACGCCTAAAAACGACGCCTTTACCTGTTTCGTAATGTGGAGGCCACATGTTGCACTATGACCCTCTTTATACTTATCTTAACTACTTATAATGTAGATTCAGTCAAAGGGGAAAAGTGGAAAACTGAATTTTCATTCAATCCTCATTTTGCCCTTCTAATTAATGCTCTTGAAAGTGAAATCTTGAAAGTCAAGGGTGAGAGAAAATGAATTGTGTAATTAATGCTTTTATTAAAAAGAATTGATACAACCACACCAAAATTCCTACAAAAGAAATCTACAAAAGGATGTGTATGCATTTCATTGGTATATTTGATAAATGTTCTCTCTCTTCTCTTGTAATAAGCTAATCAAATGTATACACATTATTTTGTGGATTTCTTTTGTGGGCATTTTTGTGTGTTTGTATCATTTCTCTTTATTAAAACACCCCATAACTTAAAATTACAATAATCTTAATCTTAACTACTTATAATGTAGATTTAGTCAAAGGGGAAAAGTGGAAAACTGAAATTTCAGTCAATTCCCATTTTGCCCTTCTAATTAATGCTCTTGAAAGTGAAATCTTGAAAGTCAAGGGTGAGAAAAAATGAATTGTGTAATTAATGATTTTATTAAAACACCCCATAACTTAAAATTACAATAATTTATTCATATGGTACAACCAATTAAAAGCATCTATATTAAATTAAAAACAATCAATTAAAACACCCCTTACTAAAAAAGTACAATAAAATTTTCATAATATACAATTTAAACAAGCTACAACATAATATAAAATATAAAATAATTAAACACACTAATTAATGTTATTTTTAAAACACCCTAAAATGAAAAGTATATGTTATTATACAAATTAATAAAACACAAAACTTTATACAAGCTAACAAGTTGATGTTGCATATAGTTTTGAAAACTAGACCGGACCAACGGGTTCAACTGGGAAAAACATATAATTTTGAAAACTGGACATGACGGGTTCAGTTATTAAAAGCATGACTCGGTTTAAATCGACCCGTTTTTCGACCGGAACTGTTCAACTGGGTTTCAAAACATTATGTTGACATGAGCTTAAGTATCAAAGTCAATAAGTCAACACATTTAGTAACTGATTTTCATATCAATTTGGGCGGGAAAATCAGTTACTAAATGTGTTGAGTTATTGACTTTGATACTTAAGCTCATGTCATATGTTTAATCCCTAAATCTTCAAACTTTTATTAGAGGTGGCAAAACGGGCGGGCACGGGCAAGGGCATGGGCTAAAATGGCACGGGTTAAAACGGGCACGGGCTAAACGGACAAATTATAAATCGGGCCAAACGGGCACGGGCTAAAACGAGCAAATTATAATTCAACTATTAAAAACATCCAGAACAGTCCTAAAAACCCCTTTAATTCATCTTGTAAAAAAATTTCAAGCATCTAAGTCTTAACTATATTTAATTATTTTTTCTTAGAAAAAAAATAAAAAAAAAATAAAAATAAAATAATCTGACTGCAAATTTGAGAAAATCTGCTGGGACAAATGAATAAAAATGTAACTCATTAAAAAAATGAGAGTAATTGCTTGAAAGTTAAATTGTGTGATTCGAAAGCCCATCTAATAATATCTGTTTTTATCTTTTGTCTGTAAGAGCCGATCAAATAAATGCAAGGGGGCAAAAAACGCCCCAAACTTTTAAAAAAGTGTCAAAAATCGCCCAAAAATTACAAATTGGGCAAGATTTGTCACCCCTAACTTTTATTATTTTTCATTTATAACCCATAAACTTTTTTTATCACTAAACGATCTGTCATTATAAAATCCCGTTGCTATGCACGGGTATTCGTCTAGTTATGCAATATGCATAACATTAGACAAATATCACTTTCTGTCTTTCTCTAGTACAACGTTACAAACAGTAAACAAAAATCCCGAAAAATTTCCCTCTGAAAAAAACCCCCAAAATTTCACCAAATCCCAAAAACCAATTCAAATTCCCCCACTTTTCCCCCAAATCAAAACCCTAACCCTAACCTATCAATCTCACAAAATTAACCTTCATTTCACAAAAAGTTCACATTTTTATGTAATGATTCCAATCTTTTCACAAAACCCATCTTTTATTTTCATCATTTTCATCAAATCTATGAAAATTAATGATTTTTAGTGTGTTTGGGTGCAGGTGAGATTGATAATTATGGGTGGTGAGGATGAATCGGATAGTAGTACTACTTGGGATTTTGGCGTTGAAGAAACCCAGATCTTTGATTCGCCCAATTCTTCTTCTTTTGGTATTCAAATTTTAGGCCTTTTTTTTTTTTTTTTTTTTTTTTTTTTTTTTTTTTTAATTTTATTTATTAATGTCAAACATATTTACATTTTTTTTAAAAACTTTATGTTACAATGTTGTCATGTCACTATATAGGATTTAGCCCGTATAATAGACACGTACTTTAAGTAATGTCCCATCTCTGAGTATCTGAACTAAAAAGTGTCCCGTTAAATGTTACAAACTTTCAAAAAGTGTTTCAATATGCACAGGTGACGTGTCATGTAAAAGAAAAGTGGCGCGTGCCGCGCCACATTTGGGGGTATGACATGTCACCTAAATGTGCATATTGGAACGCATTTTGAAAGTTTGTAACATTTAATGGGACACTTTTTAGTTCACATACTCAGATAGGACATTAGGTAAAGTACGCGTCTATTTCACGGCCTGAACCCTATACAGTGAAATGAGTGCACTGTAACATGAAAAAAGTGAAAATGTGTTTGTATGTTGGTGCTGTTATTTTAGATAATATTGTATGCAAATGAGAATGTGAGTTGTAGTTAAGTACAAAATCATGATCAAATAAGAACTATAATACTAATACATTTGTAGTGTTTGATAAAACGTTGGAGCACAATCCACAGATTGAATCTTTCGACTTTTTGTATGGATAATGCTTTGAAGTTGTATCAACCACTTTTGACGAGATATATAATTATTAATTTGTGAATATGCTAACTTATATCATTTGAATTCAAAATATTGATTACTTTCTACCAATATATGAACTCTAAAAGTAAGTCGTGCACAATGAACATAATAAGAGTCAGGGTATTTTTAATGGAGATTGGATATTACAGTCTACGGAAACGTTTATTTGACTAGTATGCATAAACTCATCCCTTTCCTGCAACGTCTTTTATTTTGTCCATTTTGTGGTTGATGTGTCTGTAATATGCAATTTGATTGGTTATATGATTTACAAAGGGAATATTATTTGTTCTTCAGTAGTTTGCTACTTTAAAAGATGTATGAATAGTCTTATTTGTGATTCAGTTCTTGCAAAATGTTACAGTAAAAGTTAAATGTTCATCTATCTGGTGTTTGGTATTGCTTATTAAAACTACTTATCTGCTCATTTCACTTACAACGAACTTTTTATTATCGCAAACACCCCTCAAAACTGTTTATTAGTTGTATAAAAAAGCAATAAGCAGTTAAAATAAGCAGTTCCAAACACCCTCCTAGTTTTGTCAAGATCAGGGCATTAGTGCCACTTGATTGGCTCATTAGCACATTATTCAACTTAGTAGTAGGAACAACACTTTATGATTGATTCTTTTCCTCTTGAACTAGGTAATAAATTTAATGGCGATGATGCTGACCCATTACATACGCTACAAAGCACTCTTCCGTTTGAGGACACAGTCAGGTGTGAAGATGAGTTAGCAACTCAAGTGATGGACCTCGAGGGTGAAACCCAACTGTTTACTCTTGCAGGCAAGACCCAAGTGGTGAACTTTGATGACGACATTGAAGAGATGGATATTGCTGACACTATTGAAAACAACGAGACACAGCTATTTAATGATTGTGATACTGAAGAAGTTGCAGATACTGATAACGAAGGAACTGAAGTATTGGGTATCTCTGATGAGGAGACTGATGATGATTCCACAAGTCACCTATGCAAGAATGATAGAAAGGAACATGAGTCAGAAACAAATTGCAGAACGAGTGGACAACTTACATCAGGTAGTTTGTTAAAGGATTATTTGCATAAAATACTAACGTACTTTTTAATTTGTTCGATTGGAGTCACTGTACTTTTTCATACCTGTGTATTTCTGACATGAGTTTTATGGTATTCAAGTGACAGGAGGTGGTTTGAAAATGTTTACCTCGATTCGTGCAGCATCCCTAAGGGCATCTGGTCTCGCAGCACTTAAAAAGGCTTCTCAAGAAAGTCAGAGTCCATCATGTCTTAAATTAAGTTCGGAACCAGACATTGAACATCAAAGAATACTGCTTGAGAAGCATGACAAGTTAATCGATCGACCTGGAAACGGAAGTAAGTCTGGATTTGGTAGGTCAACTGCAAGGAAACTGTTTTCTGATGACACACTTGATAATACAAATGACGATATTGCCCTTGGTGGCTTGAGTTACATTGATTCTCAAGAGCCTGGTGACGCATCACAAGCAAACGCCCTTGACTTTGTGGATAACTTTTTGAAAGTCAATATCGAGTCTGGTGAAAAATGTGACATCAGTAAGTCAACTGGAGGAAAGTCAAAGCCGGTTTTAACTGCTAAAGGGACTCAAGTCTTTGCTAAAAGTGCCAGTCTTATTAGTGCAGTTGATAAAAGATCGATTTTTAATTTTGATGATAACTGTGAAGATGACGGAGAAGCTGAATTTTTCAAAAAAAAGAAGGAACTGTTTTTTGGTAGTGGAAGTCGGAAGGCAAAATCGTTCGTTTCTTCCGGAAAAGGCCGGAAGGTGGGAGAGCCACGACGCAAGAAGATGACGGGTTTAGTTTGCTCTGACTCGAAGGTGGTTTTGGGTATTCCAAAATCAAGTGATAAACCAAAGAAAAGCTTAGGAACACACATAAAGGATTTGACATTGCGGAAAAATCTTATTAATGAGTTGGATGAACAATCAACAGATAAACTACTGCCAAGTGGCACGGATATTCAAAAAAACACAGGCTCATTTCGACACACAAATGGCTGCCGAAGCAATGGAAGACCTATGCACAATTCAAACTCGGGCCCCACCTTTGCCTAACGAGGGAACCAGAACAACACGTTCAAAGTCAAAGTCAAAGTCCAAGTTGACCAGTGATCAGCCAAAGAAAATGAAGAAGTGGACCAAGTCAACTGCTAAAAGGAAAGTTGCTGTCAGTGAAAGCAAGAATCTTGACAAATCTGACATGGCGAAAAGAAAAGGAAATTTGTCTTTGAAAAGACGCGCAGCTGTTGCACCTGAAACTATTGTTGACCAAACATCTGTCAAGAAACAGTTTATACAAAATGTTACGCCAGTAGCTCGTCGAACTAGAAAGTCCATTGTAAACGAGTCAAACAAAGTCGAAATTGCTCCTAGTTGTCCCACAGAGACGATCAGTATTCCAACTGGATTCCATCCGAAAGGCAAAAGAAGTAGCCCAAAATCGTCATCCACGAGATTAACACGGTCAAATGCTGCTATTTCTAGTAAGCAAGAAAAAGGCTCACTAAAAGAAAGATGTGAACCAATTTCTTCAACGTGTACTACACCTGTCAACCGTGCAACGCCTGTTAAGGATTCATCTTCAGTTTGTATGGGAGATGAATATCTTAAGCAGTCATGGAGGAAGAGTCGTATACGGGCGTCACTTATACAAGAAGTCCGTAGCTTATCTCCTGTGGGAACATCGATTCTGTCTCCAAGCAAAGATACACGAGAGAGACGAGATATATCTTTGATTCGTGTTTTGTTTAGTCGCCACTTAGATGGCGATATCATCAAGCAGCAAAAAAAGGTTTCTATTTTTAGACTCGCCCACCTGAGCAAATCTTTAAGTACCTTGTGATATGGTATTTTGTGTCCCATTTAGATCATTTTTTACCAATAACCTGTAAAACCTGGCTTCCAAAATTTGACTTTGTAAAAATGTCAATTATATAGTAAATTGCAGAAAGAATCCCTGTGGTTTGGTCAAAAGAACCGAAATAGTTTCTTGTCGATACAGTTTGCATAAATGGTCACCAAACCACATGGACAATTTCTGTATTTTACTCTTACATTTATCTATAAAAGTGGCACATCAATTTATAATGTCATTTTATGAATAAAAACGCTGATAAGGGTTACAAAATGACACAAAACCATCTTTAAATGACTTGGATATACAAAAAACTGTGACATGATGAAATGGGACTAGTGAAAAAGTATGTTGGTATTTTGCGCAATAAAATAAACTTTAATCTTAATCATTGCTCGATATAATGGCTATATACAGATTTTATCTCGGTTGGGGGCTTCTGAGACATCGTCAATGTCAGATGCAACACACTTCATAGCAGATGATTTTGTACGTACAAGAAATATGTTGGAAGCAATTGCGCTTGGGAAGCCAGTAGTTACACATCTTTGGCTCCAGAGCTGTGGAGAAGTTTGCTGTCATATTGATGAGAAAAGTTTCATACTGAGAGATGCTAAAGAAGGAAAAGGAAATCGGGTTTAGTCTTCCTACTTCATTGGCACGTGCACGGCAAAGTCCACTGTTAAAGGTAATAGACTACTGTTATTGGATGTATATCATATAATGTAGATGCAGATTTTTTTTTTTTTTTTTTTTTTTTTTTTTTTAATTTTTTTTTTTTAATTTTTTATAATATATTGTAAATTTTGTAGGGGCAAAGAGTCTTGATTACACCAAATACAAAGCCTGGTAAAGAGATATTATCCAGCTTGGTTAAAGCGGTTCACGGAGTGGTACATAGTTTTCTTTTGCTGCATTTTGGTCTTGACAACTTTATTGAATTTCACTTTTATTGGGACTACCAAATAACTGAAGAACTTTTGATTTAATTTTTTGTTCAGAGTTTCAATGTTTACATGTGTCCGATTCTCAATTGTATTATTTATGTACATGAAGAGCGGTTTGTGTCCGGTTTGGGTCATTTTCTTATATAAAAACCGTTAGATTGATGTATATCAATGATAGGTTTATATATGTGAATTTTTGTTTAAAAACACCAACATTGAGAGCTACACAATGACCCAAACATGACACAGAACCATCCTTGAATGACTCATGTACAAGAAAAGTATGTTGATATTTTATAGAAAATTTTATTTATTTACTTTTTTTTCCTTTGGTATAAACTTTTTCTGTAGTTATATATAGAGCAACAAGGGTGACGTGTAAATTTATTTTCAGGTGGTTGAGCGAATGGGCAGAACTGCCATGAATGATGATAAAATTTCTGAGGGATTATTGATTCTCTCATGTGAAGAAGATTATGGAGTCTGTGCGCCCTTCCTTGAAAAAGGTCTTTATAATTTTTCTGAAATACTTTCGGTAAATACAGAGTTATGTTATCATTTGTTGAACCGTTTAATGTCATCTTTATGCAGAAGCAGCAATTTATAGTTCAGAGCTTCTCCTCAATGGCATTGTTACCCAGAGACTGGAATACGAAAGGTGGGTACTATAGCTTTATTTATTGCAAGTGGCAAATATAAGGCATCTGTTAGAAAATGGGTGACTACCCGCTGGTTGTTGATAACGGGTCAAAACTTGCATAATCTATTTTGAAATGCATAACTAAAGTGTTTAACTAAAAGAATTTATCTTATCATTTGAAATTTAAAATTGTATTTCTTATTTACAAATACAAAATAGGCAAAAGAGCGTTGACGGGTTGGTCTAACCTGACCCTACTAGTTTGGCCCACACATAAAATTTACCCATAGTGACCCATCACTAAGCGTGCCTGCTATGCCATGCCTGATATCCATATATTTATCTATTGGCCAACAATGAGTCCTTAGTGGAATGATTGGTTTAATTGATCTTATTTTTCATGATAGGCATCGCCTCTTTGTGGAACATGTGAAGAAAACTCGATCGACAATGTGGGTGAAGAAAGTTGACAAGTATAAGGCTGTTAGCAAAGTGAAATAAACGTCCCTCCCAACAGATTTCTTTGCTACCTGCACATTGTTCACTACAAACTTACAGTCAAAAAACCCCAAAATTTCATCAAATCCCCCAAAACCAATTCAATTTCCCTCCACTTTTCCCCCAAATGTTATAAAAAAGTAGAATGGCTAAAAGGGCAAAAATGTGAAAATACGTTGAATTTTATGGAAAAAAACCCGTTTTCCTAATTATTCAGTTTAGAAAAATGTATCTTTTCTTGATGCAGTTGTACCATTCCTCTCAAATCAATAGGAGCAGTCAACTGCGCCATAAGGATACCAAATGATGGGACATTGTATGGCTGTAATACAGACTATGTAGGCGCTATTTCTGCTATCGAGGATAGTCTAGGAGGTTTCTTTCTGTACTTTCTATTAGAAGTGATAATATGGGCGGTTGGGTCAAAGCAGTGCCTTTTGTTCACTTATAAAAGTTTCATATGATTTCACATGTTACTTTCTGCCCGTTCGACCCATTTGGGATTTACTTAAAGCACAAATTGTTGCAACTGTATACAGGTTCATGTGTTCAAAACGGTGCAACAGGATCACCCTTGGCTGGTAGACTATTTGTGGTTATTGGTGCTGGCGGTGCTGGAAAAGCACTCGCTTATGGAGCAAAGCAAAGGGTGCAAGGATTGTGATAGCCAATTGGACTTACGGTATTCCACGAATTCTCACATTACCATTTCTAATACCATACATAATTGCAAATAAAACATTATCTAGTTGTATTGCATTCTTATCAGTTCAGTATGGGTGAAAGTCAACTGTATGGTTCTCGTATATTTAGAGGGTGTTTGGATTTGAATGGTTTATCAAAACATCAAAAATTGATTATAGCGACTTCAAGTCTGAGTAACCATATGATCAGTTGCAAAATTGAAATCCAAACACCCTCTATGCATAGTTAATACACCAACTAAAGTTTTCTCTTACTGATACTGCATAGATCGTGCAAGAGAACTTGCTGACATAATTGGCGGAGAGGCTATATCTCTCGTCATATGATACTTGCAAACACTACATTAATTGGTATGCAGCCAAATATAGACGATACTCCTATTTCTAAGGTACGGCTATCTACCTTTCTTCGGTCATATGTTTTAGAAATGGTGGTTAGCAGTTACAAACGTAATTATGAGGTAAATATGTGCATGAGATGAAGTTTCTATTTTCTTTTGTGGCAGGAAGCTTTGAAGTCGTATGCACTGGTATTTGATGCTGTGTATACACCAAAAATCACAAGATTACTTCCGGAAGCTGGAGAATGTGGAGCCATAATTGTTACAGGGGTGGAGATGTTTATATGAGAGATTTACAGGGTTTTACCTGGTAAGGTTTTAAATGCAATGTTATGATATTTCATGCCTCTCCATCAAGACTAAAATATTACCGTCTCTTTTTTTCTTACGAGTTTTTGTCACACTTTCCAATTGCAGCACCGAAAGAATTATTTAGGGAGATTATGAAAAATCTTAATTGTCTTGGGGGCTGCCATAGGTATGTATCTTTTTCTATCCTATCTTCCTTTATCTTGAAATTTCTGTTTATGGGTACCGTGAAACAATAAACTAGGCAAAATAGTTGGCAATGTTATTGCCATTGATACCTTTTCCAATCATATGAAGTTATGCAAAAACGAAAAGATGTGACTGTCACATACTCGTATATATTGATCTAATTATAGCTATTTGGGATAGGATATTACCCAAATCAGGCCAACTTCTAAGTAAATGGGTCAAAATTTCTACTGATGCAGACTTCGACTTTGGATCAAAATTTCTATAAATTTACATAAAGCTGAAGTTTTTGTTACTTTGTATATAGAAGTAGGAGGCTCGAGAGTAATATGTGTTGTGCAAAATGGTACACACAGGAAGCATGGAGGATGTGATTATAGTTGTTTCTCCATCATTTGTTATTGTATCATCAGTATTTTTTGTTCGGACATAATAAGGATTTTATATGTGAGAGTCTTGTATTCCGAGTTTTGTGATACTAAATTAAATTTATTTTTAGAGTTAATTACTTAAATCGTCCTTGTGGTTTGTCGGGTATAACGAAAATCGTCCCTATACTTTTTTTTTCACGTATCCTCTCCCTATGGTTTTTGACCCATAACGGGTTTGGTCCTTTTACCTTATTGATCATAGGGACACTATCCGGGAAAAAAGAAAAGTCTAGGGATCATTTTCGTTAAACCGACAAACCACAGAGACCAAACCCGTTACGGGTCAACAACCACAGGGCGGGAAAAAAAAAGTCTGAACCATTTTCGTTAAACTCAACAAACCACATGGACCATTTAAGCAATTAACTCTTATTTTTATAAATGAAGTACTCAAAAATCTTAGAAAACGAATGGCATCATATTTATCTGGATAAATTGTAATTTTGTATGTTTTGCCATCACGATAGTAAACTCTTGTGAGTATATGTACGTTGATGTTGTGAAAAACTAGATAGATTTAAGAATTTTGATGGACTATAGCAAAATTTCATAATAGTAAATGCATGTCTTTACCAGAATTCTTTTAGAAAGCATTCTTTTTCTACAATGTTCTACCTTGCACATATGTCGCACATAAGTGCCCTTTGTTAGGTGGTCTTCACCATCAAGCCAACACAAACTTCTCTTCACAGTGATTGATGGTGGACACCCGTTATGGGAAACCACATGTAGAGATTGCCTGCCGCGGGTGGTGGATGACTACATAATGCATGGTCTAAGAAATGTGACTTTTTGAAACTATCACCATAAAAGTTTTTTTCAAAAATAATAATAATAATAATAATAATAATAATAAATAAAAAAATCTCAAAATATAAACAACAAAAAAGGTAACCACTCCCAAACACCCCTTTATAAACAGCTTTTGATGAATAACTATATACTTTTCACTAGTTTAAATAAAACACCTTAGTGATAAGAAAGAAATTTCAAAACTACTAATTTTGAGAGAATTGCAAAAATCGTCTCTAAAGTTTAGCTAAATTGCACGTTTCCTCCCTAAAGTTTGGAAAGTGCAAGGATCGTCCTTGTGAAGAAAACTTTGGTGCAAATATCGTCCTCACAGGGACGATACTTGCAACAAAGGTTTCCCCCAAAAGGACGATACTTGCACCAAAAGTTTCCGCATAGGGACGATCCTTGCACTTTCCAAACTTTAAGGATGAAACGTGCAATTTGGCCAAACTTTAGGGACGATTTTTGCAATTCTCTCACTAATTTTTAGATATTGCTTGTGCATGGACTTCAAAGTTTAGACAACACCTTTCCAATCCTAGAAGTTTATTAAACAGGGTGAATGTGCTGCTATACCCTTGGTATAATAGATGTCTGTTTGCTTAAACTTTCAAGTTGGTAGTCGTCACATCCTCTTCATACCCCGACATCAAAGGCCTACCACGCAACAAAATTTTCCATGCATCGGATGTGGGGGTTGGATCAATCCGAAATGAATGTTAACCAATAACAAATTAGATTTACATAAACTTGATTTCGTTAGGGACAAATGAGAATACAAGAGATTAAATAGAAAACAAACTTACGAAACTATTACGGGCAAACATACCTCTATTAAGCTAACATCCCCTCAAACTCACAAATGCTACATTAAGATGTATTGAGTAGAGGTTGACAAAATACTAGACGGAACCAGAGCAACAGACACATGCACAAGCAAATTTAAGCATATGTATACGAAACCCAAGCAAAATCACACGGATGCAGAACCAAAGTAAATCAGATGGAACAAGGTAGAATCAGGCAGAGAACCAAAACGTAACCATAACGAATGCACAGCCAGCGCGAATCAGATGGAACATGGTAGAATAAGACATAACCAACCAGAGGCAAAGCCATATCATAACCAGAGTGAAATCAGGTTGAATGGGATGCAGAACCATGTGGAATCATAGCAAAATGGGACATAGTTCTGTCATATTTTCCTCTTTTTTAGGCTGAATGCATGTGTGGGTTTGGGAACTTCATCTTGTGGTCTTTTCTTCTTTTCTCTTTGCCTTTGAATATCATCACTGTTTCCAGAAAACATTCGTCGGAACTCAAGGCCACATACAATGAGGCCTGACATAGGTCCTTCATGACTTGTAAATTTCATACTCATAGAAAGAGAGTCATCCTTAAATGCATGAGTTGAGCTAAATTTCCACAGTTGAATCTCCATCCATCCATCTTCCCTTTGTTTTGGAACTCGAGTAATGTCATTTGTATTCAATGGGCTTGGGGTTATAAAATAAACAAATTCAGTCTCGTTGTTTTCTTTATGGAGTACATCTTGTACTTTCACTGGACAATGTAGCCCTTGGCATTTTTCTGAAAGCTTGAACACAAGGTAACACACATATTCCGTAGCTGGTGACAACATTTGACTTTTGATCGTGCATTTAAGATGAAATACTTGTTGTGGTAAAAGCTCAATAACCTCTTGAAATCTGCATGTAAGATATATTTTATGATTACATGCTTCTCAAGAACAGGAAACTAAATCCAAGAAGTGAAACTTTAATCAACCATTTATTCATGAATTTTAACTATTTAACCAGAAAGCAATTACGTTTTATGATCTCGAATAATCAAATCTAGTCATTCGTTACTGTAACAAATTAGTTATATAACAATTAAAAAAAAGAAACAAACCTGGATTGGGCTGGTGGTTTTGAAGTAAAAATATCCAGATTAGAACATTTGTATAAAGCTGCCTTTGCTGAAAGCACAAGAAGTTTCTTTCCTTCGACTTCGCCCAACCAGAACAAGTCGTCATAGTTTCTGCATATCTTGAATATTTCTTCAAAGTTAGTTGGCAATTGTTGCACTTGACCAACATTAAAGTCTGATTTCAAGACTTGTTGGACTTCCTTCAATTTTCCGATCTCTTCGTGTTTCACCTGTATACAATTATCAATTATGTTAGATATGCAACTAATAACATGATTCTTTTTGTCACCGTGCATTCATATCCCCTATATACAACTTAAACAAAAGAACATATAATGGAACCATGGGATATTTTCAACTTACTTTGTCAATGGCTCGAAATTCAACTCCTTCAACATAAACTCCAGCATCTCCACAATAGTACGATGAAAAACTCTCAACTAGAAACTCAAAAACGACTTCTTTGTTCTGATTCGAGAAACGGTGCAACTCAATCATCATCCACTGCTCATCTCTCCATGTTGCGAAATATGCATGTAGACTTTCGTGTCCCATTCTATACTTTAGGTTAACATACACCGTTTTACTTGAAAAGTTTCTTGAATCACAAAATTTAAAGACTAAATAGACCCCATAGACAACATCTAGAGATAAAAATTGAGCTCCTGTCTTGATTGTGATGTTCAAGTCGGAATTATCTAACATCTCCACCACTGTCCCAAACCTGCACAGATTATAAACATCCAAGTCTAAATCAGTCATAGCCTTTATTCTCATACACTTCTACTTTTGAATTTTGTAATTTTCGGAACAAGAGTTTAAATTCTATATTAAAATTTATTATACCAGAAAAAATTCTATTTAAATAAAGTTAAGAATATTATTAAAAAACACTATCAAGATGCTAGCAAAAATTATAATTCACGGTCATGAGAACAGAGGACCCAAAACAGGGCATACCTCAACTACCTTATTAGAATGTTAATAAAATTACAGTTCCCAATCATATAGTGAGTATTAAAATCTATTGTGTCATGTACAACATCATTTCTCATTGTTGATATGTATGTATGTAGGACTAATCTTGTTATTAAAAAGTATAACATACTTCTACCAATAATGCATATGTTTGCTTATCACTTAAAACTAACAAAGGTGGAGAGGTAGAGAGAATAACCTTGATTCTGGAAGAGGTTTCCACTCATGTGGACAGCTGTTTTTGTAGGAAAACAATGTCGCTGAAACCATTGCATTTCTTCCTCCAACACCATCGAATGACATCAACTGTAATACAACAAAAAAAACTAGTAAGACTCAACGTTAGGATGTGTAAATGCATGTATGATTTTGATTCATCCTTAATAAACTAAAGGATACATAGAACACAAGATGCACAAAAATATAAGTTGTGTAAATGCATGTATGATTTGAGGATGAACTCATTACCATTTTGTCTCGTTGAAGGAGGATTCGCTTCGAAAAAATGTTGTAAAGATCCTCTTTCTTGATGGTAGAATAAATTTCAGGGCACTCTGACTTCTGGATTATTTCTTTATAGTCTTTAGGCAATTTGGGCTCCCATTTCTCATAATCCTCCTGTATATACATTAATCAATTAATAAACTCATGTTTCATACTACTTTCTTACAGTTTATTAAACAGTTAAAGGCCATAGTTTAGATATATATATATATATGAATCAAAAGTTAGCCAATTTTGTCACAATATAGAAACTTACCTGAAATTCCAATGCTTTCTTGAGTTGTATGACCACTTCATGAGCCGTTGGTCGTCTTTCTCTCCTGTGATGTAAGCATTTAAGGGCAATCCTTGTAAAGGTAATATATGACTCTTGCACAATTTGTTCTTTGATACCCTCAAACACTAGCTTATCAAGTTTCTCAACATAATAGTGGTGTTTAGCCAAAAAGGGTAAATAAAGATACTCATCATCTAGCTTTTCGGATGATAGTTTCCCACACAATATGTCAAATAAGACCGCACCCAATGAGAATATATCAGACTCTTTGGTTAAGAAGCCTGTTTTTGAGTACAGTGGGTCACGATAGCCAATTGTGCCTGTAACATTGTCGATGACATAGTCTACATCCTGATTTGTTGGACATACTAAGGAAAGCCCAAAATCACTAATTTTTGCTTTCCAATCATCAAACAGTAGAATGTTGCTGCTGCTGATGTCCCTATGTATTACCATTTCTGGACTTGAAACTGTTCCATGAAGAAATTCCAACCCAATCGCAATATCGATGCATATTTTAAGCCGCATCACCCACGTAAGACTATCATCGCTCAAGTACTTATCTAAGACTTCCTCTTGATGAATACTCATAGACAATAATTTTCTCATCCTCTTCATCACAGTAGCCTACAAGACCAATTACATTTTCATGTTTATACTCCATAAGGATTTCAAGCTCTGTCACAAATTCAGCTTCTCCTTCAGCAGATTTCCTACCCAACCGCTTTGCAGCAATGGAGTTATGCCCATGAGTGTGACCCTTGTACACATTCCCAAAATCTCCATCTCCAATGAGATTTTCTTGATTAAAATTTTCTGTGGCCAACTTTATGTCTTGAAGTGACAGTTTGAGGCTGTCCTTGTGGTTCTCCTGTGAATCATTGGACAATCAGTCTATTTGATAAGTAAAGAATAACTGAACTATTTGCCATCTAAAACTCCTTTGAAGTCTCAAAGTTCAGGGTTAACGTTGTAAATCAAGCTTGGTTGTTGCATTTTAGAATTAAATAAGAAATTTATACGTCAAACTCAGAAGGGGAGGGGGAGTGAGGAGGTTTACTGGCGAATTGGTGACTTGGTAAAGTTTAAGATTAAAACAATATGTCACAAAAGTTAACGACTAAAAAAGTTAAATTGTAAGATCATTAATTCAGTAAAAGTTTGAGGTTTTTTATATTAGTTACACAAAGTATAATGTATGAAATGTCACATACTACTATGAAGAATATATGAGGAGATTATAGAGTTATTCAAAAAAAATATGCACCTGACAGTATATGGCTTTTTTAAGTTCATTGATGACAACATCTATTGATGGACGCTCGACTTGAGTCACTGCTAAACATCGAAATGCAATTGTTGAAAATGTGTCCAAAGATTCTGCATTGGGTCCTTTACTTAGAGAAAAGACATGTTCATCCGTTTCTTCCTTGATCTTCTGATCAACAATTTCCATTAGTGTTCCGTTCTCAAAATGATGTCGCGCAATGAATGCAATCCCCTTCTCATTCACCTTGGTGTATATAGGATCATAGGCCAACCTCCCGGTCAAGATCTCAAACAACACAACTCCAAAAGAGTAAATGTCTGATTTTTTATTTAATCTTCCAAACTTCTCATATTCTGGATCCAAATACACATTTGTACCTGCAATCGTGTCGGTATTGAGAGTGCTGGCCTCTTGATCTGCTGGGTGGATTTTGGAGAGCCCGAAATCAGCAATCTTCGCCTCCCAATTTTCACCCAATAGAATATTTGCACTCTTGATGTCACGGTGTATTATCTTTTGTTTGTCTTGATCTGAGTTGGTGTGCATGTAATTCATGCCATGTGCGATATCAAGACATATTTTCAAGCGTTGCATCCAAATAAGATTAGTCATTTTATCGCTGTTTCCCAAATAATCCTCAAGACTTCCTTTAGAAGCAAGCTCATAGACAAGGATCATGTGATCACGATCTTCATCACAAAAACCAAGAAGAGAGATTATATTCTCATGTTTACAGCTAGTCAGAATCTCAATTTCTGCAATGAACCCTTGTTCTCCTTCTCGATTATGAATGCGTTTTATGGCTACCGTGCTAAGTTTCTTGGGAAGATCATATTTATTCTTCCCTTCTATGGAAGATGAATTACTGCTATCAAAATGTTCGAGTTGTGCCTTGTATACCATACCATATCCGCCTGACCCAATGCAATATTTGTCTGCAAACTTCTCTGTTGCCATCTCGATATCATTAAGTCCAATCTTCAAGTGTTCCAAGTTCTTTAACTGCAACATTGTGGACATTCAAAATACAACAACATACTTAAATAAATTATTGAATGAAAAAAGAATCACAATCTGTACTAATTGTGTGTTAATAGGAAAAAGTGATACAACAACTCTTTATTCTCAGCCAGTGGATTCCGTTAGCTTCAATATCAGTTACTGTTTTACTCTTTAAAATAATTTGTGATTTGTGACTAGTGTGCAGGTCCATGGAAGTTCGTGCAGATGGTGTTTTTGATTCCTGGTTTTTGGGTGTTGATCATGTGGTTTGGAGGTGGTCATCTCAATAAATTTATAGATGGTCGTTTATGATTTTAGAGTGGGAGGGTAATGAAGATGAGACATCAAATGTAAAAAACTATAAAGAAGTAAATTACCCTCAGGAGATTGGATGATTTACTGTCAACTGCATTCCTCGAAAGATCCTATAATAATATTTGCAAAAGAATAGGAGATTAGTAGATAAATATAACAGTTATTATCAGATAAAGTTGATAAGCAAGTTGAGTTTCTTACCGGATTTTCATAGATTGATTGAAGTTTCAACGCTTTCTCAAGTCCTTTGACAACCTGATCTATATGTGGACGATCTGCTCTTTCCTCTTTTATGCAGCAATATGCTGTTTCTGAGAAGATTTTTAATGATTCTTGATCCATCTGATTTCGTAAATGCGGATCGATCATATCCTCCAAATTAGATTTAGCCAGTTGACTTAATAACCCCTCTCCCAACTCTTCATCTGGAAGAACTGCACTCCTTCCGCACAAGACGTCCAATAATACAACACCGAATGAAAACACATCTGACTTGTGGGTCACCCCACCAGTTTTTTCATATTTTGGGTCCGTGTATACATTCTTAACAATATCACGAGTAAGAAGAAGACGGAGCCTCCGAGCTACTGTATTTTTCAACGAAAGTTCAAAACCAGATAACTTGGGTTCCCATTTGTCATCAAGTAAAATATTCGAGCTCATGATGTTGCAATGTATGACACTAAAATCTTGCCCAGGATCATAATGGATGTAACTCAATGCCTTCGCAACACCAACACATATCTTCAACCTTTGCATCCATGTGAGGGTCCGGTCACTCAGATATTTTTCGAGACTTTCGTTGGCCTCCTTCTTGTATATGATAAACATACTAATCTCGTCCTCATAAAACCCAATAAAAGAAACCAGATTTTTATGTTTGAGATTAGAAAGCATCAAAATCTCGGTCCAAAACTTTTTACCATTGTCTTTTACATGTTTAGTATCGAACCACTTTGCAATAATATCGATGAACTGTTCAGAATGCAAGAGACGGCCTTTGTAAAGCCTTCCACTGCTATATTCTCTAATGATATTCTCTTTAGCATAAGAGTGTTTAGCATAAGAGTTGGTTGCGGATGCTATATCTTCTATGCTGATTCTTAAGTGAGAAGAATATTTGAGGGAAGACATTGTCTTTTTGCTGACATGGGACTCAACACGTGTAGATATGGAAGTCACTGATCCCTATATGTACCAAACAAGCCAACATTACCAAGTGTGCAGATTCACAGGGTGAAATACGTATATTGAGGGTATCTTATTAACTACCTAACAGTTACTAAAGAGAACAATAGTGAGACATGTATTTAAATGGAATTGTGGACAGCTGATCATGTCCATGTTGGCTTCATAGAGAATCTTAATTATATTTTTGTAAATGGGTTTAGGATTAATTTGTTTGAGGAAAAATTAAGAGAGAAAGCTTTGATAGATTATATAGAATTGTTTATTTAGGAAGTCGGTATTATTAAAAAAAAAAAAAAAAAAAAAAAAAAGTACGGAGTATTAGTAAAAAATAATAATGAAGGAAAAGAAAGAGAAAAAGTGGTTGTGAAATGAGACGTGGCCACAGAAAATGACTTGGCTAAGGAATCAAAATGAATGTGTTTCAAATAAGCTCTAATCATATTTTATGTCAACCATAAAGTTATTGAAGTTTTGAAATTGTTTTAGTTTTTTGAAAATGTTTAGAATGGTCGTGGCTAAAGTATTCATATATGCATTATCATGTTATAGTTTAATAACTAATTAACATCCACCTATTGAATAAAAATATTCATATATGCATTATCATGTTATAGTTTAATAACTAACATCCACCTATTGAATATTACTACTTCTAACCAATTTTATCTACAACCAATTAATGTAATTTTGAACATAAAAATTAATCATGAAATAATAATCAAGTTTAAAAAGTGTTTTGTTCACGTCACTTTAACATAAAAAGCTCACAAAAATGAAACACTATTGTAACTTTGAGTGATTTAATAATAAAAGAAAAAGTTATAGTAATTACATTGGAACAAATCTCAAACTCGGTATCTATTTGATTATTTTCACCTTTATATGAAATTGGGTCCAATTTTATATGTGTATTTCTCTCTACCAAACACATTTTTATACCTTGAAACCTAATTAGTATAGTAATAAATAAATAACAAGAGTTAGAAGAAAAATATAGTAATAAATAAATTATTATTATAAATAAATAACCTTTTTATACCTTGTCATGATTGGATGATGTGTCTTCAACTTCGGTCGCAACTACTGAATGTTCCTTTAATATCATAAATACAGAAATAAGTAAATAATTTTACTCATAGTAATATTAATATTATCAATAAATAGAGATTATTTATAAAAGAAAGATGATAGAGAAAAAAACTGTCTTACGACATTTTGAAGTTCCAATTGAAGTTTCAAGGCTTCCTCAAGTCTTGTGACAACTTCACTTATATCCGGGCGTTGAGATCTTTCTTCATTCAAGCAATCATATGCTGTCTTCGTGAAAACGTTGAATGATTGTGGATCCATTTGTTTCAATAAAACCGGATCAATTATTTCATCTAGTATTTTCTTTTTATAATGAAAAAGGGCCATTGGGCCCAAATACTTATTATCTGCATCCTCACTTATCGATTTCCTACCACAAAGTAGTTCAAACAATACAATCCCAAAGGAGTAGATATCTGCCTTGTGGTGTGCACTTTTAGTCTCAATATGTGTTGGGTCTCCATACCCTTTCACATACACAAGTCTATTAGTATGAAATGAATGGTGCCTTTGAGAAGCCTTAATCTTCATGGAACATTCAAAGTTAGATAACTTGGGTTCCCATTCATCATTTAATACAACTCTGCCACTGGTAAGGAGCCGATGTATTACGCTGAAATCGCGTGGCTCGTCATAATGAATGTAGCTCAATGCATGCGCAATACCAACAGATATCTCCAATCTTCTCACCCATGTCAACAACATCGGGTCACTTAGATATTGGGTGAGACTTCCCCTGGTCACATCCTTGTAAATGATGATCTTCTCATGATTCTCATCACAAAACCCAACAAGAGAAACCACATTTTTATGCTTGAGACTAGAAAGCATTGAAATCTCCATCCAAAACAGCTGTTCTACTCCATCCAATTCTTTCTCAAACCTCCGAGCATGGATATCAATCAACTCACCGGACCACAAGAGCTGTCCCTTGTATCTCTTTTCAATTCCATCTTCTCCGATGAGATTTTGTTGAGCGAAGTTGTTGGTGGCAGATAGGATATTTTGAAGGGGGACTCTGAGGTGAGCAAATTCATTCATTATCTGTAAAAAAGTCAAGTTAAAATGTGAGTTAGAAAAAGGGAGTATAATAATGCCTACAAACTGTTTGATAAAATTCCTGAACCATGTCTAAGACATTTTAGGTCTAATTCTGTATATATCTTGTGGTTTATAGTTATTATGTTTGTGGATAGTAATTAAAATACTCTTAACATTCTTTAGAAGTTTAGGAAGTGATCAAGTGAATGATGGTCTTATTAAGTTGAATTGTTTTGGTTAATGTAGTCAATACTTGCTCGTAAGGTGTTTTCAAAGGATTTGGTCCAGAATCAGAGGGTGTAAGTATGGACTAAATGGGCGATACTTTGTCTAGCTGATGCAGTTTTGATTGGAATTGTCTTGTTTGGTTCCCTCATTGCATTCGAAGACAATTGTTAGGCAGAATAAAGAGGCCAAGGGATCATATTAAATAAGTATACTGACAAAACTGAAGGCTAAGATAACCAAGGTTATGGGTCATATTGAGAAGGTTGTTGTTTCGTTTTCATGATGTTTTGTTTATAGGCCATCATTTAGCTACCTTTTTCGTCTTTTTAACATGTCGGTTTTTGGTGTTTCAAGGTGCTTATGGGATATTAATGTTGCTTATATTGGCTGAGGTTACTAGGTATGTTGTGTTTAATCTCTTACATTAACTTCAGTGCGTGTCAGGCTGGGTGACTATCAAGTCTTAACCAGTGGCTTTCAAGTCTTAACCAGTGACCTAATCGACCTTTTTTCTTATCAGTTATTCGTTTTTTATCGCCACACAGAGGCAAACCATAACCTGGACTGACAAATTTACAAGTAAATGAGTCGAACGCGTATAAGGGAAGTTGCTTCTCTTCTACTCAATGCGTCATAAGTCCCTAAAAGTTTATGCTTTGAGGTTAAACACACAAACAAAAAGAGGATGGACAACTCACATGTAGCTTACATGTAATTTTGAAGAAAGTTAGTTTTGATCTACAACTTGGTGTCTTGGACAAGCTACAGTGCAAGGCCATATATACTACCTTGTGTATATCGTAATGTACTTGTTGAACTACAGGTATATTTTATAACTATACTACTTTTAAAATTTTGATTTTACTTTGTAACTCAGCAATCCCCTGGTTTCTAATTTTAATCTTCTACCAGGGACACTCCCCCAGTTTCATATAAAGGTTTGGAGGATGTCCTATCAAAATCTCGGTTGGGTGGTCATAGTTCACAAATGTTTGCAAACATCAACAAGTACTTTTTACTATACCACTTTTCTTTTTTCAATGTTTTAAAACCCGGTTCGACCCGACTAGTTCAACCAATCGAACCGGTTCTGGCAAAGATAACGGGACAAAAGAAACCGGTTTTAAGAATTCAAAACCCAGTGTGACCCGCCGGGTTTTACCTGGTTTGTCATTAAATCTTTTATATGTGTTCCGGATTGCTTTTTACAAGTTTTTGAAAGCTTTAAAAGCTGTTTAGACAGGTTTTTATGGTGTTTTAAACACGTTCTATATGCTATTTGGATAGCAGAAAGATGGGCTGTTTGGACAGGCTTATATGCTGTTTTAACAGCTTTTTATATGTTGCTTGGACATTGCCTTTACATGGCTGTTTGGAAACAAGTTTTTGCAGCAATTACATGCTCTTTTTTCTAAAAGCAATTACATATTTGTATGTTGTTTTTTAGCAGCAATTACAGCTTCTACATGCTATTCCAAGTTTCCAACACGGTTTTTTACAGAAACCATGCTTTTTTTTTTTTTTTTTTTTTTTTTGTTTGTTGTTGTTGTTGTTGCTGTTGTTGCAGCAATTGCATGTTTGTATGCTGTTTTTGTTACAGCGATTGGCAATTAGATACTTTTAAAGGTTTGTATGCTGTTTTTTAGAGCAATGCTGTTTGGACATCAGAAAGTTGGAAGTTTGGACAAGTACTACGTATGCTTTAATCTTAGAATAGTTCCTAAGAGTTAAAACTATAAATGAGAATACAAGTGTGTTAAACTGCTAGTCGAATGGTCTAATTGTGAAACTAATCAGAGGCTAATAAGGTACTAGGATTGAATGATGAATTAATAACCAAAGAAAAGAAAGTGAAGTAGGTTTCTTTTGTTTAATTAGACATGTGGGTCCTACTAGTTTAGGCTCGTTATTGCTGCTAAAAAACATTTGGAAACTTGGAAACTTGGAATAGTTTAGGCTCGTTATTGCTGCTAAAAGAAAGTGAAGTAGGTTTCGTTGTTTACGTAATCCAAACCCATATTATTTGACCCACCACCCACACCAAAGCTTATTTGCTAATCAACCATTTTACATAAACAACTGGCTTTTAGCAACTTGCTAGGCCAACACAGTTATCAGTTAAAGCAACAACAAATCATTTTTGGTTAGTTTTCATTCAAGCATTCCATTCAAATGAGTACGTGGTGAAGAAAAAGACTAGCGAGAGTCTTAACATGAACCAAAGTCACCTACAACTAACCAATGAACCAAAGGACGGACGAACCCACTAACCAATGTAGATACCAAGAGGTAATGAGTCAGTAATTTAGTTTCTGTTTTATTCGAGCTAGCTACTTTGTATCGCTATGGTAGGAGTTTTGTCTTGTTTTTGTTTTTGGTTTGTATTGTCAATTCTCTTTTGGGCCTCACTCTCTTTTAATTATCTTGATTATTAAGTGGGGCGCCTTGTATTGTAATTTAGTCTCTTTCGAGGTTCAATGTTATGTTGCCTTTCCAAAAAAAAAGTCACCTACAACTAGCATATAAGAAAAAGTATTGATCATACTCAACTATAAATAAAACCCTAACAAATAAAATAATACTACGGGCGGAAACTTGGAATAGCATGTAGAAGCTGCTAAAAGAAAGTGAAGTAGGTTTCTTCTGTAAAAAACCGTGTTGGTTGATTAGCAGGTTCACTTTCTTCTGTAAAAAACCGTGTTGTAAAATGAGAATACAAGTGTTGCCTTTCGAGGTTCAGTTGTTTATATAAAATGGTTGATTAGCAAATAAGCTTTGGTGTGGGTGGTGGGTCAAATAATATGGGTTTGGATTACGTTAACCATCCATAGTCATATTCTCTTTCTTATTCTTCATATACTAGTTTTAAACCTTCATGCATGCACACAGTTGTGACGAGTTTTTTGCAAAAATGTTTTGGTTTTCATCATTGTTTGCAAACATGGGTTACTTAAGTGAGATGACTTCCTTCTCCAAAGTTTCATTTTAGCCCTCTAACTCGGGGTTTTTTTATTTGTATTTGTCTTCTCTTTTGAATATTGTTTCAAACATTTATCTTATTTATTTATGTCAAACATTTCTCTTCGAAATAGGATAATTTTTTTTTTTTTTTTTTATTCTTTTATTTATAACCCATATATGTTTGGCTAGTACGCATATAAGGTTAATATTGTTTTATTGTTTTTTCTATTATGCATCAATGACTTTAGTTGATCCGAATCCGGACTCGAATGGATGGGGTTGGTCTTTATCTAAATTTACCCGAACCCAAAAGTTTTGTAGGGTGGGGTGCGGGTGGGTTTTCTTTCGGACATGATCACAATTGACCCGACGCGAATGAAACCGAACCTCACTAATTAATTTGACCCTATTCACATCCCTGTATGTAGCCAACACCAACTTACGTGGTAGTTGGGAGTTAAACGTTATAAATTAGTTTCCTAAGGCGTTTAACTTTTGATAATTTTGCTAGTTTGCGACATTTGATAATTTCAAGATGTAAATAAAAGAAATTCTGAAAATATCAAGAATTGCTAAATTTTAAAAGAAATCGGTGACTTTAATTGCTGTGTATAGAGCGAAAGTCACCGGCTCTAGTTAATATACATTCACATAATTACCTATAAGCAAGAAATGCAGCCCACAAATATTATTCACGTTGTTGAGTACTATTATCTCTTTGGTTTGTTTATATTTATTCCTCCATAGGTTTCCTGTTTGTTAATTACTAAAAGTTTTGAGTCACATAAGAATAAACTATAATAGTGAGGTGATAGTTTTCTTATTAAAAAATATAATAATAATATTGGGCTTTTATAATTGAAAATTTTAAAAAAGAGACATGCTATAAAAACTAGAAAAATCATTCACATGCTCTTGTGTAAGTTAGATGTTATAATCCCTTGAAAATTTATGCGCTTGAAAGAAACTTAGTGGGTCCAGCAATCAACTATATATTTGCTATATTTTTATTTGAGGATAATTTGTCTTCAACTTTTGTAGTCAATTCGCTACAATCCTTCATAAAAAAACACAAGCAATGAATCGGGGGCACAGACAAAAATCAAACACCACAAAAAGAATCACGGACCCATATTTATAGCAAAAGATTATAGCTAATATATTCCTTTTTTGTTTATAATTATAAATAATTCATAATGGTCTTGCATCTTCGTCAATAACTATTTTTATTCATACAATATAAAATGATAATTATACGAAAATCTGAACAATAACTCGGTAATAAAATAGGATTAATTATTATTATTTTAAATTCATATGAAAAACTTCTCACTACTAAATTACTGCATAATATAACTGTTATGGATATTTATTCAATTACAATAATATAAAGTCTTAAAAAGTGGTAAATATAAGAAATTCATAAAACTTGTCACTAACTCGTATAGTATAGCCATACTTATTAGCCAATTTGCACTCAAATAAACAGATAGTAGTAGTACTACTTATTGCTCGTATGATAAAAAGATGGAAGAGGAAAAACTGTCTTACCGCATTTTGATGTTCGAGTTGCAGTTCCAACGCTTTCTCAAGTCTCATGACAATCTCATCAATATTTGGGCGTTCTGATCGTTCTTCATTCAAACACTCATATGCTATTTCCGCGAACATGTTAAATGACTGAGAGTCCATTTGACTCCATAGATCCCAATCAATCATTTCATTGAGTTTCTTCTCCCTATAATGGGCAACGGCCACCGAAGCCAAATACTTATCATCTTGGTCGTCTTCGATCACGGCTTCCCTACCACACAGTAGTTCAAACATTACTATCCCAAAGGAGTACATATCCGACTTGTGGTTTGCACTTTTTGTCTCTATATATATTGGGTCTGTATACCCATCCGTACTCCACACTTTATCAGTATTGAAAGACCGGTGCATTTCAGATGCTTTGATCTTCAGGGAACGTATAAAATCACCTAACTTGGGTTCCCAGTCATCATTTAGTTGAATCGATGAACTGTTGATGTTGTGATGTATTATGCTAAAATCGTGTGACTCAGCATAATGAATGTAGCTCAATGCTTGCGCAATACCGACAGATATCTTTAATCTTCGCACCCATGTCAACAACATCGGGTCACTTAGATAGTTGTAAAGACATCCCCTGGTATCACGCTTGTAAATGATGACCATCTCGTCATTATCATCACAAAACCCAACAAGAGAAACCAGATTCTTGTGCTTGAGACTCGAAAGCATGGAAACCTCCATCCAAAACTGTTGGTCTCCATCAAACCATTCTTTATTTAACCTCCGAGCAAAGATATCAATCAACTTACCGGACCACGAGAGCTCTCCCTCGTAATCCTCTTCAGATGCATCTTCTCCGACGAGATTTAGGTAAGAAAAGTTGTTGGTGGCGGATAGGATACTTTCAAGGGGGATTCTTAGGTGAGCAAAGTCATCATGATTGACTGAAGACATCATGTATGTATTTGCTTGTTTATTTGAACAAAAAAGGGTGTGTGGGTTGTTAAAAAAAAAAGAAGTGAAGAAGTGTTTGGGTGATATACATAAAAATCTGTTCGGTTTGTGTTTGGTATATACAGAAGATGTGGATAAGTATGTGTTCCTTGTTATCTTTAATGAACGGTGGTCTGGTTTCTGCATTATTAGTAGACTATTGACTTTTTGACCATTAACAAAACAACAAACATCAACTACCAGAACAATAATACTACGCACAATGTAGCTTAATGCCTAGTAGTCTTTATATATTGTTTATATAAAACTTTGACAGATAAGGGATGTGGATGTTGTGTGGTTAGAATTATTTGGTGATACTCTACATACTTTTTGTGACAACCGGCAGTTTAGGGAGCCATTTTAAAAATCCGCATTTCGATATAAGTTCGTTTATAATTTTTATTTGAAATTTTCATTTCACAACGAACTTGTAAGACCTATTTTATAGAAATTTTATTTAATGACGTTATGGTATTCGTGAATTATGTTCATAATTCGTTTCTGATTATGTGATCGGTGATGTATATTTGAATTCTCACTTGGTACTACGTTGACTTTGGCACTAGGATTACCTAACATAGTTTTATGATTCGTCTTAACGAGTCCGTTATTATTTTAATTGATTACGAGAGGTTCTCGTGTAATATGGAAATTTTAAAATGAGTTCGGGTTCGGGCCACGTGTTTTTACATTTACCCATGTTACCCGCTCGATCGTAATAATATTATTATTATTACTATTATTATTATTACACTTATTATTATTATTATTATTACATTTACTTTAAAAAAAAAAAAAAAAAAAAAAAAAAGGAGAAAAGCTAATAAGGGACGTTTGGGTCCTGTTTCACCCACACACACAAACTCACACTCACTCATTTCTTATCTCTCTCTCTCATCTATTTCTTCCCCAACCAAAACCCTAACCGCCGCCGACACTATTCCGGCCACCACCGCCGTATATCCGGTCACCCAACAAAACTAAAACCACCATTTTATTCCTCTCTTTCCCCTCTTTCTTTTGGTATAAGAAACTTGCCCTAAAACCCACATTAACACCACCAAATCTAGAGTTTTATGTTCGAATTTTTGGTACTTTACTAGATCCGTGCTTTTGGAGGATTTAGAAGGTGAGGAGAAGCTTTTTCATTAGTTTTGGGAGCCACGAATTGGTTTCATTCGTGGCTACATGTACGATTTATTGGAGAATCGAATGGGTATTCGAATGGAAATGATGTTTTGTGAATAAAAGATGGTTTGGTATCCGGGTTTCGTGGGTTTGGGTCGTGGTCGACTTGGAACCGAGAGCAAAGCTCTCGGCTTATTTTTATTCTTTTCTCGATTCAAGCCTTGTGTGGCTATGGTCTTTGTGGATGATTGATTGTTATGGGTGTAATGTTGTCGAGGGTGTTGTGACCTCGACTCGATGCTAGCCGAGACCATGTGGTCTCGGGGTTCTCTTGTGCTCTTCGGCCATACCGAGACCCTCAAGGGGGGGGGGGGGGTTCTCGTTGAAGTGTGGTTCGAGCCTTGGCTCGTATGAATATTGTGGTTCGACCCTTGTGGGTCGCGGCCTTGAGCCGTGTAGTATTTTCCTTGTTGCCGAATTGACCATTTTGGGTCGAATGGATTATGTGATTTATTTGGTTAGCTCAAGTGAGCTATGTTTGGCTTGTGTTGTGGCCGAGACTCAATGGAGTCGTATGGCCTCGGGTTCGGCTTGGTAAACCGACCCGAACACCAATTTGGTTAATGTTATTTTGTGAATAAATGTGAACTAAGTGTTATATTATTTTTGGTTATAATTGTCGTTGGTATATATGGTTGTTGTGATATTATTTTCTCGGCCGAATACTTTGGTCGAAATGAATATTGGTTATTGGTTATGGTTTAATATTGTGAAGTTGTTGGCGATTGGTAATTGTGGATGAGGACCGGTTATGAGACGGTCGTTAGATGACGGAGATAGGTTAGTCGGGTACCGTAGTCGGACCTTATTGTTGTAGCCCGTGGTTGAGATTGTGATTGGACGGAGTTTATTATTTATGACTTTGGTTTATTATTGGACTTGGACAATGAGCCGAGAGTCATGACTCGGACATATGACCATTTCGTGTAACTCAATAAACATTAAAAGTAAAACGAGAATAATAAAACTCGTAATAATAATTATTAGTAATATGAACGTTTATACGAAAGTATATACGTGAGTAACGTATATATAACTATATAAACGCGTATATTAATAATAATAATAATCACGAGTTGTATTATAAATAATACGATTAGATACATATTATGCTACGAAAGTGGCGTAATATTAATTAAACGTATTATTATTATTAGAAATTGTGTTATAAACGGGAAACTCCCGACAATTATGAAACGTTTAATAAAAAGTCATTTTGGATATATAACGAATAAACTTATTGAGTTAGGCGAAATTGTCGTCACTCGGGTCCAGGTAAGTTATTATTTGCGACATTCGTGTTGTCTCGGATATATGACGACTAATATAGACATTTTCTATAAGTAAATAACCACCCAACCGTAAGGTTGAGCCGTGTTGTTTGGTTATATGAAACGAATATATTAGTGGGCATCGTATCCTACGACGCCCATAGGTTGTAGTATATGTAAAGGGTAATAGATTGCGAGTGTATATATCGGGAAATCTGGCCAATTTGACGATATATACGAGGAATTTATTAAACTATGATATATACTATATAGTAATTACGTGCTATATGCTTTATATGTGCTTTAGATTGGGTGTAATCTTGGAACGATATATTACGTAAATAAACCTGAGGATTATCAAATCGACGGATTTGGTAAACGTTGGCGATTTATTTAAATGATATATTGGGCTAATATTAGATCTATAGTTTATTATATCTTCTACGTGTGATCTTGTTGGTTTGTTTTGAGTCGACCCACCACCCGTATGGATACCAAACGCAAATACACCAAACTAATACGAAATGGATTTTCGGTAATAAAACGGATTCTCGTCCGGGTTTGGGAATATTATATATTTGAGGAAATGATTTCTGAAAGAGTTAATATTGTTAGGTCGTGCCAAGTCCGTAGTTGCTGTTTCGTGAGTTATCATACATCTTATTGCTACCTACCTCGTCTTGCTATATTTCTGGACTTGAGGTGAGTCATAGCCCCGCTTTTTACTCTTGAACTATGTTTTCAACGATTGGGGTGAGAAACGTGCAAATCATTTTACGTGGACTATTATCGCTTTTATATTCTTTCTAAAACTTGCTATGCGTATGGACTAGGATCTATTGTCAGCTTTAGTCACACCTTTTGTGTGTACTATTCAAGGTTGGCTTATTTGGTTATTTGGATTGTCAGCTTTAGTCACATATTCGTTGTGTGTACTATTCAAGGTTGGCTTATTTGGATTGTCAGCTTTAGTCACATAGTTTCGTGTGTACTATTCAAGGTTGACTTATTAGATACCATAGTGTGCACCTATAGGTTATTATTACTTCGGAGGTTATCCGAGTAATTATTGGTATTGCGGGGGTTACCCGAATACTTATGTTGTTACGGAAGGGTATCCGTGTGTTTTGGCTATTATGGAAGGGTTTCCGTGTGTTATGTTGAGAGCGGAGGGTATCCGCAGGCTTTTAGTGAATCCTTAGTCTAGCTAGCAAGCGTTTTGCGTACATGTCCACTATATTATTAGTTGAACTTAAACCTATGATCTCACCAGCGAAAGCTGACTTTTAGCACGTTTTCTCAGGTAATTAAGTGTTGAGGTGCATGCTTGGATTGGAAGGCTCGGCTGTGGCACACGGTTATGGATCTATATTTTCTAAACTCTGATAATTAAATTTGGACCTATTGTTATTTTATTTTGGGCCTAACTCTGAATGATGTTGGGATAAATGTAAACCTTAAAACCCCGTATTTGGTTGTGTTTTTACTATGTTTGCTTTATCTCGTTCTATATTGTCTTGTGTTGGATACCAATCCCCGTAGCACCCCGAAAGCTTGTTGAGTCTTCCGCTGTATCAAATTTTGGGGGTGTTACAGATTGGTATCAGAGCCAAGGTTATAGAGAACTAGGTAAATAAACGCCTAAACTATAACCGTATTTTTATAGAAAATGATCCTTAACTACCGCCCGCCAGCCCGCCAAGCCGAAGCATCTTCTATTAATTGAGGTATTATGAGATATTCGAGATGATTTGAGGTTTATGGATTTTAGTATTAAGATGGCGTTCTTGAGGATTTATATGGTCTATATGTTTTATAAACATTTTTAGAAATGCGGTGTTTGAAATTCTTTTATTAAGATTATATGGTACTATTTGATGTGCATATTTGGTACGATTTTATGAGTTGTGATTTAAGTTGTTTTGAAACACTTACACCTACCCTACGCCGTTGTCACAGACTATGGCCTCCCATGTGCCTGATGTCGTCGAGGACATCCTTACTGCACCAGTTTTACCTGCACAGTTCACTATGGCATCTGATGACCCCTACCAGATGGCCATGTCTACAGCTATTGTGTCACAGGCAGCTTCTACTTCAGCACTACCTGCTGCATCTACGCAGGGACCCTCATCTTCTCTAGGGCTCCCTGGTACATCGAGGCAGCTTACTCTTCATCAGGCTTTGGCTCGTGTGGCACCACGCTTTGCCCACCGAGCTACAGCACGCATGTCGGTACGCCCTACTCCATCACCTTTACAGATTGATGCTCATTCTCTTCTGTCTGAGGCGCCACCCACATCATTGCGTCGTCGTCCTAGATCACCTACTACATCTCCACATGGTTCACCTAGTAGGAGACGACGAGTGATGAGGTACTCTTCCGATGAGGAGGAGGAGTACGAGGGTGAGGATGAGGCTGATGACCCTGAGCGGGAGGATGACCCTCAGGAGGCTGAGCATGGTGATGATGATGACCCTGAGGAGGAGGATGACCCTCAGGAGGATGAGATGCCTGATGATGATGATGATGAGTTAGCACGACCAGCTCAGGCTGAGGAGCCTGATTCACCTGTACACCCGATTGAGCCCGATTCACCTGATCATCCGTTCTTGTTTGAGTTGCCACCTGGTAGTCCCGTTGAGTCGGATGCACCTTCTGAGGTTTCTGCTGAGCATGCAGAGTTAGGTGAGATTGGCAGGTTGTGGACTCAGATTACGGCTCTTGGTGAGAGAGTTACTCATATATCTGAGCGGATTGATAGAGTGACTGTTGAGTTTATTGGGCAGTTGAGGGTTGATATGGTTATGGCTGAGAGGAGGGTTACCGAGATGAGGAGAGTTTTGATGGAGGTACATGAGCATATCGATAGTATTCAGCGAGGGTTTATTACTGCTCGTGAGGCCGACCGCAAGCTTTGGCAAAGGAATGCCGAGCTAGAGAAGGAGGTGGCTGACCTCAAGAGAGACCGAGACACCCATAGCGTGGAGTTAGGATCGTTATGGAGGGATCTTGATGGCTTGAGGCAGGAGTTGAGGATTCTCCGTCAGCCCCGTGGCTAGTTGCTTGAGTTATATTATCTTGTTGCTTTCTTAGCCGAGGAGTGTTCGGTTAGAAAAGCTAGTTATCATATTTTGATGTATTTTGTTTGGTATTCGTCTCTTTTGGAACGATTAGTATGTTTGGTGTTATCCGTTGGTTGGAACGATGTTAGATCGCTATTGTATGATTGATGGTTGTTAGTATATGGTATTATGTGATTTTGGGTGTTATGGAAATTGAGTCCTTATTCGCTTATTATTACATAGCGTGTCGTTGCCATTCTTGCTATGACTTGATTTCGTTGAGATGTTTTGTTGAGCATGTCGATAAGTTCTAATGGAGATTTATGAACTTGTGTGATGTTACAGATCAATGGCACCCCGTCGAAACCCTGTTAGGTCTACCAGGACTGGTCCTGCTGTGACTACTCCTACTCCTGCTCGTCGAGGTCGTCGACCTACTCGAAATGTTGAAACCCCTACTCCTGACAACTTGGACACCACTAACCGTAACAACAGGAATCAAAATGTTGATGTTCAGGGAGACAATGGTCATGTTCCACTTAATGCACCTACTGTGGATCAAGCAATGATCAACCAACTCGTGGAGCAAAGAGTTGCTGAACTACTCGCTGAGTCAAATCATTCCAACAATTCTGCTGGAACTTTTCCACCTGTTCGTGCTAATGGATGTCATTATAAGGAATTCAAGATTTGTGGACCCATTGAGTTTGGTGGAAATGAGGGAGTGGTTTACTTAGTTAGATGGATTGAGAAGACTGAGTCAGTGTTTAATGTCAGTGGTTGTGCGGAGAATGCGAAGGTAAAGTTTGCTTCTTTTACTTTCAAGGATGAAGCTTTGACTTGGTGGAACAACTACCGAAATGCAGTTGGGAGTGATGTAGCATATGCTATGACTTGGGAGCAATTTAAGTCCTTGTTGATTCAGACTTATTGCCCAAGGAATGAGGTCAAGAAGCTAGAGATTGAGTTTTGGAACCACAAGGTGAAAGGTAATGATATGGCGACTTACAATCGTCGTTACCAGGAGCTAGCCTTGTTGTGCCCAGATATGGTGAAAACCGAGACTCAAAAGATTGAGAGGTATACTGATGGATTACCTGTAGCTACGAGGAATGATGTAATTTCTGCTAGGCCCGCAAACATCCATGAGGCAATCACAATTGCTCAACAACTTATGGATTCGTTGGAATTAGAAGAAGCTGATAAGGAGAAGAATGGAAAGAGAAAGAGAGACCGTCACTCTAAGAGTAATGATCACCGAAGCAAGAGACAAGCTAAGGCTTATGCTATTGGGAATGGAAATAAGAAGAATCAGAACGGTGATGCACCCAAGTGTGATCGTTGCCATCAGCATCACACCGGATGGTGTAGTGTGACATGCCAGAATTGCTCAAGGAAAGGACATACAGCTAAGGACTGTAGAGCTCGACCTCTTGCAATGGTTCAAGCTGCTCCTGAGATGAGAAACAAGGCAGATGTTACCTGTTATGGGTGTGGAAAGAAGGGACACTATAGGAATGAGTGTAGAGAATCGCGGAACCGTGGGAATCAAGGCTCGGGTGGTAATGGGTACAATTATGGAAACCGTGGAGCTGGAGGAAATCGTGGACGACAAGATAATGGGGACCAACGTGTGGAAGCTGGAGCCGCGCAAGGAAGAGTGTATGCACTCGGGAACGAGAGAGGAGAAGATCCGAACGTCGTTACTGGTACGTTCCTTCTCAATAATCGTTATGCTTCCATACTGTTTGATACTGGTGCCGATAGGAGTTTTGTGTCCACTACATTTGCACCCTTACTAGAGAAACCCCCGATGGCCTTAGGAATTGGATATGATATTGAGTTAGCTAATGGAAACCTAGAAAGGATTAATACCATCATTCGCGGTTGTACATTAAATTTCTTGAATCACCCTTTCAACATAGATCTTCTACCCGTCACGTTAGGAAGTTTTGATGTAATCATTGGTATGGATTGGTTGTCGAAGTATCGTGCTCACATACTTTGCGACGAGAAGATCGTGCGTGTACCATACGGAAAGGAGGTCCTAAATATACTAGGAGACCGAAAGGATTCTAGGAGCCCATCCCGATTAGCGGTGATTTCTTGCACTAAGTTACCGAAGCTAATAGAGAAGGGATGTTATCTTTTCTTAGCTCAAATTTCTGAGAAGGGAGAGACGAAGAAAAAGGAAAGGTGTATTGGAGATGTGCCTATAGTTCGTGATTTTCCTGATGTGTTTCCCGATGATTTGCCGGGAATCCCACCGACTAGACAAGTGGAGTTTCAGATTGAGTTAATACCCGGTGCTGCACCTGTAGCACGAGCACCTTATCGTCTTGCACCTACTGAACTGGAAGAGTTGTCGAAACAATTGGCGGAGTTAGCAGAAAAGGGATTCATAAGACCAAGTTCATCACCTTGGGGAGCCCCAGTCTTGTTTGTGAAGAAGAAGGATGGATCGTTTCGCATGTGTATTGACTATAGAGAGTTAAATAAGTTAACGGTGAAGAATCGATACCCGTTACCTAGAATCGATGATTTGTTCGATCAACTCCAAGGATCAAGTGTGTATTCGAAGATCGATTTGAGATCGGGATATCATCAACTTCGAGTTCGCGAGGAGGATATTCCGAAAACGGCTTTCAGAACCCGTTACGGGCATTACGAGTTTCAGGTGATGCCGTTTGGGTTGACTAACGCACCAGCAATATTCATGGATCTCATGAATCGTGTGTGTAAGCCATACTTGGATAAATTCGTGATTGTATTCATCGATGACATTCTGATTTATTCAAAGAGTGAGAAAGAGCATGAGGAGCATTTAAGACTCATTTTGGAATTGCTCAGGAAGGAGAAACTTTATGCCAAGTTTTCGAAATGTGAATTTTGGATTCCGACCGTACAATTTTTGGGTCACGTGATTGATAGACAAGGAGTCCACGTGGATCCTGCAAAAATTGAAGCAATAAAAGATTGGGCTGCACTTACAACCCCAACCGAAGTTCGTCAATTTTTGGGTTTAGCTGGCTATTACCGAAGATTCATCGAGGGATTTTCGAAGATAGCTAAACCATTGACCAAATTGACTCAAAAGAGTGTTACGTATGAATGGGGAGATAAAGAAGAGGAAGCGTTCCAATTGCTTAAGAAAATGTTGTGTAGCGCTCCTATCTTAGCGTTACCAGAAGGTAACGAGGATTTCGTCGTCTATTGTGACGCCTCACATAAAGGTTTAGGAGCCGTATTAATGCAACGGGAGAAGGTGATAGCTTATGCTTCCCGACAGCTCAAAAAGCATGAGAAAAACTACACTACCCATGATTTGGAACTCGGTGCTGTGGTTTTTGCTTTAAGAATATGGAGACATTACTTGTACGGAACCAAGTGTGTTGTATTTACTGACCATAAAAGTCTACAACACATCTTGAATCAAAAAGAGCTCAACATGAGACAACGACGTTGGATCGAGTTGCTAAGCGATTATGATTGTGAAATTCGCTACCATCCTGGTAAAGCAAACGTTGTTGCTGATGCTCTTAGTCGAAAGGAAAGAATACCACCATTACGAGTTAAGTCATTGGGGATGACTATCGTATCGCCATTACCATCTCAGATACTCGAAGCTCAAACAGAAGCATTGAAAGCAGAAAATAGATCTGCCGAGAACATATTTGGGATGGCTGATAATGAGAAAGGATTTGTTAAGCGTTCGGATGGATTATTATGTTTTGGAGATCGGATTTGGGTACCGTTATATGGAGGAATTCGAGAATTGATTTTGCATGAGTCGCATAAGTCAAAGTACTCCATTCACCCTGGTTCCGATAAAATGTACCAAGAACTTAAGAAGTTCTATTGGTGGCCAAATATGAAGGCAGAAATAGCATCGTACGTTAGTAAGTGCTTGACATGCGCCAAGGTTAAGGCTGAACACCAGAGACCGTCAGGACTACTAACGCAACCAGAACTTCCAGTCTGGAAATGGGAGCGGATTACTATGGACTTCATTACCAAATTACCAAGGACGGCTAGCGGTTGTGACGCTATCTGGGTAATTGTGGATCGTCTGACAAAGTCTGCTCATTTCTTAGCTATTAGTGAAGATGATAGTGTGGATAAGCTTGCAAGGTTATATGTGAAGGAAATTATTTCGCGTCATGGAGTTCCGATATCTATTATTTCGGATCGTGATAGTCGTTTTACGTCAGCTTTGTGGCGATCACTTCAAACGGCTTTGGGGACGAGGCTTGATATGAGTACTGCATATCATCCCCAAACCGATGGTCAAAGTGAGAGGACCATTCAGACGCTAGAGGATATGCTTCGTGCATGCATCATAGACTTTGGTAAAGGCTGGGAGAAGTATTTGCCCCTTGCGGAATTCTCCTATAATAACAGCTACCACACAAGTCTTAAGGCTGCACCATTCGAAGCTTTGTATGGCAGAAAGTGTCGTTCGCCTATTGGTTGGGCAGAAGTTGGAGATAGCCAACTTACAGGCCCTGAGCTTATTTTAGAAACTACCGAGAAAGTAGCCCAGATTCGTGATCGGTTGCAAGCCGCCAGGGATAGGCAGAAGAGCTACGCCGATCAGAGACGTAAACCTTTAGAGTTCCAGGTTGGAGACAAAGTGATGCTGAAGGTCTCGCCTTGGAAAGGTGTAATACGTTTCGGGAAACGTGGTAAACTCAACCCGCGCTACATTGGACCATTCTTGATCTTAGAAAGAATTGGGCCCGTGGCTTATAGGTTGGAATTACCGTCTGAACTGAGCAAAGTTCACGACGTGTTTCACGTGAGTAATTTGAAGAAATGTCTTTCTGATGAAATGCCCGTCATTCCAATGAGGGACATTCGTATTGATGAGAAATTGAATTTCGTGGAGGAGCCGATCGAGATTTTAGATCGTGAAGTTAAACGACTCAAGAGGAGTCGCATTCCGCTCGTCAAGGTTCGTTGGAACTCCCGACATGGACCGGAATTTACGTGGGAACGTGAGGACGAGTTCAGGAAGAGATATCCGAAGCTTTTCACTTCGTAGATGGACATTTTTCCGAGTGAAACCCGGGACGGGTTTCCTTCTGAGACGGGGAGGATGTGACAACCGGCAGTTTAGGGAGCCATTTTAAAAATCCGCATTTCGATATAAGTTCGTTTATAATTTTTATTTGAAATTTTCATTTCACAACGAACTTGTAAGACCTATTTTATAGAAATTTTATTTAATGACGTTATGGTATTCGTGAATTATGTTCATAATTCGTTTCTGATTATGTGATCGGTGATGTATATTTGAATTCTCACTTGGTACTACGTTGACTTTGGCACTAGGATTACCTAACATAGTTTTATGATTCGTCTTAACGAGTCCGTTATTATTTTAATTGATTACGAGAGGTTCTCGTGTAATATGGAAATTTTAAAATGAGTTCGGGTTCGGGCCACGTGTTTTTACATTTACCCATGTTACCCGCTCGATCGTAATAATATTATTATTATTACTATTATTATTATTACACTTATTATTATTATTATTATTACATTTACTTTAAAAAAAAAAAAAAAAAAAAAAAAAAGGAGAAAAGCTAATAAGGGACGTTTGGGTCCTGTTTCACCCACACACACAAACTCACACTCACTCATTTCTTATCTCTCTCTCTCATCTATTTCTTCCCCAACCAAAACCCTAACCGCCGCCGACACTATTCCGGCCACCACCGCCGTATATCCGGTCACCCAACAAAACTAAAACCACCATTTTATTCCTCTCTTTCCCCTCTTTCTTTTGGTATAAGAAACTTGCCCTAAAACCCACATTAACACCACCAAATCTAGAGTTTTATGTTCGAATTTTTGGTACTTTACTAGATCCGTGCTTTTGGAGGATTTAGAAGGTGAGGAGAAGCTTTTTCATTAGTTTTGGGAGCCACGAATTGGTTTCATTCGTGGCTACATGTACGATTTATTGGAGAATCGAATGGGTATTCGAATGGAAATGATGTTTTGTGAATAAAAGATGGTTTGGTATCCGGGTTTCGTGGGTTTGGGTCGTGGTCGACTTGGAACCGAGAGCAAAGCTCTCGGCTTATTTTTATTCTTTTCTCGATTCAAGCCTTGTGTGGCTATGGTCTTTGTGGATGATTGATTGTTATGGGTGTAATGTTGTCGAGGGTGTTGTGACCTCGACTCGATGCTAGCCGAGACCATGTGGTCTCGGGGTTCTCTTGTGCTCTTCGGCCATACCGAGACCCTCAAGGGGGGGGGGGGTTCTCGTTGAAGTGTGGTTCGAGCCTTGGCTCGTATGAATATTGTGGTTCGACCCTTGTGGGTCGCGGCCTTGAGCCGTGTAGTATTTTCCTTGTTGCCGAATTGACCATTTTGGGTCGAATGGATTATGTGATTTATTTGGTTAGCTCAAGTGAGCTATGTTTGGCTTGTGTTGTGGCCGAGACTCAATGGAGTCGTATGGCCTCGGGTTCGGCTTGGTAAACCGACCCGAACACCAATTTGGTTAATGTTATTTTGTGAATAAATGTGAACTAAGTGTTATATTATTTTTGGTTATAATTGTCGTTGGTATATATGGTTGTTGTGATATTATTTTCTCGGCCGAATACTTTGGTCGAAATGAATATTGGTTATTGGTTATGGTTTAATATTGTGAAGTTGTTGGCGATTGGTAATTGTGGATGAGGACCGGTTATGAGACGGTCGTTAGATGACGGAGATAGGTTAGTCGGGTACCGTAGTCGGACCTTATTGTTGTAGCCCGTGGTTGAGATTGTGATTGGACGGAGTTTATTATTTATGACTTTGGTTTATTATTGGACTTGGACAATGAGCCGAGAGTCATGACTCGGACATATGACCATTTCGTGTAACTCAATAAACATTAAAAGTAAAACGAGAATAATAAAACTCGTAATAATAATTATTAGTAATATGAACGTTTATACGAAAGTATATACGTGAGTAACGTATATATAACTATATAAACGCGTATATTAATAATAATAATAATCACGAGTTGTATTATAAATAATACGATTAGATACATATTATGCTACGAAAGTGGCGTAATATTAATTAAACGTATTATTATTATTAGAAATTGTGTTATAAACGGGAAACTCCCGACAATTATGAAACGTTTAATAAAAAGTCATTTTGGATATATAACGAATAAACTTATTGAGTTAGGCGAAATTGTCGTCACTCGGGTCCAGGTAAGTTATTATTTGCGACATTCGTGTTGTCTCGGATATATGACGACTAATATAGACATTTTCTATAAGTAAATAACCACCCAACCGTAAGGTTGAGCCGTGTTGTTTGGTTATATGAAACGAATATATTAGTGGGCATCGTATCCTACGACGCCCATAGGTTGTAGTATATGTAAAGGGTAATAGATTGCGAGTGTATATATCGGGAAATCTGGCCAATTTGACGATATATACGAGGAATTTATTAAACTATGATATATACTATATAGTAATTACGTGCTATATGCTTTATATGTGCTTTAGATTGGGTGTAATCTTGGAACGATATATTACGTAAATAAACCTGAGGATTATCAAATCGACGGATTTGGTAAACGTTGGCGATTTATTTAAATGATATATTGGGCTAATATTAGATCTATAGTTTATTATATCTTCTACGTGTGATCTTGTTGGTTTGTTTTGAGTCGACCCACCACCCGTATGGATACCAAACGCAAATACACCAAACTAATACGAAATGGATTTTCGGTAATAAAACGGATTCTCGTCCGGGTTTGGGAATATTATATATTTGAGGAAATGATTTCTGAAAGAGTTAATATTGTTAGGTCGTGCCAAGTCCGTAGTTGCTGTTTCGTGAGTTATCATACATCTTATTGCTACCTACCTCGTCTTGCTATATTTCTGGACTTGAGGTGAGTCATAGCCCCGCTTTTTACTCTTGAACTATGTTTTCAACGATTGGGGTGAGAAACGTGCAAATCATTTTACGTGGACTATTATCGCTTTTATATTCTTTCTAAAACTTGCTATGCGTATGGACTAGGATCTATTGTCAGCTTTAGTCACACCTTTTGTGTGTACTATTCAAGGTTGGCTTATTTGGTTATTTGGATTGTCAGCTTTAGTCACATATTCGTTGTGTGTACTATTCAAGGTTGGCTTATTTGGATTGTCAGCTTTAGTCACATAGTTTCGTGTGTACTATTCAAGGTTGACTTATTAGATACCATAGTGTGCACCTATAGGTTATTATTACTTCGGAGGTTATCCGAGTAATTATTGGTATTGCGGGGGTTACCCGAATACTTATGTTGTTACGGAAGGGTATCCGTGTGTTTTGGCTATTATGGAAGGGTTTCCGTGTGTTATGTTGAGAGCGGAGGGTATCCGCAGGCTTTTAGTGAATCCTTAGTCTAGCTAGCAAGCGTTTTGCGTACATGTCCACTATATTATTAGTTGAACTTAAACCTATGATCTCACCAGCGAAAGCTGACTTTTAGCACGTTTTCTCAGGTAATTAAGTGTTGAGGTGCATGCTTGGATTGGAAGGCTCGGCTGTGGCACACGGTTATGGATCTATATTTTCTAAACTCTGATAATTAAATTTGGACCTATTGTTATTTTATTTTGGGCCTAACTCTGAATGATGTTGGGATAAATGTAAACCTTAAAACCCCGTATTTGGTTGTGTTTTTACTATGTTTGCTTTATCTCGTTCTATATTGTCTTGTGTTGGATACCAATCCCCGTAGCACCCCGAAAGCTTGTTGAGTCTTCCGCTGTATCAAATTTTGGGGGTGTTACACTTTTGCCATTAGAATTGTGTGCAACTAAATGACCCAAGGTTTTGAAACCCGGGTCGACCCGGCCGGGTTAACCGATTCGACCGGTTCCGGTCGAAAAAACGGGTCAAAACAACCCGGGTTTCTAAAACCGGGTTAACCGGTGTGACCCGCCGGGTTTTGAGTGACCCGGGTCAACCCGGTTCTCGAAACCCGACCGGGTTTCATTTTTTCAAAAAAATTTAATAAAAACCCGGGTTGACCCGGTGGTCGAACCGGTTGACCCGGCGGTCGAACTGGTTGACCCGGTCAAAAAAATAAAATAATAATAAATTGAAAACCGGGTTGACCCGGCGGTCCAACCGATCGAACCGGTTGACCCGGTACCCGGTGACTCGACCGGGTCGATTTCGAACCCGGTTTTCAAAACATTGAAATGACCATTTTCGTAGAGAATGTTAAATCAAAATTTTATTAACCACTTGAACAAGCTAGCTAAAAGACAAACCACAATTCCAAAAGTAATATAACTTTTATTTGAGGTTTAAAAAGATAACCATGTGAAAACATCTCAAGAATTGATGATATATAAAGTGACAAGGGTAACATGATTATTCAAGCGATCCAAAACATGTGGCTTTCAATTTTTAAAGCCATTTCGTAAGCCATTTCATCAAGCGCATTACATGCATATTTATATACATTTCATCAACATACACATAATAGGGATTTTTCGATCTAAACCTATCCATGTTCTTTGTTATTAAATTGGCCAATTAATAATAAAATGTATTCACAACCACCTTATATTCATGTGTGTTTAATTTTTTCATCAACTTAATTCTCAACCACCTTTACATTCACACATCAAGTGTGGTAGCTGCAATATTATTCTAGTAGACTATTGAATTTTTGACCTGATTTCACACAAATTGTCTTTAGCGTATAGGAAACTCCCGTTTTATTGATTAATTCAAAGTTTGAATAGTAGTAATAAATAACAAAACAACGAACATCAAGTGCACCTTCTTGGCAACTACTAGAACAATAATAATACAATGTGGTGATATTTAGGCCTAACAATGAGACCTAATATTAGACCTACACTATTAATTTTTTGACAAGTGTAATTCACTTTTTCTCTTTCATCATTTCCACCAATCAAATTTTCAAATCAACCAATCACATCTTTAGGTCTAATTTTAGGTGTAGGTTTTAGGCATCCAAATCATTTTTCTAAAACCATTACCCACATGAGAATATAAAGTTCCAATAGGAAGTAAAGGCCATCAATACCCACTTGCTGCCAAAAAAACAATCACGGATGCATTAACAACTCTGGACCACTTGGACTTGTAGACGATATGAGCAAACTTGCAGACACAAAACCAAACAGCAATACATAGAACCTGATGAAAAAATTCACTGTAACCGAATGTTTATAGGGTCCCTCAACCAGTGTTGCCAATCTATTACTTTATATTTATTTGATCTTTGAAATATAACGTATAAATGCGTGCAACGATGTCTAATTCAGCAACATATACTAGTGTGGCAATCTGACTTATTTACTTATATATGGGGTGTTCAGGTTAAAAAAACGGGTCAATGGTAAAATTTAAAAAAAAAAAATTGTCTTAAAAGGAGAGATCAAACAGGTTAAAGGTCACCCATAGTGTATTTTTAGTGCATCAAATTTCCTAAGTCACATAAAATGATATATATTTTTATGCAATACTATTAGCTTTGAGATTGTTTGATATAATCATGTCTCATCGATCTTTAAGAAAATGGCCTTATTTTAGTGGGGGTTCAGTTTTTATTGAGCGAAATTGGATAAACTAGCTATATTAGTTATAAAAGGGAGCATAAATTGTTGTGATAATGCATCCTTTTTTTTTTTTTTTTAGTGTTTATAGTTTAATCAACATTACGAGTAACCAAGAAGATGGTAATTTTTAATTGCTCATACAGTTTGAGATTGCTATCAGAGTTGGGTTTTATAGAGTGTTTGATGCACTACTAAAGCACACATTATATCAAACAGTTGTGTGCAACTCAATTTAATTACAAGACTTGCAACTTTCTTCTCTAGATTAAGACGGGTCGATTTCATTCAACAACCTATAAATGATTCTTGTGTCCACATCTGTTGTAGTAGACTATTGACTTTTTGACCTACTATTAAGTATGAAAATAATAAATAAATGACAAAACAACAAACATCAATGATGTGCACCTAGCTTCTTGGCAACTACTGTGAAGCCTCACTTTGAAAAATCATTTATGAAACAGTCATTAAGGGCTGCTACTGCCACTTGGTCTTTTTCAATTGAATATACAAAAATTGCATCTCATGGTCGAAATGGTGATCACTTGTACTATGCGTAAACTTGAATCTATACTCTACGTACTTATGCGTTTTAACCATTTTTGCAGTGAACTGTTAAATAAAAAAGTTAACATAACGCACAAAATTCATTATTAATCACTTGAACGAGCTGAAATAGACAAACCTCAATTCCAAATTTAACATAAAATCTATTCGAGGTTTAAACACGATAATCATGCCAAAACACCAACTCAAAAGCAGACGATACGTAAAGTGATATAGTAACATGTTTCATAAAGCCATCCAAAACATGTGGCTTGTAATTTTTAGAACAATTTCAGTGACGTATTGCATCAGACACATTACAAGCATATTTATTTACCTCTGATGATGATAATGAACCTTTGTGGAATGAGTTTTACCTAACAAGAGAGAAAAGAACTTATCGAATGATGGTATTGTGTTGAGATTGTTGTTTCGATTCTTCAGTCACAAGTTTATTGATCGAACCTATAGGAACTTGCTATAGGTTCACTTATTTTAATAGCACTGTTAAATATTACTAATGAGAGATATTGGCCAGGGACTGCATGTTACTGTTGGAATATTGTAAACCCCGTAGGTAATACTTTATTAATGACCATTATTTATAATGGTGAAACCCTAATACTCTAAACCCACAAACCGGGCTTGGGCTTATACTTATCCCTTAACACTCCCCCGCAGTTCGAGCGGCGAAATCGCGAAAGCTCGAACTGGAGTAGTAAACTAAGAAAGGAAAAGAAAAAAACATTAACATAATAACAACAACTTAATCGACTCGTAACAAAACCCTACCAACGGTCGACTTTAGTCGACTGGCACCAACGGTCGGCAAAGTCGACTGGTAACACAACCGTACCAACGATCGACTTTAGAGACTGGTACCAACGGTCAACTTTAGTCGACTGGTAACAAGCCGTACGAACAATCGACTAATAAACAAACGATAAATCAATTATAACCTTTTCTTTTCTTTTCTTTTTTTTTTTAACATAAAACTACCGATCTTATAACCTTCTTTGTTCCAGCGAACTTCAAAGATCCCACCAGAGAGTTGATAGCTTGAGATAATTGACTAGCACATATATTTTGTTGACCTTGTTATAAGTGTCATCATCACTACCATATCATGTTTCAACATCTTAGCAAGATAAATAATTCCAACAGACAAGGACTTTGAGTGGCTGCTCCACGTAGCACTTGAACTAAATTTTAACTGACCAATAAACAATTGGTTTTACCAATTGTTAATTAACTATGGTGCTACAAAGATTGAGACGAAAACCCCACGAGATCAACAGCTAATCTAGATTCTAGTGAAAAACAATTAAATATGAATCACTTTGACAATTGAGTAAGCGGAAGCAAATAATGAAACTGGACGGCAGAGAAAAAAAATGATAGGCGTGAACGGGGGTTTGACGGGGTGGTTTAGGGGAGGTGGCCACCTAGGTCTAAGGATCAGACCCGCTCGGATACCATGTTGGAATATTGTAAACCCCGTAGGTAATACTTTATTAATGACCATTATTTATAATGGTGAAACCCTAATACCCTAAACCCACAAACCGGGCTTGGGCTTATACTTATCCCTTAACATGGTATCAGTAGTAAAACCCTAATACACGCTTAATCACCGCTGGATCTTAAAAATATATACTAGTATTTGATACAACATAAATTTGAATAGCCTAAATCTTGGGTTTTTTAATAATTTTGTAAACACCAAAATAGCTTCAACAAATTAAAATGTACGATTGTTGATACATGTGCTGTAGCAAAGTGGTAATGGAGTTATGCAATCACATGTACACCATATTGTGTGGTCCACGGATAAATTTTCATCTACAACACCTATTGTGAAAAGCTTCAAGAAAATGCAACAAAATTTTGGGTACAAACAAATCAAATAAATTAGAAACGATTTGAAGAGTTACATTACAACATAAAAACTACATTCCAATACACTCACTGTAAGACGGGGTGTAATGGTCACCAAACACCTCACATTAACGTTAGGGTCACATGACTATTCAATACACCACCAAACAGTTGTAATAGTTACCATCAAATCAATCACATAAAAATATCTTGAGTAAACTACATTTTTGGTCCTTGTTGTTGTACCAAAATCTCACTTTTGGTCCAATTTTCAAAATACATGCGATTCCAGTCCTATAGTTTGCGTTTTGTTTCACTTTTGGTCCAATTTTCTAACGGAGTTAGTTTAGTCGTTAAGTCTAATTGTAAAGTGGCAACATTAGTCCTTTAACTTAACGATCGTTTGTAACGTTCGTCCTTTATACCAAATATTGTTTTCAATGTTTGCACCGTTAGTCCTTTCAGTTAGTTAGGCTTTAAAAAAATCGAAAAGAATAGAAAAAAAATTCTAAAAAAATGATTTTTCCAAAAAAAAAAAATTAATTTGACAAAAAAATTTCTAATAAAAATTCGAAAAAAATTTAAAAAAAAAAATTGACGAAAATTTTTTTTTTAAAAAAAATAATTTGAAAAAAAAAGTTCTAATAAAAATTTTTCCTAAAAACTTCAAAAAAAACTCTAAAAAAAATTTGACGAAATTTTTTTTCCAAAAAAGATAATTTGAAAAATAATTTTCTAATAAAAAATAAAAATAAAAATTGACGAAAAATTTTTTTTTCCAAAAAAAATAATTTTCAAAAAAAATCTAATAAAATTTTTTCTTAAAAAATTCGGAAAAAATCCTAAAAAAAAAATTTGACGAAAAAGTTTTTTTTCCAAAAAAAAATTTTCTAATAAAAAATTTTCTTAAAAAATTCGAAAAAAAATAAAAAACAAATTGACAAAAAGCTTTTTTTTCTAAAAAAAAATTTTGAAAAAAAAATTTCTATTAGAAAATTTTCTTAAAAAATTTGAAAAAAAAAATTGACGAAAAAATTTTTTTTCCAAAAAAAATAATTTGACAAAAAAATTCTAATAAAATTTTTTCTTAGAATTTATTTTGAATTTTTTTTTCCCAAAAAAATAATTTGAAAAAAATTTCTAATAAAAATTTTCGGAAAAAAATTTTTCTTCGAATTTTTAAAGAAAAATTTTCATTAGAATTTTTTTTTTGAATTTTTTTCGAATTTTTTAAGAAAAAAATTTATTAGAATTTTTTTTTAAATTATTTTTTTTTGAAAAATAAAAATTCGTCAATTTTTTTTAAAATTTTTTGTCGAATTTTTTATGAAAAATTTTTATTAGAATTTTTTTTTCAAATTATTTTTTTGGGAAAAAAAATTTTGTCAAATTTTTTTTTTAGAATTTTTTTTTAATTTTTTAGGAAAATTTTTTATTAGAAAAAAAAATTCAAATTATTTTTTTTGGAAAAAAAAAATTCGTCAAAAATTTTTTTTTTTTTGGAATTTTTTAAGAAAAATTTTTATTAGAATTTTTTTTTTTCAAATTAATTTTTTTTTTGAAAAATAATTTTTTTAGAATTTTTTTCTAAGTTTTTTGGATTCTTTGTTAAGATTATTTTATAGCCTAACTAACTGAAAGGACTAACAGTGCAAACATTGAAAACGATCTTTGGTATAAAGGAAGAACGTTGCAAACGATCGTTAAGTTAAAGGACTAATGTTGCCACTTTACAATTAGACTTAACGACTAAACTAACTCTTTTAGAAAATTGGACCAAAAGTGTTGTTTACTCAAATATCTTTACACAAAAATACCTTACAATATACCCCACAAAAAAAATAATAAAAAAAATAAAAAAAGATGCACCTCTACACCACTGCAAAAATGGGAGTGGGCGCACGATTAAGACGGGTGTAACGGGGATCATGCCGGTGGTGACAACCGCTCACCATTACACCTAGTCTAACGTGTGGGTTTTTATTAATCCCATTTGATTAAGAATTTTGTGCAAGATATAGTTAATTACATTATAGGTGTCTTTCATGGCAAATTATAGTTATAAAACCAAAGTAAATGAGAGCACACACTACGGTGAAATCGAAAATCAGTGTGATCCACTTCATGTGAGTACAATGTTGGAACATGGAAGAATTAATCTCACATAGGAGCCACAATGAAACCAATATATCTTTATAAGGACTTTCCACCAATGTCTAAAAAATAATTGAAGTCCATAGTAATGGTCTTATTGTTGGGTTTTAGGCCCGTGCTTGAGCTCGATAAAAGTTTGACTCGATCGAGTCAACCTCAAGCTCGAATTGCTTGATAAAAGCTTGGTTTGTTTGTACCCCTATTTGCAACTACTATAGTATGAACAATAATACAATATAAAATATGACTTTGAAAAATCGTAAGTGTTAGTGTTACGATCAAGAAACACCTTCTAGAGGTCGCGGTTGATTGAAATACATCATGGTTCTAGAGAGAGAAAGGTGAAGAAAAGATGTGTTTATTAGATTGAAACAATGAAGCATGCACAATGATTTCCCACACCCCTCATGGAGAGTCATGAGGGGTATTTATAGGCTCATCACACTACATGTTTGCCTAATGTACATAAGTAGTCCCTATGGGTGCGACTAACTACATATCTAGTCCATTTCACTTGTGTGACGTTACTTTTTTAAAAAAGCGAGGCTAACAATCTCCCTCCAAGATATCGTCACACGTGAATGGTTACAATGAGACCAATAAATACATAAACAATGTAAATTACAACAATAGTAAACTATGTTGAAGTTGTTGAAGCGCAGAGTCTCTGTAGTCTAGATACTGAGGCAGACTCGAAGTTCTCTCATCCGATGATCTCGGCATTTGATCTTTGGCACTGACGGCACTGATTTACAAATCTCTGAACTTCAACTGTAATGGTCTAGTTAGATTATTACTCCCTCCTAACTAGTGAGCCTTTATCTTACTTCTGCTCCCTCCTGAACTAACACCCCTTCTTCTATCATGCAGCGGATAAAGTAGACTCAAAACTGTAGCACAATTGTTGTCGTTCGGGGAGTATCATAACAACATAACTCACATAGTATTGCATCGAAGTTGGTAATAAGCCCCGATGCACACACACTACTTCTCCATTCACGATGTTAAGCCCAGTTCTCTTAGTCAATCCAATCACTGAAGGCGAAACACTACTTCTTTTGGCATGTTATTCTCCCTCCTGATGGTTGCGAGGTATCGGAATCATCATAGTGTAGTGTACATGCCATAAATTGCCTTGTACTTGATGCAATATTAAAGCCATGTAAGCATGATTCCGTGAGAATATGTCAAAAAATATGACTCTTTTTCTACAATCTCATCTCTTCCCTTCAACCTACAAGCGACCTTTTCAAATTCCAACCAGCTAGTAAATGACCACTGACTAGAGAAACAACCCAATATAACCAATCTAAAAATGAAGTAAACATCCCTTAGATATGTGACTTAATCTTGTACAATGGTGTGACTAAGAACCTATACAGAGCACTACAACGTAACTCCTTAAAGCATAGGTAAAGTGATGCGTGGGGTTTGCACCAGGCTTTACCTCTCAAGGGATCTTGAGAAGCTTACAACCCCCACCAGGCAGTGTACCTGATCGTTGTAGTATAGTATAATGACAAGTACCGGGGGACTGATCGTTCAGCTAGGAATAGTGTCGCTACGATTAGAAAACCTAATTACTAGTTCTAGTGATGAGAGATGATTCTTTTTTTGTATTTTTATATTTCTTAGAAAGCAAGTAAATATCTCGGGTTTGAAGGATTTGGGCGGAATTAGTTGCTAGTCAACTAACCCAATACTAAAGATTCAATCAAAATAAAATACTAGAAATGAAAATAAACTATATTAAACTAAGGTTGTGAACAATAAGTGGAGAAATGTGTTTACTTAGATTTCACTACTCCCTATATATCTTTTACACGTTAATTACTTGTTATAGTTGCGTGGATGACGAATTGTATTCCTTAATACCATTCATGGGGTGGCGTACTTACTTCCCCAATCCTATGAGTGCCTACTTCACTCCTATGTCGAGCCAGCTAAGAAGCTCCTAACATGGGATCATTCGAATTTACTCATGCATTAAATACAACCAATAAAACCTAGTACACATCGGTTCATGTTTCCTAAGACGTTCAAGCATGTTACCATTTAGAGATCTGCCAGTTTTCTTAAGCCTAACATTGAAATCATTCATCCAATACAACCATAAACAAGTAATCAACACATAATCAACATCTAGGTTTCATTAGATCTAAGCAAACACAAGATAAATCTAGCCTAGCATGGTGGAATCAAGACAAGCACAAGATATAGACAACCAACACATAGACATATTGATTGAATTAAAATAATACTTATCTCAATAGCACATGTAAGCATTCAAGGGCTGAAAACCCTTGAAAAAGCTGTAAAATACGTATATGGTTCGGCCTTAGGGTTTCTCCAAACTTGTTCCTTCCAATAAATGAAAATTAGAAAACTATATATAGAAAATAGAGGCTGACGGTGTCAAGAACAACCTTGTGACGCCGTCATCTCGCCGCCAAAATAATCCTCGGACTGCCTTGATCTACATCTGACGCCGTCATGTTATCCACTTTTCCAGGCCGTCACATATTTAACTCTTGACGCTCTTCTTTGTGACGCCTTCATTTCTGTACTGGGTCGTCATGATATTTACTCTTGACGCCGCCAACTTCTTACTCTTGACGCCGTCACACACTGTTCCCAGCTTCGAAAATTAAGTCTTTGACGTTTTCTTCACTTTTATGCTCCAAAAACGTCCGAATTGCTTCCTTTTCCAGATTTCACTCCCAAAGTACCTAAAATCACAAAAGGAACGATTTAGGGCAATATTTGATCAAATAAATTCAATTTCGGGCTTAAATGACCCCCTAAAAGTGGTTCATTTTTCGTCTCATCATATACCCTTACACTTGAGATTTGCTTGTCCTCAAGCAAATGCGCTTTTATTCTAATCAAAATACAAGTTAGGGATCATTTAACACTAATATAAAAGTAATTACAACAAATAATCGTTCCACTAAAGACCAAAGACAAGCACGGAGGTCATACACAAGCACCTCACAAATAGTGTTTAGATACTCACATCTCTCAAGTATAAATTACAACATGGAAACGAAAGATATCTCTCACTACCTGTCATAGCAAAATAGATTACCATAGGCTTGGGAAAGGATCAAACCTCCACCACATGGCGTAAGCACCTAGGATAAACTATCAAAGAGGTCTTTTAAAGGGTTGTAACGTTAGGTGTAGGGATATGAAATACACGGTTTTGTTGGATATAGGCAGTCTTTACTGGTGGCGAGTTAACAATCTTGGTTAATTACATGTACAATATGGCGTTGCTAAGCCAAGACTAGACTCGACTTAAGCTAATAAATGAAAAATAACAAAAACATAAAATAAACATAGAATGAAACGGGATGGTAGTCCGTATGTTTTTTCTCTTTTCTTTTTCTATTTTTTTTTCTTTTCTTTTTCTTGATTTTTCCGATTTTTTTTTTTTTTTTTTTTTTTTTTTTTTTTTTTTTTTTTTTTTTTTGCATACACTCTTACCCTACCATCCAAAATAATACATCATAGGGAATGAACATTCCCCTTACACTTGAGTTTTTACATACTTTACAATAAACTAATCTAATGACTCGAATTAAGAAAATCAAAACACTTGGAGTACTTTTAAGATTAACGTACATATGGGGGTAATAAATGATGTTCTTCCCCATTACTCCATAAAAAAAGTACTTTACCCATGAGTCCCAATCATCCCAAAACAATATGTACAAGGATATGACTCGACTTAGCAACCATGTAATCAATTAGATAGTTAACTTAGGGTTTAACAAATAACAATAATGCACTAAAAATGAGCGCATACACGGAAGGCTAAGGCGATTTGGGTGTACATTTAAGTGGGGTGTAACAAATTCTTCCTTTAAGTAAGATGCTTGAAGTTATAAACGAAAAGATAGGATCGGAGGGGTGTACTAGGGGTTTCGTGTACTAAAAATGAGTACAACGCTAAGGTGTGGGAAAAATTAATTGACTTTACTAGCCAAGTAATATGACTTAAATGGTCAAGTAATTATAATACGGGTTTAACACAAGGGTGATCCTAATGCCTCTTATCATGTAGTAAATCCTACTACACGAATGTAGTCTCACTAGCGGTCTCGGGATGCATCACTAACGCAAGTTCTAGAATCTAAATGCTACCGGTACACTCATAAGCACTAATAGTAAATGCTTTTCCTATCAAATCTAAAGGCGAACCTCACATATTCGGGTGGAAAATTTTTCTGAATGATACGGTTATGTGCTAGTCATACAATCTCCTATCCATGAGACGCTTGCTATGGCTAAAGTTTCACTCCTAAATGTTGTAAAAAAATTTAAATTTGGCGCTAAAATTGCACTAACAAGTATTTCTCATAGTTTTATTACACATCTACTATCAAACAAACAAACTCAAGCGAAAGTGTATCTGTAAGGTATCATCATTTTACCCTCCCCTTACACTTAGGATGAACATTGTCCCCAATGTTCATGTAAAGAATGTAAAAGTGAAATAAGTAAAACAAATGAAATCAATTACTCCCCTGATTCACTCGGTATGGATAAGGTGGCCAGGTTAGATCTTCCTCCAAGAAAATGAACAATCAAAGCTTCCCTTCCAGAATATAAATCATCTTCTTGTCATACATAACCTATAAATCCTGAGAAAACAAACAAGACAACCTCGCATAAAATCGGCGGCAATCTACATAAGTTACTAAATCCTAGAAAACAAAATAAGATACAATGCTTGTGGAATGAAGTTTGCATATTTCCTGGAGATTATAAAACTTAATAATTCAGCAAAAACTTTAAGACTCCGTTAGAAAAACAAAACTGGTAAAATTTCCAGGTTTTTACACGTGACGCCGTCATGAGCAAGCTCATGACGCCGTCAGAAGTGACCTGCAGAAATTCTTATGTTAAGTTTCTGGAAAATTTCTGGAAAAACTTGGTCCTACTTCCTGGAAAATCCTGCAAAACTTCATTATGACTCGATACAAGCATTTGACTCTAACAAATACGAATATACATGTTCACTTAATATTGTGGAGAATCATGATCGGTTTGTTTCTTAAAAACATATTTGGGGTTTCCCCTTACACTTATCTTTTGCAAAAATACCTTTAGGTGGAGTTAAGACTAGGCCAAAACAACAAAGTAAAGTATTTCCACTTTTTAGTTTAGAAACATGATCTACCAACATTAAAAATAAAGCATGCATACGGAAGCAAATAACAAACAAACAAAATAAAATCACACAAAGCATGGGTTGCCTCCCAAGAAGCGTTTTTCTTTATTTACGAGTCTTGTAGCTAGACTCAAGGTCATGGGTTACTACGTGACCTCATCGTTGGTTCCACTCTCTAGGTCAACTTCTAAACTAGTATCGCTTTCATAGTGTAAGTACTTCGGGTCTTCGAACTCGAAGACATCTTCTCGATACTTAGAATCAAGCTACTAACATCCTTAAAGAATCCACATGATAAATCAGAAGTGTTCTTACACCCTCTCCGAACATCTTCATCACACAAAATAAGTTGGGAACTTATCCTATCAAGCCCGTCACAATCGATTTCCTTAAGGTCTTTTCTCTTGTACGGCGTTTGGTATGAAATCCTCCTAATTCCATCAGCGAAGGTCATGATTCCGTTCCAGTCATCAACTATCAAATTAGTGATTTCATAAAAGGGTGCTCCAAAAACGACTTGTGATAACCTAGGGTTGACTTAGTCTTCGATGTTATCCACAATCGTGAATTCCATAGTGTATGCCATATTTCCTACGAACACCTGGATTTCATGATCTTTACCAACCACTTTCTCTCCCTTGTAAATCATTCCCCATCTGCAGATATTTTTATAATGGAATTGGGACATAAAATTCTTAGGCATGAATATGTTAACGTAGACGTTATCGAAGTACTTATAACCGATCATGCAGGGAATTTTGAGATTATTCGGATCACGCCTCCTTATCTTCCCTGATTCTCCGTCCCTTGATCCATATAGATTCCCCTCAAGAGAAGGACGATACTCGTATACCTCCTCATTACCCCTACGAAAAATTACCTTCTTAACACCATTGGTGAACAATGCACTTCCATCCTTCTCATCAAGGATTACTCCCGATTCATTGATAAATGGTTTCCCAAGAACAAGGTTGGTTAATGTTTGATTGGTGAGAGGGTCCACATCATCGACCACAGTGAGGGCAATATTGTAAACAAGTTCTCCAATCATAATTGATAGATTTCTTATTACCCTTGCATTATCGACTCTCTCGCACACTATGCGTTCTGGGAAGGCTTCTTGGTATAGGTAAAGGGGTATTATGTTGTTTGGGAAGCTAGGATCTATATGACTATCGGTTAAGAGCTTTTCCTTAATGGTGCAGGAGATCTTAAAAACTTTAGGGTTGCTTTCATTAGTCCTATCGCTACTCCCACTGGTAACATCCTCCATTTTTCTCTCGGGCTCCTCTAAAATAGATTTACCCAAAATGGCTGGATTTCTCGTATGCTCTTCCGATCTCTCTTTCCCTTCATCCGATTTGCTAGATTCTTGCGTGGCGCACTACTCGGATGAGTTGGTAGGGCTTCTGGCCAAATCGTGGTCCACCCTTGAGGTCTCATCTTTAGCTGTATGACCAATTTTTTCAGTTTGTTGTTGGTTCAGGTTAGGTGTAGAAGAAGATATCGTGGTGATGGTGTTTACGAAATGGATTGGTCCTAGGGGGTTGACAGGTTATTTTTCTTTTGGTGATAGATGTTTGAATAGCTTACTAGGACTTTTTATTTTCACAGGGGAGGTTGGCAGACTCATGATGGTAACAGATTTGACCTCATCAACGTGAATAGGTTTATTAACAGCATGCTCTTGATAGCAGTTAACAGATTACAAATCTTGTTATTCATATCGGCCTGCTGTTGTCTAAATTTAGCCTCGAGCGTAGAGAACTGTAATTCTTGAGATATAATGAATTTTCGCAAAGCATCTTCACTGCTTTGCCTAGGTATGCTTTGTGATGGAAAATGCTCGGACCAAGTGAGTGGTGAGGAGTCATTGAAGGATACGCTCCGCGTTTGGTACCCTCTGAAATTAGGTTTATCTTTCCATGCCTCATAGGCCTCGTCAGAAGTTCGAGGGCCTCGACCCACGTGTGACGATGTGAATTCATTATAAGCACGTTTTGGAAGCTCTATGCAGTTATGAGTCTCGTGAGGGCCATTACATAATTTACATGTAGAAGCGATTCTGCTTACTTGGCTTGAAGGCTTTTGAGCTTCGTAAGATTTCATGAGAGACTTGACTCGACCTTCAAGTTCCATGATCCTACTGTCGGGGGTGCTAGAGTTGTTCGAAGGCAAAGATATTGCCTTGACCATTTTGTTCAAATCACGGGGATCATTCCAACTTTCGTTGTCATAGAGAGCAAGATCTTCTATGAGTTCCCATGATTGTTCCGCACTTAGATCACGCAGCTTACCACCGGCCGATTGGTCAATGGCTCGCCTTGTGGAGAGATCAATATGGTCATAAAAGATTTGGACTTTGAGCCAAAGATCTATGCCATGATGAGGGACTTTTTGGAGTAAGTCCTTGAAACGAGTCCATGCTTCATAAAGAGATTCATTTTGACGTTGTTGGAACATCAAGATGTCATTTCTAAGCATAGTAGTTCTCCCCGGTGGGAAAAATTGAGCAAGGAAACGAGTGGTGAGATCATCCCATGTGGTGATGGATCCCGCGGGTAAACGCTCAAGCCATTGACTAGCTTGTTCCCGTAGAGAGAATTGGAATAGGCGTAATCGGGTTGTCTCTCTAGTTGCAACATCTAGGTTTATGGAGTCTACGATTTTTAGGAAGTCCTTAAGATGTTGATTTGGATCTTCGGAACGAAGTCCATGGAATGCACATCCGCTTTGCACCAACCGGATGGTGTCGAATCGCAAGGGGGTCACATTGGCTCCGGTGAGCTCAATGGTGTTTCGGTAGCCTTGGTGGCTAGGTCGGGAATACTCTCCTAAGGTTCGGGGCCTAAGAGGTTCTAGTGGTGGGTTTTGTTGTGGTGGGATGACGGGTTCAAAGATGTTCCCATCGTCCATGATGTCGGGTGGTGAAAAGTTACGAAAAAAACACAAAGAAATAAGATAGACTAAAGAAAACCTAAAAATAAAAAATAAAATCTTACTAGAAAGAAATCTAGCAAGTAGACCTAGTAAAAAGAGATTCTAACCTAGACAATAACTATTCCCCGGGCTGCGGCGCCAAAAACTTGATGCGTGGGTTTTGCACCAGGCTTTACCTCTCAAGGGATCTTGAGAAGCTTACAACCCCCACCAGGCAGTGTACCTGATCGTTGTGGTATAGTATAGTGACAAGTACCGGGGAATTGATCGTTCAGCTAGGAATAGTGTCGCTAGGATTAGAAAACCTAATTACTAGTTCTAGAGATGAGAGATGATTCTTTTTTTGTATTTTTATATTTCATAGAAAGCAAGTAAATATCTCGGGTTTGAAGGATTTGGGCGGAATTAGTTGCTAGTCAACTAACCCAATACTAAAGATTCAATCAAAATAAAATACTAGAAATGAAAATAAGCTATATTAAACTAAGGTTGTGAACAATAAGTGGAGAAATGTGTTTACTTAGATTTCACTACTCCCTAGATATCTTTTACACGTTAATTACTTGTTATAGTTGCGTGGATGACGGATTGTATTCCTTAATACCATTCATGGGGTGGCGTACTTACTTCCCCAATCCTATGAGTGCCTACTTCACTCCTATGTCGAGCCGGCTAAGAAGCTCCTAACATGGGATCATTAGAATTTACTCATGCATTAAATACAACCAATAAAACCTAGTACACATCGGTTCATGTTTCCTAAGACGTTCAAGCATGTTACCATTTGGAGATCTGCCAGTTTTCTTAAGCCTAACATTGAAATCATTCATCCAATACAACCATAAACAAGTAATCAACACATAATCAACATCTAGGTTTCATTAGATCTAAGCAAACACAAGATAAATCTAGCCTAGCATGGTGGAATCAAGACAAGCACAAGATATAGACAACCAACACATAGACATATTGATTGAATTAAAATAATACTTATCTCAATAGCACATGTAAGCATTCAAGGGCTGAAAACCCTTGAAAAAGCTGTAAAATACGTATATGGTTCGGCCTTAGGGTTTCTCCAAACTTGTTCCTTCCAATGAATGAAAATTAGAAAACTATATATAGAAAATAGAGGCTGACGGCGTCAAGAACAACCTTGTGACGCCGTCATCTCGCCGCCAAAATAATCCTCGGACTGCCTTGATCTACATCTGACGCCGTCATGTTATCCACTTTTCCAGGCCGTCACATATTTAACTCTTGACGCTCTTCTTTGTGACGCCTTCATTTCTGTACTGGGTCGTCATGATATTTACTCTTGATGCCGTCAACTTCTTACTCTTGACGCCGTCACACACTGTTCCCAGCTTGGAAAATTAAGTCTTTGGCGTTTTCTTCACTTTTATGCTCCAAAAACGTCCGAATTGCTTCCTTTTCCAGATTTCACTCCCAAAGTACCTAAAATCACAAAAAGAACGATTTAGGGCAATATTTGATCAAATAAATTCAATTCCGGGCTTAAATGACCCCCTAAAAGTGGTTCATTTTTCGCCTCATCATAGAGCCATATACCCAAACCAACAAACAGTATATGAAATCCGCCTCTTGGACTATCCACAACTTCGTGTGACACTGAGTACTACAATGTAACTCCTTAAAGTGATAACTATAACCCGTGAGTACTACAATGTAACTCCTTACATAGGGTATAACTAGATAAACCAAGTCTTAATCACTATCATTACCAGTGTTTGCCCAAACAAGCATCTCTGAAAGTCATGCATCCATCCAACCTCTAGACTTTGAGATAAATAAGTACACATGCCCGTGAAATGAACTTTAAACCCAAATAAGCAATATCATACAAAAACTCCGTAGTCACAAAAATCTGATACTAGCTGTTGTCATTTGATTGTGATTCTTGATCAGGATCTTTTAAGCTATACATGGTGTGTTTTGAAGTGAGATAAATAGGTACTAAGATAATGAAATAATGAAATGAATCATGTTCTATAAGATGTAGACCAATAATATCATATGTGTTTTTCGTGTGAAGGTTGAGTTTGTGATATCTTCCCTAATTCTTTAGATACCCCATGTTCCGCGAATCGAACTAGGGTTTTGTATATTAGGTTTTTAACGAAACCTTGAGAAACTCAAAAGAATTTCATTTCTTGATGCTCGGTAAAAAAGCCCTTGAATTTCTAAAATATCACTCCTTACTCGGAAAAATCCCTTACTCGATAAGCATTGCTTACTCGATAAAGCTAACTCGATACTGCTTACTCGGTAAAAACTAACAAGTCCTTACTCGATGCTGCTTACTTGATAAAACCTTACTCGATACTTCTTACTCGGTAAACAAGTCCTTACTCTATAGAAACTTTCCTTACTCGATAAACAATATTCAACGAAGTATAGTTCCACTTACTCGATAGAAGCAAGAAATTCCTTACTCGATAAACGATAAGGATTGTTAGCTTACTCGCTAATGGGCTAACTCGCCAAATAAAGTTCCTTACTCGGTAAGAATGAGCTTACTCGATAAACAGCAGGCTTACTCGATAGTTCAGCTTACTTACTCGATAACTCCGAGAAATACGCTCCCTTACTCGATAAAACCCTTTGTTACTCGATAGAACCGTACTTTTTTCGAGAAAAATTGCCAAAAAACACATTTTTACACCACAAAACACCACGATTCGCCCCTGGATAGCTCTGATACCCACTTGTTACGATCGAGAAACACCTTCTGGAGGTCGCGATTGATTGAAATACATCATGGTTCTAGAGAGAGAAAGTAGAGAGAGAAAGGTGAAGAAATGATGTGTTTATTAGATTGAAACAATGAAGCATACACAATGATTTCCCACACCCCTCATGGAGAGTCATGAGGGGTATTTATAGGCTCATCACACTACATGTTTGCCTAATATACGTAAGTAGTCCCTATGGGTGCGACTTACTACATATCTAGTCCATTTCACTTGTACGACGTTATCTTTATGAAAAAGCGAGGCTAACAGTTAGATAGGTCTTTAAGGGCTGCTTGTGCCTAGTGGTATTATTTTATTGAATATTCAAAATTTTGACTCCACTTGAATCTCATGGTCTATTCGTAAATTAGCAATGCAACATTAACCGAATCATGTCTTCCATGATGTATGGAGTAAGTGAGGTATAGACAATCATACCCTTACAAGAAAGTAGAGAGACTGTTTCTAGAGAACCTCCGTTCTTTTTGCAGAGAATGAAGATCCAACCCTTATAAATATCACTGCTTAGACGATACACTCCAACCACCAAATTTAGCTTCTACTCATTTTTCTTAAAATTCATCACACACTCGACTTATACGGAGTAATTGGCTGTGTTTATTATACAACTTTGTGTATATGTTTTAATTCTTTTAACAAAATGTAGAAACTATGGGGGTTCGAAAGAACCATTTGATGAATCAAGATTATTAACATTTTTCAAACAAGTATAGATCGTTAGATGTGAAAAATTTTAGATAATTTGAAGGAAAAAAAAGCCCACGGTGGTCCAAAATATTTAATTGGACATCACTATTTGAAGCAAAAGTCCTACAACCAAATACTAATCCAATAAAGAGAAATAAAAGTTAAACACGTATATTGTGACTTTTTCTTAAAATTAGTTCATTTAATTTCCACAAATTGACTGATTTTATTTGTATTTTTTTTTTGGTCTCCTTAAAAAAATTGTGCATTGGGAAAAAAATCACAAATTATCTAAATATCCTATAAACAAATTTTAGCAATTCAATTTTTCATAAAAAACACATTTTTAACTTTTTTCTTAAATCTAAAATATCTTGCAAACGGTAACTCGTTAAGCGACAAAAAATACAATATCGCAAAATACTTTCGAAGAACCTTTTTTGACGTTACGCCCTGAATAAATCACATGTGATTTTTTCTTTTAAAAATCACTTGTGATTTCATAAGGGTTGCGGAGATAGGTCTTTAATGTGGCTAGTGCCTAGATAGGTCTTTAATGTTGCTAGTGCCTAGATAGGTCTTTAAGAGCATGTGCAGTGGTAACTTGGAGCCTTGCGTTATGGGGTGTTTAACGCACGTTAGGGTGCGTTATGAGTTGCATCATGTGGCGTTCAGGAGGCGTTAACGTGTGACGTTATGCCCTTAACGTCACGTTAAGGCAGTTTTTGTGAAAATTTTTTTTTGACACTTTTCACCCCTATGAACTTTTTTATATTTCGAAAACAAGAAATTGAAAATTACAAAATACCCCCCTTAGTTCTTAAATGGTATAGTAAAATAACGATACGATTCACTAAATTTCAAATACAATACACGAAAGCGAAAACATACGAAATGTAAAATAACGATACAAACGATACAGGAAACAAATAAACACGATACGTAAAAGAAATAAACACGATACGGAAATACTTAACATAAAACACCATTACTCATCGTCTCTGTCCCATGCCAACGTGTTTCTCAGAACGAACCACACATATTGATATTTAATCTCTCTCCCATGGCGTTCATGATAAATTTGGTTTACATTGCTGAGACGACAAGGGTCTTAAGTTTAATGTGTGTTTAAATTTTAAGTAACTTTTAAGTTTAATGTGTGTTTAAAGTTTAAGTATTTTAATGTAAGTTGTGTTTTATTATTTATTAAATGAAATATTAGTTTTAGTTGAGGGTTGAATTTGAAAATATTTGAGTTAAAGCTGAGTTAAAGCTGAGGATGTTTTTTTGTGAGTTAAGGTTAAAGTGTTAAAGCTGATGTGGCGCTGACGTGACACTGAGTTAAGTTATAACTCAAGTTACCACTACTCATGCTCTAAGGGTTGCTAATGCCTAGATAGGTCTTTAATGTTGCTAGTGCCTAGATAGATCTTTAAGGGTTGTGGAGAATATGGCTCCACTTGAATCTCATGGTCTATTCGTAAATATTGAATCTATACTCTGCGTACTTATGCATTTTAAACATTTTCGTGGTGACCGTTTAATTAAAAAAATATAACATAACGTACGAGCTTCATTATTAATCACTTGAACGAGCTAAAACAAACAAACCGCAATTCCAAAATCGACATAAAATCTCTTTATTGAGGTTTAAACACATACACATACCAAACCATCAAGCGATTGAGTAACATGTTTCGTCAAGCGATTCAAAACATGTCACTTCCAATTTTAAAACAATTTCAGTGACACATTTTAGCAATCATGTTACATGCATAATTATTACATGTAGTAATGATAATGAATCATTTTCTTGCCAAAAGATGAATTAATCAACAAACATAAGCCATGTATTGATGATTAGTGATGATCAATCTAGTCTCTAGATATTGTTCTTTCATGGCTTCAAAATCCTAGGATGGGTCTCGGGTAATGTTGTTATATTTGTTTTGTGTTTGTCTTCTAATCGAAACAAAGAAAGGGGTATAACACTCTTGCTATAACCCGTTCTTAAATTTTTTGGTTATAAATAAGAAGCACTTCGAAATAGATCAATGATGGTTATGATTCTAACATACAAGATCTATATAGATCTGCAATTAACAAACTGAAATCTTGTATTATTTCCTTTAAAGTTCTTGTATTGGTTTGCGTGACAGATGATTGTAGTGTTCTTGACAGAGTTGTATGAATAGTGATGAGATGAGATTAGGTTTAGATGTTGTTGTAAGTCGATGGGTTGTTGTGAGTCGATGGGCTAAGGGCAGTCAAGTTGCCAAGGCAACCGGTCTAATTTTGGATCAACAAAAAAAATGGTCTCAGAAGTGATGTGTCTCAAGCAACTAGTCTACTTCAATAGTTATCCCTTTTAAAAATCGCATGTAATTTATGAAAATCACATGTAATTTATGAAAATCACATGTTATTTATGAAATCACAAGTGATTTTTTAAAAGAACAAATCACATGTGATTTATTCGGGGCGTAACGTCAAAAAGGGTTCTTCGAAAGTATTTGCGACAGTGTATTTTTTTGTCGCTTAACGAGTTACCGTTTGCAAGATATTTTAGTTTTAAGAAAAAAGGTTGAAAGTGTGTTTCTTATATGTCTTATATTCTCAACCATCTTTACGTTCACACATCAAGTGTGGTACTTGCATTATTATTCTAGTAGACTATTGACTTTTTGACTTACTATTAAGTTCACACAAATTGTCTCTAGCGTATAAGAAACTCCCCTTTTATTGAATAATTCAAAGTTTGAATAGTAATAACAAAACAATGAACATCAATATGATGGGCGCCTTCTCGGCATGTACTAGAACAATAATAACACAATATAAAACCATTACCCACATGAGAATATAAAGTTCCCATAGGAAGTAAAGGCCATCAATACCCACTTGCTGCCAAAAAAACAATCACGGATGCATTAACAAATCTGGACCACTTGGACTTGTAGACGAAATGAGCCAACTTGCAGACACAAAACCAAATAGCAGTACAAAGCTATTGCCAACTTGCAGCTGTACACCAGCACAGAAACTGAAGAAAAAATTCATTGTTTATAGGGTCCTTCAACTAATGTTGCTAAATCTATCACTTTATATTTATTTGATCTTTGAAATATAACGTATAAATGCGTACAATGATGTGTAATTCAGCACCATATACTAGTGTGGCAATCCAACTTATTTATTTATATATGGGGTATTCAGGTTAAAAAATGGGTCAATGGTAAAATAAAAATAAAAATTGTCTGAAAAGGAGAGATCAAACGGGTCAAAGGTCACCTATAGTGTATTTTTAGTGCATCAGATTTTTTTATGTCAGATAAAATGATATATACTTTTATGCAATACTATTATTAGAGACAGTTACTATTTACTAAAAAATTGGAGTAAAAATGCTTCGGGTCAGCCATTAGCTTTTTACCAAAACACGCCCATTTTGCCACATCGACACAATACTTATTTGGAATACCTAAGATGTTATGAATATGATATTCGGTGAGTCAGCATCTACTTTATCTTCACACATATTCCCTAATTTCAAAGTCCACCTTCGCCGGTGCGAGCAGTCTCCAAAGCCTTATATATTCTGAATCCGCCCATTTTACCCAAAGATTTACTCAGTTAAATCCATGGGTAGCCATACCTTCAATATATATTTTGCAGGATAATTGAGGCCATTTCTAATTTCTAAAACAGCAGCCCATGAAGATCCTGCAATTTATGTTTGTTTAATGTCATTATACAAGAACTATCCATATATAACATGGAACGAATAATAGACCATAGTTGAACCAGACATCCATCGTATCAGTCCCATTCACATAATATGACCACTTTACAGCACTATTGAAGGATACATTTTATCAAACAGTAACTCAGTTAAAGATCTCAAGTTTCGAAAATCAAAACAATAATATTATGCCAGTTATACAATTCTGAATACTTCAATAGACACAACCATTGTCCTGTTGCCCTAAAAATTGTAGGCTTTTATGTTCACCAATCATATGGACACTTGTGGTCTAAAAAGATAAAGAATAATGGCATTTAGTTATACTATTCCTGAAATGAACGAAAGTACTTCGTAGTTTATTAATACTTCTAGATGAATATTAAGACTTACTGCAAGGTTCTATCATGACAATGAATGAAAGTATATCCAAGTGATCTGTTAATACAGCAGCATTGACGTACCCAAATACATCACGCGCACTAAAGATCTCAGCTTCTTCAATGAGATTTTCTTCATCATTGAAACTCGATGATGCTAAAAGAAGATGATTTTGTAGATGATGAACAGCTTATCAGTGACAGAATCTGAACACTTTTGCACGAGCCGAGCCGAGCCCGAGCCTGCCAGAGCTCTAGCTCGGCTCGTTTATATATGTAAAGCTCGAGCTCGTTTCGGGCTTAATATTTTGAGCTCGAGCTCGGCTCGTGAAAATTTTTACAATTCGAGCTCGAGCTCGGGCTCGACTAATTTGTATGATGTTTTAAAGAAAACAAAGTTAAAATGGAGCTCGGCTCATTAATTACATAAGGCTCGAGCTCGTTTACTACTTTTAAGCTCGTTTATATGTATAGACAATATATATACGTATATATTTCTCGGGCTCATTTAGGCTCGCGAGCCTACTCGAGCTTTTGTATAGAGCTCGAGCTCGAGCTCGATTATTAAATGAGCCCAAACTTAGGCTCGAGCTCGTTTAGGCTCGACTCGTTCGAGCTTTTTACCGATCCGATCCCGAGCTTTTCACGAGCGACTCGGCTCGTATCCATCCCTAGATATAATACTTTACTTTTAATAAAATTCGATCTAAGACTAGATTAAAAATCTCATAAATTTCCTGATTATGGTATCAAAGATTATGGTGTACAAGTTTTTCTAGAAAGCGGAAAACAAGATTATCAAATAAATATCTAAACACCTCAACAATCAAATAGTCATCATAAAAGTATAATACCCAAATCTCATAAGACACTAAATACATATGAGCTTTAAGCTCTATAAACATCAAAAAAATAATCAACTTATTGATCACCAATATGATGTCTTAAACCATAAACTGAGCAACAAAAAGAATTCCCATTATGATATCTCATAGCTACTAGTTTATCCAATTTCGCTCCCTAATATATAACCAAATCTCCCACCAAAACCAAATCAATAGAATCCAACCTAACATGACCAATAGGTATCACTATTCAAGTAGACATTTCATCAAACACTCTATAAAACCCAACTCTGATAGCAATCTCAAACTGTATGAGCAATTAAAAAATTACCATCTTCTTGGTTACTCGTAATGTTGATTAAACTATCAACACTAAAAAAAAATAATAAAAAAAATTAAAAAAAGTCTGCATTATCACAACAATTTATGCTCCCTTTTATAACTAATATAGCTAGTTTATCCAATTTCGCTCAATAAAAACTGAACCCCCACTAAACTAAGGCCATTTTCTTAAAGATCGATGAGACAAGATTATATCAAACAATCTAAAAGGGTCTGAATAACATGACCAATTTACAACACTATTAAAGCACACATTATATCAAACAGTTGTGTGCAACTCAATTTAATTAAAAGACTTGCAACTTTCTTCTCTAGATTAAGACGGGTCGATTTCATTCAACAACCTATAAATGATTCTTGTGTCCATATCCATTGTAGTAGACTATTGACTTTTTGACCTACTATTAAGTATGAAAATAATAAATAAATGACAAAAGAGCAAACATCAATGATGTGCACCTAGCTTCTTGGCAACTACTGTGAAGCCTCACTTTGAAAAATCATTTATGAAACAGTCATTAAGGGCTGCTACTGCCAATTGGTCTTATTCAATTGAATATACAAAAATTTGACAATGATAAGGGTTGAGAATATGGTTCCAATTGCATCTCATGGTCGAAATGGTGATCACTTGTACCATGCGTAAACTTTAATCTATACTCTACGTACTTATGCGTTTTAACCATTTTTGCAGTGACTGTTAAATAAAAAAGTTAACATAATGCACAAAATTCATTATTAATCACTTGAACGAGCTGAAACAGACAAACCTCAATTCCAAAATTATCATAAAATCTATTTGAGGTTTAAACAAGATAATGATGCCAAAACACCAACTCAAGAGCAGACGATACATAAAGTGATAGAGTAACATGTTTCGTAAAGCCATCCAAAACATGTGGCTTCTAATTTTTAGAACATTTTCAGTGATGTATTGCATCAAACACGTTACAAGCATATTTATTTACCTGTAACGATGATAATGAACCTTTGTGGAATGCAGTTTTACCTAACAAGAGAGAAAATAACTTATCGAATGATGGTGTTGTGTTGAGATTTTTGTTTCTATTCTTCAGTCACAAGTTTATTGATCGAACCTATAGGAACTTGCTATAGGTTCACTTATTTTAATAGCACTGTTAAATATTACTAACGAGAGATATCGGCCAGGGACTGCATGTTACGGCTGGATCTTAAAAACATATACTAGTATTTGATACAACATAAATTTGAATAGCCTAAATCTTGGGTTTTTTAATAATTTTGTAAACACCAAAATAGCTTCAACAAATTAAAATGTACGATACATGTGCTGTAGCAAAGTGGTAATGGAGTTATGCAATCACATGTACACCATATTGTGTGGTCCAGGGATAAATTTTCATCTACAACACCTATTGTGAAAAGCTTCAAGTAAATGCAACAAAATTTTGGGTACAAACAAATCAAATAAATTAGAAACGATTTGAAGAGTTACATTACAACATAAAAACTACATTCCAAGACACTCACTATAAGACGGGGTGTAATGGTCACCAAACACCTCACATTAACGTCAGGGTCACATGACTATTCAATACACCACCAAACAGTTGTAGTAGTTACCATCAAATCAATCACATAAAAATATCTTTACACAAAAATACCTCACAATATACCCCACACACACACACAAATAAAAAAAAATAAAAAAAGATGCACCACTATACCAATGCAAAAATGGGAGTTGGCGCACGATTGAGACGGGTGTAACGGGGATCATGCGGGTGGTGACAACCGCTCACCATTACACCTAGTCTAACGTGTGTGTTTTTATTAATCCTAGTTGATTAAGAATTTTGTGCAAGATATAGTTAATTACATTATAGGTGTCTTTCATGGCAAATTATAGTTCTAAAACCAAAGTACATGAGAGCACACACTACAGTGAAAACGAAAATCAGTGTGATCCACTTCATGTGAGTACGATGTTGGAACATGGAAGAACTAATCTCACATAGGAGCCACAATGAAACCAATATATCTTTATAAGGACTTTCCACCAATGTCTAACAAATAATTGAAGTCCATAGTAATGGTCTTATTGGTGGGTTTTAGGCCCATGCTTGAGCTCGATAAAAGCTTGACTCGATCGAGTCAACCTCAAGCTCGAATTGCGTGATAAAAGCTTGGTTTGTTTGTACCCCTATGTGCAACTACTATTAGTATGAACAATAATACAATATAAAATATGACTTTGAAAAATCGTAAGTGTTAGATAGGTCTTTAAGGGCTGCTAGTGCCTAGTGGTATTATTTTATTGAATATTCAAAATTTTGACTCCATTTGATTCTCATGGTCTATTCGTAAATTAGCAATGCAACATTAACCTAATCATGTCTTCCATGATGTATGGAGTAAGTGAGGTTTAGACAATCATACCCTTACAAGAAAGTAGAGAGATTGTTTCCAGAGAACCTTCGGTCTTTTTGCAGAAAATTAATATCAAACCCTTATAAATATCACTGCTTAGACGATACACTCCAACCACCAAATTTAGCTTCTACTCATTTTTCTTCAAATTCGTCACACACTCAACTTATACGGAGTAATTGGCAAGCCCAATTGAGAGTAGTACCGGTTTGGGTGACCTACCGGGAAGTCCTCACTTGGGAACCACAAGCTCTAATCAGGCGAATCGGGAATAGGAGTGGGGTTATCCCCTAAGGACAGGCTCGCGGTTGGTATCTCTGCCCGAGGATGTGACGCAAACTCGAGCCAACAACTAACAACTAACATCTAACAACTAACCCGCCGTTCAAAAAAAAATTGTGTAATTGGCTGTGTTTATTATACAACTCTGTGTATATTTTAATTCTTTTAAGAAAATATAGAAACTATGGGGGTTAAAAAGAACCATTTGATGAATCAAGACTATTAACATTTTTCAAACAAGTATAGATCGTTATATGTGAAAAATTTTAGATATTTTGAAGGAAAAAAAAAGCCCACGGTGGTCCAAAATATGTAATTGGACATCACTATTTGAAGAAAAAGTCCTACAACCAAATACTAATCCAATAAATAGAAATAAAAGTTAAACACGCATATTGTGACCTTTTCTTAAAATTAGTTCATTTAATTTCCACAAATTGACTGATTTTATTTGTATTTTTTTTTTGGTCTCCTTAAAAAATAATTGTGCATTGGGAAAAAAAATCACATATTATCTAAATATCCTATAAACAAATTTTAGCAATTCAAATTTTCATAAAAAACACATTTTTAACCTTTTTCTTAAAACTAAAATATCTTGCAAATGGTAACTCGTTAAGCGACAAAAAATACACTATCGCAAAATACTTTCAAAGAACCATTTTTGACGTTACGCCCTCAATAAATCACATGTGATTTGTTCTTTTAAAAAATCACTTGTGATTTTATAAGGGCTGCGGAGACATGTCTTTAATGTTGCTAGTGCCTAGATAGGTCTTTAATGTTGCTAGTGCCTAGATAGGTCTTTAAGAGCATGTGCAGTGGTAACTTGGAGCCTTGCATTATGGGGTGTTTAACGCACATTAGGATGCGTTATGCGTTGCATCATGTGGCGTTAAGGAGGCGTTAACGTGTGACGTTAAGCCCTTAACGTCACGTTAAGGCCTTAACGTCACGTTAAGGCAGTTTTTGTGAATTTTTTTTTTGACACTTTTCACCCCTATGAACTTTTATATATTTCGAAAACAAGAAATTGAAAATTACAAAACACCCCCTTTAGTTCTTAAACGGTATAGTAAAATAACGATATGATTTATTAAATTTCAAATACAATACACGAAAGTGAAAACATACGAAACGTAAAATAACGATACAAACGATACAGGAAACAAATAAACACGATATGAAAAAGAAATAAACACGATACGGTAATACTTAACATAAAACACCATAACTCATGGTCTCTGTCATATGCCAACGTGTTTCTCAGAACGAACCACACATGTTGATATTTAATCCCTCTCCCATGGCGTTCATGATAAATTTGGTTTGCATTGCTGAGACGACAAGGGTCTTAAGTTTAATGTGTGTTTAAAATTTAGTAACTTTTAAGTTTAATGTATGTTTAAAGTTTAAGTATTAATGTAAGTTGTGTTTTATTATTTATTAAATGAAATATTAGTTTTAGTTGAGGGTTGAATTTGAAAATATTTGAGTTAAACCTGAGTTAAAGCTGAGTTATTGTTGAGGATGTTTTTTTGTGAGTTAAGGTTAAAGTGTTAAAGCTGATGTGGCGCTGACGTGGCACTGAGTTTTGTTATAACTCAAGCAGGGGCGGAACTATTCATTGGTCAGGGGTAGCGGTCGCTACCCCTGAACTTTTACCCGGCAGTGAATTTTTTTTTTTTGTTTTATGTTTTTCATACTATCTTTCATATTTCACGACCCCTGAAATAAATTTTCGCTACCCTAAACAAATTTTCGTACTATCTTTCGTATTTCGCTAGCCCACTAAATGTTAAAAAAAAAAAAAAAAAAAAAAAAAAAAAAAAAAATACAAAAACATACATAAAAAAACATACAAATGAAAAAATTGTTATAGAAAAAATTAGACTCAAATTGATAGTATGCTACTAGCTTGGGCCTTATTGTTAAAACTCATGTAGTTGACTAGTGGGCTTGGACCAACTTAAAAAAAATAATACTAGGTATTAGGGGTGTTCACGGTTCGGTTAATTAACCGAATAAACCGAAAACCGAACCGAACCGAACCGAAATAAAACCGAACCGAACATATAACCGAACCGAACATATAACCGAACCGAACTTGTTAAAACCGAACCGAACCGAGTTAAAAATTCGGTTTTCGGTTTGGATATGGGTTTAGCTATCTGAACCGAAAACCGAATTTATATAAATATATATATTTTTTATATATTTATATTATTTTAAATATAAAAAATATCCATTAAAATTTTATACTAATATAAAAAAAACATTTTTTTATGCTTGAAATAATTTTTTTGCCAAAAATATATATAATTAAATTCAAAAAAAAATATAAATAGTGTAATTTAAGTAAAAAATTCGGTTTTCGGTTTTGACCCATAACCGAATCGAACTTCGGTTCGGTTCTCGGTTCGGTTCGGTTATAGATATTTTCGGTTCGGTTCGGTTTTCGGTTATGACCCAAAAATTTTTTTTAACCGAACAACCCGAACCGAATAAACCGATTAACCGATAACCGAACCGATGAACACCCCTACTAGGTATTATTTCAGGTGAAATTAAGACTGGAAAAGGATTAAACCAAGAGAGTTCCCTTAGGCGAGCCGGTGATACAAGATGGGGATCTCATCATGCAACAATAATAGGTGTGCTTAAATTATATCCGGAAGTTGTCGACGTCCTTTGTTATGTTAAAGAGGAAGGAGATAGTATTCAACAACGAACTAGTGCAAAAGGTATTCTATCCTATTTTCAAAAATTTGAGTTCGTTTTTTATGCACACTTGATGGAAGAAATTTTAGGCCACACAAATTGTCTCTCAAAACATCTTCAAAAAAAGAGACAAGACTTGTTGGAATCGAGTAAGTTGATTCAAGCAACAAAACAAGCATTCAATGATTTAAGACAAAATGGGTTTGATGACATGTTGAAAAAAGTGACTTCTTTTTGTGAAAAAAAGGGTATTACGGTGTTGGATATGATGGGAAGTTATGGTAACCCAAGGAGCCGGAATAATGTCATTAGTAATCGACATCATTTTGAGGTTGAGGTTTTTAATACAGTTTTGGATATGCAAATTCAAGAATTTGGGAACCGGTTCAATGAGGTATCAACTACATTGGTAGAAAATATGTCGGGTTTGAATCCTTGTAATGGGTTTTCTAAGTTTGACATATCTAAGATAGTAGCCTTTTCTAAAATGTATCCGGATGATTTTAATATGAACGATAGCGGGTGTATTTTGGGTGAGCTTAAAATCTTTTATCACTCGGTAAAGGAAGATGATAGATTTCTGAATTTGGATGGGATTTGTCACCTAGCTCAAGTAATGGTGGAAACCGGAAAAAATCTATCATTTCCTTTATTTTATCGGATTTTGAAGCTTGCATTGGTTTTACCGCTTTCAACCACAACTATTGAAAGATGCGTTTCTAAAATGAAGCTTATTAAAACGGATTTGCGAAATCGAATGGGGGACGAATATTTGAACAATGCTATGGTATGTGCTTTCGAAGGAGAGACATTTGACGAAGTAACGAATGAAGATGTAATGGTTCGTTTTCTAGCTATGAAAGACCGAAGAGGAGAGTTCTGAGATCTATTAGATATTTGTTTAACTTAGTCTATTATTGCGTTTTTTAATTATTTAAATGTACGATTAAAAAAATTATGGTTAACTTTTTTTTTGCTACCCCTGAAATGAGTTCCTGTTTCCGCCACTGACTCAAGTTACTACTACTCATGCTTTAAGGGTTGCTAGTGCCTAGATAGGTCTTTAATGTTGCTAGTGCCTAGATAGGTCTTTAAGGGTTGCGGAGAATATGTGTTATTTTAATGTTGCTAGTGCCTAGATAGGTCTTTAAGGGTTGAAGAGAATATGGCTCCACTTGAATCTCATGGTCTATTCGTAAATATTGAATCTATACTCTGCGTACTTATGCATTTTAACATTTTCGTAGTGACCGTTTAATGAAAAAAATATAACATAATGTACGAGCTTCATTATTAATCACTTGAATGAGCTAAAACAAACAAACCTCAATTCCAAAATCGACATAAAATCTCTTTATTGAGGTTTAAACACATAAACATGCCAAAGCATCAAGCGATTGAGTAACATGTTTCGGCAAGCGATTCAAAACATGTCACATCCAATTTTAAAACAATTTCAGTGACACATTTTAGCAATCATGTTACATGCATAATTATTACATCTAGTAATGATAATGAATCATTTTCTTGCCAAAAGATGAAATAATCAACAAACATAAGCCATGTATTGATGATTAGTGATGATCAATCTAGTCTCTAGATATTGTTCTTTCATGGCTTCAAAGTTTGAATAGTAGTAAATAACAAAACAACGAACATCAAGTGCACCTTCTTGGCAACTACCAGAACAATAATACTCCGTAATACAATATAAAACCATTACCCACATGAGAATATAAAGTTCCATTAGGAAGTAAAGGCCATCAATACCCACTTGCTGCCAAAAAAACAATCACGGATGCATTAACAACTCTGGACCACTTGGACTTGTAGACGAAATGAGCCAACTTGCAGACACAAAACCAAACAGCAGTACATAGCTATTGCCAACTTGCAGCTGTACACCAGCACAGAAACTGATGAAAAAATTCATTGTTTATCGGGTCCTCCAACTAATGTTGCTAAATCTATCACTTTATATTTATTTGATCTTTGAAATATAACGTATAAATGCGTACAATGATGTGTAATTCAGCACCATATACTAGTGTGGCAATCCAACTTATTTACTTATATATGGGGTATTCAGGTTAAAAAACGGGTCAATGGTAAAATAAAAAAAAATTGTCTTAAAAAGAGAGATCAAATGGGTCAAAGGTCACCCATAGTGTATTTTTAGTGCATCAGATTTTTTTAAGTCAGATAAAATGATATATACTTTTATGCAATACCATTATTAGAGACAGTTAGTATTTACTAAAAAATTGGAGTAAAAATGTTTCAGGTCAGCCATTAGCTTTTTACCAAAACACGCCCATTTTGCCACATCGACACAATACTTATTGAGAATACCTAAGATATTATGTATATGATATTCGGTGAGTCAGCATCAACTTTAGCTTCACACATATTCCCTAATTTCAAGGTCCATTGATGTGTGTTTATTCACACATCCTTTTTAGAACCAAAATCAGACCAAAAATACCAAATATGCCAAGAAAATGTATGTTTTTGTATTTGTGTATGTGCAGGTACGGATATGAGAAAAATGGATAAAAACAAAGCCAAAACCGACAAAAACGTGCACGAGAATGGAAAAATGTCAAAAGCCGGAGCCGGGGAAATTTAATGATCAAAAGAAGCTCAAAAGGTCAATGGAAGTCCTCAGAGATTCATAAAGTGCCAAGATTAGTCCCTTGTCAAAGTTTATAGAGTTTGGCAACTTCAGTCCCTGTACTTTCAGATAATGACAAAATTGGTCGCTTAAAGAAACAATTGAAGAAAAAGTCAAACTTGGTCCTTCATAAATCAAAGAATGTCAATTTAGGCCCTTGGAAGAGAGTTTGGAAGAAAAGCAGAATTGGTCCCTGGAGTTGCAGAATTACAGCATTGGTCCCTATGATTTTTAAGTTTGCATATTTGGTCCAAAAATTTAATCACTACTAATCCTAAAATCTGAATTTGGTCCAAGAATTATTACAAGCCCAAATACACAAAGCAGCCCACCATATTTAATATCCCTCACCCGACCCACCAATAAACCCTGGTCAAACCAAATGCCCGTATCCGGTCAACACCCAAAACAATAAATCCCATTTCAAAATAACCCGCCCCCAAATATATACCAAACCCAGAATAAAATAACTATTCCATGAACCCTAAATCATCATCCCATAAAATTACCAAATGATTGAGGTTTCTAGAAGAGCCTGCAACCTGACAGCAGTTTAATGATCCTAAGTAGTTGTCTATTGCATAATCTGAGTTTTTATAATGTGTCTGCCTTAGTTTAATCTTAATCTGCCTAGTATAGCTTGGATCGGCTTTTTGCTTTCTGCTTTCTGCATGTTATTTGTTGGTTTTAGTTGTTGAAATAGCTAGTATATCTGTGTTGCAGTAGGTTCCAAGGGCGTAATTTAGTTTAAATATCTCATAATAGGTGAACTAATTAGGTTAGTTTAGGCATAAATTTTATAGTTCATTAAGATATAAAGTCAAAGCCTGTCTCAATTCTCATTACAGTTAGTTTTAATGTATTATTGAACCTGTGATCCTTTATAACTGTTAAAGATTAGTTGCATTTAGGTTAATCAAGCTTTGAACCTGTTTAGCAATACATCTAGGATAGATTAGGATCATCAGAAGTTCCATTTGGTCAACTTAAGTGTGCAAGTAAAAAGTCAAATCTGCAGGTTGGCCTGTCCAAAACATACCTGATCTAGGGATAATTTAGGTCATCAATTGAGCTTTAGATTTAGGGCTTTTTGTCTATTTGGATTATTCATAGTTCAAGCTTTAAGAATCTGTCTTTTAATTACATCAATCAGCTTATTAGATAACCTATAATTAAGATGCAAGTAGGGGCGTTCAAGTACCTGTTCTGTCTAAATTGTGAATCTGCATACTGCTTATTCAGCTTATCCTTTGTGCTTAATTGAAATATTTGAGTTGTTTTGTGCTTATTATAGTATACTTAAGCTGTTTATTGGATTTTGTGCTTACTGGGTGGCAATTGCTTATCATTAAGTGCTTATTGAAACTGTTTTTTAGCCTATTTGCTTATCCTGTGAGCTTATCAGATCATTTCAAGTTGAATTGAGCTTAAATAAGTACTATAGACCTGCTGTAAGCTTATTGTATGATTTGGTGATCATTGCTTATTTATTAGTGCTTATTCCAACTGCTTATTAGCCCAAAACAGCTTATTAGGACTTAATTTTTTTAGTCATTTTATTTTTCCTAGGTTCCAAACTTTATTTTAGAATTTCCATAAAAATTTCATATTTTTCTTAGTTTTTTTGCTATTTTTCTTATTTTATTTTAGTTTCTAATCAATTTTTAATTACTTTTATTAAAGAAAATCAAATAAAAATAAGAAAAAAACATAAAAAAAATCCAAAAATATTTTAGAAAATAGTTTTTAGTTATTTTAGATTTTTCAAAATTAATTTTGCAATTTTCTCATTTAATTTCACTTTTATTTGAATTTTAATTAGTTAAAATAGTTTTTAATTCATAATAATTAAATAAAAAGTCAAAAAAAAAAAAAAAAAAAAATTCTTTTTCTCAAAATTTTCTTTTATCATTTTTAGCTTAGGAAAATTATTTTCATACCCGTAGGATTAGTCTAGCTTCAAATTCACTTTTTATTTCGCGCGTTTACGTTTTTGCTTACGGTTTTAATTCTACGTTACGATTTAGGTTTGGTAATTTGATTAACTTGCTTAATTGGTTAATTGTGCTTTATTTTCATATTCTTTAGTTTAATTCTCATCAAAATCACTTTTTCTCACATTCATGACACTTTTCACGAACCGGGAATTTCAATCACACCTTCACACGGACTACGATCTCGGGATTTGTATTTCCTTCAAATCCTTTGGAGAAATATAAATACTCTATACTATATATTATATTTGAGCAATCATCCACCTTCGCCAGTGCGAGCATTCTCCAAAGCTTTATATATTCTGAATCCGCCCATTTTTCCTAAAGATTTACTCAGTTAAATCCATGGGTAGCCATACCTTCAATATATAATCTGCAGGATAATTGAGGCCATCTCTACTTTCTAAAACAGCAGTCCATGAAGATCCTGCAATTTATGTTTGTTTAATATGTCATTATACAAGAACTATCCATATATAACATGTAACGAATAATAGACCTGAGTTGAACCAGACATTCATCGTATCAGTCCCATTCACATAATATGATGCTATATCACGATACAATTCTTCTACTGGCATGTATCACTGCCCTTTTGGGTAATGAATGCCCTCATACTTGGCACATTGACCAAAAGTACTAAACATAAGATGAAAATTAATATTCTAAATTGCGACATATATAATGGCCATTAAGTTTGATCCAACGGCAATTTAATTTATAGAAATAAAAATTTAATGGCAAGCATGTATAGAAACAAAATCTATAGCCGTCATTAAGTTAGTTAGATTTTCTTTGTTCGTATCCTGTTTGGTTTTTTTTACTGTTCTGATGTTTTTAACGCAAAGGGAGTTAAGAACTTTGGAAGCTAGTAAGAGATTTTGAGTTCAGGATACCTGAGATGTAGACCGTTCGAGTTTGCTAATCACATTCACTACAGCCTCTCTGAATCTCTCAACGGAAGCAAACCATTTTCCAGTTGCCCGAAAAATCATAGGCTTTTTAGTTTATATGAATTCTGTGGTAATAAAGGGTATCATTAACATGATAATTTACAGCAGACGTTAACAGTTGGTGCGAACATATCAAACTGAAGTTACTAAGCCTAAAGTAAAACAATCTCTAGCAGTCAAAAGAGTAGAGAAAAGTATAGGTTAGAACTTTTGATTTGGATGAGGCCGGGCTAGTGAGATGTGAAAGATGTGGATGATGCCTCTCTAAATTCTGCAGTCCATGTTGTCAATGGTGTGAGAAGGGCTGAATGCATATTGACAACATGGTTATACAGTTTTAGTAGAGGAAATGTAGTTTACACCGGTTGATTTCCATAGAGTCGTAGTATTCTTTGTTTTAGTTCATGTGTGTCTGTGAGGATGTAAGCTACAGGCATTATATGAATTAGAACTAGTAATCAAAGTGTATTTTCAATGCATAACATTTATTAAGTCGCATAAAAAGAATATATTTTTTGTAAGAATATTAGAGACACTAACCGCTTACTAAATAAGTGGAGGGAGAATGTTTCGGGTCAGCCATTAGCTTTTTTTTACCAGAACCCGCCCATTTTGATACCTCTTACAGTTTTGTTCATAAATCTTTTAAAGTCTTCATACATGCTCATATATATCTTGCCAAATCTACTGTATAATTATCGGGAATACCTGAGATGTTACGAATATGCGATTCAATGAGTCAGCATCAACTTTAGCTTCACAGATATTCCTTATTCTTGCAGCAAGGTTATCATCAAAGGAATGGAGTTACACCTTAAACATCAGACTGGAACCAGTGAGTTTTCTAAAGTGAGCAGTATCCGAAGCTTTATTTACCTCTGTTATCAACAAGCAAATTCATACAAATTAGATGCCGGCGCACTGTCATAAAGTTATCCAGCCATAAACTGTAGATGTAACTATTAACATATCAAAGGTAGCAGCAGCAAGACATTATTGTGGTTATGTGGGTGCGTGATTTCACTTGGGATATTTTAAAGAACTAATAGATTTTATAGCTTTCTTTGATGCTTTTCACAATCATGAAGAAATCACATTTTCAGTCTACAAAAAAACATGATATATGCAAAAACATACTTTCCTATCATGAAGATTTCCCAAAAGAAACCGCAAAGTTCCTCGTTTTCTGTAAATGTCCCATTTTTGTCGAAGAACTTGAGATCCAATTATCACGTCTGGTGTATAATCGACACTTGAAACCCAAAGTTTAAGCACACCTTTTGAATAGGAAGGTTCTTCCAAGAGAGAACTTTCGAAAACAATCGCCAACCTCTTGATTCTTCCCACCTTCAATTACAGTACGTGGATCAGCGACCTTACCCAAAGATCTACTTATTTTACCCCATCTAGCACAAATCCATGGGTTATACTCCAGCGTATGGAGCTTTGCCTGCAATATTAATCAAGATAATAATTTCTCAACAGGTAAGTAATAAATATAATGCATTCAGTTCTAGATACCTTTGGTTGCAACGCTGGTCAATAAAGAGCTTTGAAACCAACCCCGATGCTGATCGGTACCTTCAACATATAAAACTGAGGCCATCTCTACTTTCTAAAACAGCAGCTCATGAAGATCCAAAAGTGTATGTATGTTTAATAGGTCAATATACATGTCCAAATGAACTTAACTGATATAAAAACTGTTCAAATTTACATGTAATTAACAGACCTTAATCGAACCAAACATCCATCGTATCACTTCCCATCACAAAATCTGATGATTTATCATAATATCTTTCAGGAACCAATTCGTCTACTAACATGTACCACCATGCATCGCTGCCCTTTCAGGAACCAATTCGTCTACTATCATGATTACACGATGATATGAGCAACAATCTCTTCATTTAGTGGAGGTTCCTTAGTCTCACTAATATGATCATTTTACAGGCAGACATTATATCAAACAGTTAGTGTGCAAATCGTTCCAAATTATTAGCACATAATCTGTAGCAAAACCCACAGCCAAACAACCAGACACTATCACGTACTCACATTGTGATGTCACATGTAATGACTAGTAAGACAAATCATCTCCACAAAATAAGACCATTAGCATATGTAGAACAATTCTAAACACAACAAGTCTCAATGGTCTCGCTAATTAACGTGACCAATTCAGCACTAGTGAAACAAACATTTTATCAAACACTTGGTGTGCAACTTTATTTTTTTTTATCGACATATAGTTTATGCATCTAGCTACATTTTTGAACCTCTGTTTCCAGAACTACTTTATACTTCTAGTAGTTAATCTTGTTGAATAATTAACATATAGTTTGCTCTCAAACCAACAGTTGCTATACAAGTATACAACCCAACTCTCATAACCCAATAAACACAACTGAACCTTAAACTCTATGAGCATTCAACAGTTACCATCTTATTGATCACACCAATAAAAACCTTCAAAGAAAGTCTGCATTATCACGCACATTTGATAATAAATAGGTTTCAGGGATGCTACTAGTTTATCTGAATCTCCACTAAATAAAAATGCATTTTCATAAAGACGATTTAAGTCTACAAAACAGTTCTTACCAGCAACAAGTCTCAAGGGTCCCACTAACATGATCAATTTATAAAACTATTAAAACAAAGATTATATCAAACAGTTGGTGTGCAAATTTCCTCTCCGGATAAAACACGGGTCAGAATCCATTCAGCAACCTATAAATGATTCCGGTGCCACATAAACATACATGTATAATGTGATTTTAAGCATAAATAAGATGAACCTTAGCTTCAAACATAATTATTTGATTATCCAGAGCAACAAATAGACAAAATGTGGCAGATGGTTCTTTTAAAGTGGCCTAAACTCGAGGCCACATACAATGAGGCCAGACATAGTTCCTTCATGGCTTGTAAATTTCATATTCATAGAAAGAGAGTCATCCTTGAATTCATGAGCTGAGCTAAATCTCCATAGTTGAATCTCCATCCATCCATCTTCCCTTTGTTTTGGAACCCGGGTTATATCATTTATATTCAATAGACTTGGGGTTATAAAATAGAGAAATTCCACCTCGTTGTTTTCTTGGTGGAGTACATCTCGTACTTTCACTGGACAATGCATTCCCTGGCAGTTATCTGAAAGCTTGAAAAGAAGGTAGCACACATATTCCGTATCTGGTGACAGCATTTGACTTTCAATTGTGCAATTGATATGAAATACTTGTTGTGGTAAGAACTCAATCACCCTTTTAAATCTGCATGTGATATATAAATGGTTACATGCATCGTAAAATAAAGAGAGACATCTGAAGACACATAAAGGTGAAACTTTTGTCAATCATCCTTTCACAAATGATCAGTATTTTATTAGTCAGAAAAAAGAAGATTAACTTGGACCTTAAATTCTCAAATCCTTTTTAATGATATATATATATATATATATATATATATATATATATATATATATATATATATATATATATATATATATATATATATATATATATATATATATATATATATATATATATATATATATTGGTTAGAATAGATGCACACATAGTGAATGCAGCAAAGTTCGTTCAAAAAAATAAAACCTGCAGTGAGCTGATCTTCTTGAACTATAGAGATTCACATTAGAAAAATTGTATATAGCTGCCTTAGCTGAAAGAATTAGAAAATTCTTCCCGTTTACATTGCCCAACCAGAACAACTCGTCATAGTTTGTGTACTTCTTAAATATTTCCTTGAACTTAGTTGGCAATTGTCGCAGTTGACCCAAACTGAATTTTGCTACCAGGACTTCTGGGACTTCGTTAAAGTTTCCAATGTTGTCATGTTTCACCTGTATAGAATAATGTTATTAACATGTAGCTTTAAATATGAGCTTAATAATACATCCACCACTTTTATACAATATAAACAAACGAATATAGATCGGAACAAAGGAAGATTTTCCAACTTACATTCTCAATTGCTCGAAATTCAACGCCTTCAACATAAATAGCAGTATCTCCACAGTATAATGAAAAGGAATCTATTAAAAACTCAATAACGACATCTTCGTTCTGATTCAAGAATCGGTACAACTCAATCATCATCCACTCGTTGTCTCTCCATGTTGCAAAATATGCATTTAGACTTTCATGTCCCTTTTTGTACTTTAGGTTAACATACACAGGTTTACTTGAAAAGTTTCTTGAATCAGAAAATTTGAAGACTAAATAGACCCCATAAACAACATTTGCAGATAAAAGTTCAGCGCTTGTCTTTATTTCGATGTTCAAGTTGGAAATATCTAAGAGCTCTACTACTGTCCCAAACCTGCACATTATAAATATTCAAGTCTCAATCAGTGATAGCCTTTGTTTCCTATACAGTTCAACTTTTGTTTTTTGTAATTCTTTTGACCCAAAATAAATGGCATACATTAACTTTTTGAGGGAGCTTAAGTTCAAAATCAAAATGTATTGTATCAGTGAGCCATAGATTGTGAGTGAGCTTTCGGGGAGTAGAGATCGAGCGAATGAAAAAAATCAAAATGAAGGCGTCAGCGAGGGACCTCTATATGACTATAATAATATTGGTAGTACACTAGTACCAAATAAAAACACTATCTTATAAAGATATAATATTATTAGAAATGGATAAGCAAGATGCTAGCAAAGTTCATAATTCATGGTCGTGAAAACAGAGGACCAAAACAGGGGCATTCCTCAACCAGTAGTTGAACATGAATCGAGCAGGTAAATATCAAACATAACACCCGGACACCAAATTACACTGTCAAAATCAGTTGAGAAAATACTGAAATCTTAGATTCAAATTCTACCATCTTCATTTTTTTTTTTTTTTTTTTTTTTTTTTTTTTTTTTTTTTTTTTTTTGTGGGGGTAAAGAAATTCTACTATCTTAATGTTTGAGCCTCATAAATGCAGAATTTGAAGTTGGTGTACTCATGCTGTTTACCTTTTAACTAACACTCCACGGAGAAAGTTGACAACAAAGGTAACCTAAACTACCAAGTTTAACAATGTGAGATATCCATTACTTTCCCGCACATCAAAAAATAGCAAAATCCAGTTCCTAAAAAAATAATTATTTTATTCTAGAATACACAATCTGTCAAAAAACTTCGAGTCCTTTTGTGAACCAAAAAAGTGCATGTCCTGGTAAGTTTCCCAGTTATACAATATAATTAAAAGTTAGGAAAAAAAAAAAAAAAAAAAAAAAAAAAAAACACACCCATAACTTAAGTTCAAAATGCATAGGTGTGCCATAAACTAAATATTAGGCAATTTAGGCTACCTTAACCTTATTATTATGCTACCGTAAACAACTTGTTATGCATAAAATGGTATAGTAACTGAATTCCACATAAAAAAGTATAATTAAAATAGACTTCTAACATCAATGTGTTTGTATGCTTATCACTTGATAGTTGATACAAACAAATTTAGAGAGGTAGAGAGAATAACCTTGATTGTGTAAGAGCTTTCCGCGCATGTCGACAGCTGTTTTCGTAGGAAAACATTGTCGCTGAAATCATTTTATTTCTTTCACCATTTCCATCAAATGACAACAACTGTTGTAAAACAAAAATCAAATAAGAATCGATTTTTATGATAGGTAAACGAGATACAAGAACAAACTGATTACCACTTTTTCCTGTTGAAGGAGGATTCCCTTCGAAAAAATGTTGTAAAGTTCCTCTTTCTTTGTGGTAGAATAGATTTCAGGGCACTTTGTCATCTGGATTATTTCTTTATAATCTGTGGGCAATTTGGGCTCCCATTTTTCATAATCCTCCTGTATATACATAATACATTAATCAATTATTTTCTTACAGTTCATAAAACAGTTAAAGGCCATAGTTCAAATATATAAGAATCAAAAGTTAACCTATTTTGTCAAAATATAGAAACTTACCTGGAATTCCAATGCTTTCTTAAGCTGTATGACCACTTCATTAGCTGTTGGCCGACTTTCTCTCCTGTGATGTATGCACCGATAGGCAATCCTTGCAAATGTAATAAATGACTGTGTATCAATTTGTTCCTTTATACCCTCAAAGACTAACTCATCAAGTTTTTCTAAATGATAGTGTTGTTTAGCCAAAAAGGGTAAATAGAGATACTCGTCATCTAGTTTTACAGATGATAGTTTCCCACACAATATGTCAAATAAGACCGCACCCAATGAGAATATATCAGACTCTTTGGTTAAGAAGCCTGTTTTCGAGTATAGTGGGTCACGATAGCCAATTGTGCCTGTAACATTGTTGATGACATAGTCTACATCCTGATTTGTTGGACATACTAAGGAAAGCCCAAAATCACTAATTTTTGCTTTCCAATCATCAAACAGTAGAACGTTGCTACTGCTGATGTCCCTATGTATTACCATTTCTGGACTTGAAACAGTTCCATGAAGAAACTCCAACCCCATTGCAATATCGATGCATATTTTAAGCCGTACCACCCACGTAAGACTATTATCGCTCAAGTACTTATCAAGACTTCCTCTTGATGCATACTCATAGACAATAATTTTCTCATTCTCTTCATCACAGTAGCCTACAAGACCAATTACATTTTCATGTTTATACTGCATAAGGATTTCAAGTTCTGTCATAAATTCAGCTTCTCCATCAGCAGATTTTCTACCCAACCGCTTTGCAGCAATGAAGTTATGCCCATGGGTGTGACCCTTGTACACATTCCCAAAATCTCCATGTCCAATGAGATTGTCTTGGTTGAAAGTTTTTGTGGCCAACTTTATGTATTGAAGTGACAGTTTGAGGCTGTCCTTGTGGTTCTCCTGTGAATCATTAGACAATCAGTCAATTTGACAAGTAAAAAATAACTTAACTATTTGCCATCTAAAACTCCATTAAAGTCTCTAAGTTCACGGTTACGGTTGTATGTCACAATATGTCACAAAAGTTAAGGACCAAAAAAGTTAAATGGTAAGATTGTTAATTCAGTAAAAATTTGAGGATTAAAATATTAGTTGCACAAAGTAAAATGTATGAAATGTCACATACTACTATGAAGAATATATGAGGAGATTATAAAGTTATTCAAAAAAATTACGCACCTGATAGTATAACGCTTTTTTAAGTTCGTTGATGACAAAATCTATTGATGGGCGTTCGACTTGAGTCACTGCTAGACATCGAAATGCGATTTTTGTAAATATGTCCAAAGAATCGTCATTGGGTCCTTTGCTCAGAGAAAAGACATGTTCATCTGTTTCTTCCTTTATCTTGTGATCAACAATTTTCATTAGTGTTCCCTTCTCAAAATGATGTCGTGCAATGGGTGCAATCCCCCTCTCATCGATGTCGGTGAAAGTACGATCATAGGCCACCTTCCCAGTCAAGATCTCAAATAACACAACTCCAAAAGAGTAAATGTCTGATTTCTTATTTAACTTGCCACACTTCGAGTTCTCATAATCCGGATCTAAGTACATAGGTGTACCTGCAATCGTACTGGCATTGAAAGTACTGGCATCTTGATCTGCTGGGTGGAATTTGGAGAGCCCGAAGTCGGCAATCTTCGCCACCCAATTATCGCCCAATAGAATGTTCGCGCTCTTGATGTCACGGTGTATTATCTTTTGTTTTTCCTGATCTGTGTTGGTGTGAATGTAATTCAAGCCATGTGCGATATCAAGACATATTTTCAAACGTTGCATCCAAGTAAGATTAGTCAATTTATCACTGCTTCCCAAATAATCTTCAAGACTTCCTTTAGAAGCAAGCTCATAGACAAGGATCATGTGATCAGGACCTTCATCACAAAATCCAAGAAGAGAGATTATATTTTTATGTTTACAACTCGTCAACGCTTCAATTTCTACATTGAACCCTTGTTCTCCTTTTGGACTGTTGATTCGTTTTATGGCTACAATGCTTTGTTTCTTGGGAAAACCACATTTATTTTCCCCGTTAGACGATGAATTGCTGCTATCAAAGTGTTCGAGTCGTGCCTTGTATACCACACCAAATGCGCCTGACCCAATGCGATATTTGTCGGAAAAGTTCTCGGTTGCCAACTCGATATCATTAAGTCCAATCTTCAAGTGTTCCAAGTTCTTCCACTGCAACATAGTGGGCATTCAAAATACAACAACGTACTTAATTATTGAATGAAAAAAAAATTCACAAATTGTACTAATTGTGATGTTAATAGAAAAAAGTTATACAACAGTTTATTCTCAGCCAATGGGTTCCGTTAGCTTCTATATCAGTTACTATTTTATGCTTAAAAATGATTTGTGATTTTTGACTAGTGTACAGGTCCATGATAGTTGGTGCAGATGGTGTTTTGATTTCTGGTTTTTGGGTGTTGATCATGTGGTGTGGAGGTGGTCATCTCAATAAAGTTATAGATGTTGTTTATCATTTTAGAGTACCAGGGATCAAATGTAAAAGCCCCTAACCACATAAACCATTCGTGCAATTTACTTTTTTGTTTACTAATTAGGATGACCAACTTCGAACTAAAACTATAAAGAAGTAAATTACCCGCAGGTGATTGGATGATGTACTGTCAACTGCACTCCTTGGAAGTTCCTAAAATAATATTTCAAAAGGATAGGAGATTAGTAGATAAATATAACAGTTATTATCAGATAAAGTTGATAAGCAAGTTGAGTTTCTTACCCGATTTTCATACATTGATTGAAGTTTCAACGCTTTCTCAAGTCCTTTGACAACCTGATATATGTATGGGCGAGCTGCTCTTTCCTCTTTTACGCAGCCATATGCTGTTTCTGAGAAGACTTTTAATGCTTCTTGGTCCATCTGCTTTCGTAAATGCGGATCGATCATATCCTCCAAATGAGATTTTGCCAACTGACTTAATAACCCCTCTCTCAACTCATCCTCAAGTTCATTTTCGCCTTCGTCTTTGTCATCGTTCGCACTCCTTCCGCACAAGACTTCTAGTAATACAACACCAAACGAAAACACATCTGACTTGTGGGTCACACTGCCAGTCTTTTCATATTTTGGGTCAAGGTATACATTCTTAACAATATCACGAGTATGAACAAGATGGTGCCTCCGACCTACTGTATTTTTCAACGAAAGTTCAAAACCAGATAACTTGGGTTCCCATTCGTCATCTAGTAAAATATTCGAGCTCGTGATGTTGCAATGTATGACACTAAAATCTCGTCCAGGATCATAATGTATGTAACTCAATGCCTTCGCAACACCAACGCATATCTTCAACCTTTGCATCCATGTGAGGGTCTGGTCACTTAGATATTTGTTGAGACTTTCGTTGGCCTCCTTCTTGTATATGATAATCTTATTCTTCTTAGACTCATAAAACCCAATAAGAGAGACTAGATTCTTATGTTTGAGACTAGAAAGCATCGAAACTTCAGTCCAAAACTTTTTGCTCTCATCTTTTACATACTTTCTATAGAACCTCTTTACAATAATATCGATGAATTGTTCAAAATGTAAGAGACGGCCTTCGTAAATTGTTCCAAGCTTTAATTTTTTGATCTTGTTCTCAACAGCAAAATTGTTGGTTGCTGATTTTATATCTTTAAAGCTGAGTTTTAAGTGAGAAAGATCTTTGAGGAAAGACTTTGTCTCTTTGCTGACATGGGACTCAACACGTGTAGATATGGAGGTCAATGATCCCTATATGTAACAAATAAGACAACATTACCAAGTGTTCCAAAAATGACACGTGTAGATATGGAGTTCACTTATCTAAAATCCAGTGACTTGCAACAATAGTAATAAGAGGGTGTTTAGGATTGCGTTTTCGGTGCAGATTCTCTCTTGATGGCTATATTACAAAGTTACCCCTTTTATATCACTTTTCTTTAATATTTTTTTCCTACGCTGATGGCAGACTCATCAATATGTGGATGAGACTCATCATGGGGCTTGTGGTCTAGTGGTAAAGGCTTAAGTAGTTAAGTGAGCCCAAGTGAGAGTAGTACCGGTTTGGGTGACCAACCGGGAAGTCCTCACTTGGGAACCACAAGCTCTAATGATATCAGGCGAATCGGGAATAGGAGTGGGGTTATCCCCTAAGGAGAGGCTCGCGGTTGGTATCTCTGCCCGATGATGCGACACTAACTCGAGCCAACAACTAACCCACCGTTCAAAAAAAAAATAGTTATAATATAATAATATATATAAATGATTATTTTGAATGAATAGAATGGTGGAGTAATTAAAGATAATCATGAAAGTTATATACGGAGTACGTTACAACAATAACTTTTGTTAAATTATTATTTCGTATATATAATTTATATGGTTATTTAATATGTATAACTTATTTGATAAAAAAATCTCGGTCACTTTCTTATAAGCTATATTAAAAGAACTCAATAGATTAAATGTCATTTTTAGTCATTTTGCATGTTATGTCATAAATAATCTAATTTGCCAAACACTTAAAAACTGATTATCTAATTATTGCGTTATTATACAACATAATCAAATCTAAACACTATATTATGATTATCGGATTATCCAGTTTCAAAACGAATAATCTATTTTTAATAAGCAATCCAAAACACCCCCTAAGTAAATAATTACCTTGTCATGATTGGATGATGTATCTTCAACTTTGGCCGCAACTATTGAATGTTCCTTTAATATCATATAAATATAGTAATAAGTAAATAATTTTACACGTGTTAATATTAATATTATCAGTAAATAGAGATTAGCTATTATAAAAGAAAGATGAAAGAGAAAAAATAGTCTTACAACATTTTGACGTTCCATTTGATGTTTCAACGCGTTCTCAAGTCTTGTAACAACCTCACTAATATCCGGTCGTTGAGATCTTTCTTCATTCAAGCAGTCATATGCTGTCTTTGTGAAAACGTTGAATGATTGCGGATCCATTTGTTTCAATATAACCGGATCAATTATTTCATTTAGTATTTTCTTTTTATAATGGAAAACAGCCATTGGGCCCAAATACTTATTATCTGGATGCTCACTTATTGATTTCCTACCACACAGTAGTTCAAACAATACTATCCCAAAGGAGTACATATCGGACCTGTGGTTCACACGTTTAGTCTCAATATATGTTGGGTCTCCATACCCATTTATATAGCGAGGTTTATTAGTATGAAATGAATGGTGCCTTTGAGAAGCTTTAATCTTCATGGAACATTCAAAATCAGATAACTTGGGTTCCCAATCATCATTTAATAGAACTGTGGCACTGCATAATTGGCGGTGTATTACGCTGAAATCGCGTGACTCGTCATAATGAATGTAGCTCAATGCATATGCAATACCGACAGATATCTCCAATCTTCGCACCCATGTCAACAACATCGGGTCACTTAGATATTGGCCGAGACTTCCCCTCCTCTCAAGCTTGATAATGATGATCTTCTCATCATTATCATCACAAAACCCAACAAGAGAAACCACATTTTTATGCTTGAGACTAGAAAGCAACGAAACCTCCGTCAAAAACCTCTGTTCTGCTTCCTTCCTTTCTTTATTAAACCTCCTAGCAGTGATATCAATCAACTCACCGGACCACAAGAGCTGTCCCTTGTAACTCTTATCAAACCTATCTTCTACGAGGACATTTTGTTCATCAAAGTTGTTGGTGGCAGATAGGATATTTTGAAGGGGGACTCTCAGGTGAGCAAGTGAAGACATTATCTGTAAAATAGTCAAGTTCAAATGTGAGTTAGAAAAAGGGAGTTTAATAATGCCTACAAAGTGTTTGATAAAATTCCTGAACCATGTCTAAGTGATGTTAGGTCTAATTCTGTATATATCTTGTAGTTTATAGTTATTATGTTTGTCATTTGTAATTAAAATACTCTTAAATGGTCTTATTAAGTTGCATTGTTTTGGTTAGTGACTTCATGTTGAGATATAGTCTTGGTTGTCAATATTTAGGTGTTTTTAAAGCATTTGGTCCAGAATCAGATGGTGTAAGTATTGACTATGATGGGATAATATTGATTGGAATTGTCTTGTTTGGTTCCCTCATTTCATTCAAAGACATGTTTTTGTCTTGTGGATAAGTTCATAAAGTGGTGTTCATAAGAAAAAAGCTATGGCATGTGCTTTGTGTAACAGTAAATTGTTTAAAGTTGCAATATATTTTTGTTTTGTTGATTGAATCGATTGGGTCGCCAAGTATCAAATGAAGCTCTGGTACCGTAATACTAATATAAACTACTCCAACTAACTAAAGATTAGTGAGCGAAAGTGTAGTGCATAATGTAACAGATGATACTAGAGTGTTCAATGACACTATTTTTAGTTTTCTGTACTGAAGATGAATGTCTTTTTGGAAATTATGTAGATTCGCTTCGTACGGATACTGTGCACAATGTATGTTGAGACTCTTTTACTTTTATCCCGAAAGATTCAATCATGGTGACTAATTATGGCTCCGTATATATAAACTTTTTGTCATAGTGCATGATGTAACAGGCGATATGGGACATGGTGACCAATTATGGCCTCGTATATATAAACTTTTTGGCTAGGCTGGTTTGGATTTTTACTTAAAAGTAGTGCTATTGTAGTTTTACACCTTGCATCAAGTTGTCCATTTGTTAGTAATACTAACTAAGAAAATAGCATTAGCATTAGCCTGTGTGTTGGTTTTTAAGCCATATTGTGTCATAGTGCATGATGTAACTGGCGATATACTATTGAGAATAAGCAATTATAATTCTATTAGAGGATGTTGATGTTCATCTCATACTTTTAGATTTGTTCATCCCAATTAAACTGTATATACTTAACTTATGGTCATACTGTCTTATCACAGATTGATGAATTTGAAAAGGAGGAACTTGAATATAAAACTGTTGAGGAAGATCAAGAGCTTGTATTTGACCTCTATGGAACTCACTTATGAATGATTTTTTCCTTTACCATCTTATCTTGTAGCGAAAGTATAAATCTGTTAGAGTTTGAGTAATCTTTCTGTAGACTCTTTGAAATCAAATGATTATGCTATTGCTGCATTCATTCTAGTTCTTATACACTACTCATTCTTGTTTCAGGCACAAAATGATTTTTCCAAATCGTATGGGAAGGGGACCCGTAAAACCAAGGGCCAATTGAAGGACCATATACGGAAAGCCTTGAAAAATAGCAAGGTAATGTTTCAAAGCAGATCAATAATCCCAAAAAGTCAACTGATAACTGCTTATGTAATACAGTAAAAGAATAAACGCTGAAATTAGAAGGTTGTTACCCATTTGACCCGTAACATTGTTTCAACTTTCAAAGCAGATCAGCAATCCCAAAAGGTTGTTACCCATTGCTTGCATACGATATTGATAAGGAGTTCGGGTGCATTTCGAGTTTAGATGTCATATGTTATTTCGTTGAGTATTCTTTTCTGAAACCAATACGTGTCTTATATTTTCCGTTTATGCCTCTGTTAGGCGGAATAAAGAGGCCAAGGGATCATATTAAATTAGTATACTGACAAAACTCAAGGCTAAGATAACCAAGGTTATGGGTAATATTGAGAAGGTTGTTGTTTCGTTTTCATGATGTTTTGTTTATTGGCCATCATTTAGCTACCTTTTTCGTCTTTTTAACATGTCGGTTTTTGGTGTTTCGAGGTGCTTATGGGATATTAATGTTGCTTATATTGGCTGAGGTTACTAGGTATGTTGTGTTTAATCTCTTACATTAACTTCAGTGCTTGTCAGGCTGGGTGACTATCAAGTCTTAACCTGTGACATAATCGACCTTTTTTTCTTATCAATTATTCATTTTTTGTCGACACATAGAGAAAAACCATAACCTGGACCGACAAATTTACAAGTAAATGAGTCAAACGCGTATAAGGGCATCTACAATGCACCACGTAGGCACGTAGGATAGTTCAATGGGAAAAGCATGCTGAGTTGTTTACATTTTAGTGGATGGTGGTTAGAACTTTTGTTTGAGTGTTCAATGAGAGTTTTTCTCTAAACAACTTCTCATTTAACTATGTTGGTGGGCCAAGTTTCAAGTAAAAATCATTATTAAATTATGATAAAGAATATATTTTGTCATTTCATCATCTGTTATGTAAGATAAATGATTAAATAATGAGATAGTGTAAGAGTTTATTGAACACTAAATGGTTCAATGCATTGTGAAGGATTTTTATAAAACTTTTGAATGATGATGTATAAGTGACGTGTCAATGTATTAAACTCGAAATGATGTAATGCATTGGAGATGCTCTAAGGGAAGTTGCTTCTCTTCCAGTCAATGCGTCATAAGTCCCTAAAAGTTTATGCTTTGAGGTTAAACACATAAAGTCATAAACAAAAAGAGGATGGACAACTCATATGTAGCTTACATGTAATTTTGAAGAAAATTAGTTTTGATCTACAGCTTGGAGACTTGGACAAGCTACAGTGCAAGGCCATATATACTACCTTGTGTATATCGTAATGAACTTGCTGAACTACAGGTAGATTTTATAACTATACTATTTTTAAAATTTTGATTTTACTTTGTAACTCAGCAATCCCCTGGTTTCTAATTTTAATCGTCTACCGAGGACACTCCTCCAGTTTCATATAAAGGTTTGTAGGATGTCCTATCAAAATCTCGGTTGGGTGGTCATAGTTCACAAATGTTTGCAGACATCAACAAGTACTTTTACTATACCACTTTTATCTTTTTCAATGTTTTGAAACCCGGTCGAACCGGCTCCGGCAAAGATAACAGAACAAAAGAAACCGGTTTTAAGAATTCAAAACACCCGCCGGGTTTTACCTGTTACTATAATTCCGGCCGGTTTGTCATTAAATCTTTTATGTGTTCCAGATTGCTTTTTACAAGTTTTTGAAAGCTTTAAAAGGGCTTTAGACAGGTTTTTATGGTGTTTTAAACACTTCCTATACGCTATTTGGACAGCAGAAAGATGGGCTGTTTGGACAGGCTTATATGCTGTTTTAACAGCTTTTATATGTTGTTTGGACATAGCCTTTACATGGCTGTTTGGAAACAAGTTTTTGCAGCAATTACATGCTCTTTTTTCTAAAAGCAATTACTTATTTGTATGTTGTTTTTTAGCAGCAATTACAGCTTCTACATGCTATTCCAAGTTTCCAACACGGTTTTTTACAGCAACCATGCTTTTTTTTTTTTTTTTTTTTTTTTTTTTGGTTGTTGTTGCAGCAATTTCATGTTTGTAAGCTGGTTTGTTACAGCGATTGGCAATTAGATACTTTTAAAGGTTTGTATGCTGTTTTTCAGAGCAATGCTGTTTGGACATCAGAAAGTTGGATGTTTGGACAAGTATATACTGTGTATGCTTTAATCTTAGAATAGTTCCTAAGAGTTAAAACTATAAACGAGACTACAAGTGTGTTAAACTGCTGGTCGAATGGTCTAATTGTGAAACTGATCAGAGGCTAATAAGGTACTAGGATTGAATGATGAATTAATAACCGAAGAAAAGAAAGTGAAGTAGGTTTCTTTTGTTTAATTAGACATGATCAATACTTTTTCTTATATGCTAGTTGTAGGTGACTTTGGTTCTTGTTAAGACTCTCGTTAGTCTTTTTCTTCACCACGTACTCATTTGAATGGAATGCTTGAATGAAAACTAACCAAAAACAATTTGTTGTTGCTTTAATTGATACTTGTGTTGGCCTAGCAAGTTGCTAAAAGCCAGTTGTTTATGTAAAATGGTTGATTAGCAAATAAGCTTTGGTGTGGGTGGCAGGTTGAATAATATGGGTTTGGATTACCTTAACAAATCCATATTCATATTCTCATTCTTATTCTTCATATACTGGTTTTAAACCTTCATGCATGCACACAGTTGTGACGAGTTTTTTGCAAAAATGTTTTGGTTTTCTTCATTGTTTGCAAACATGGGTTACTTGACTTAAGTGAGATGACTTCCTTCTCCAAAGTTTCATTTTAGCCCTCTAACTCGGGTTTTTTTGTTTGTTTTTGTCTTCTCTTTTGAATATTGTTTCAAACATTTATCTTATTTATTTATGTCAAACCTTTCTCTTCGAAATAGGATAATTTTTATTTTTTTATTTTATTCTTTTATTTATAACCCATATATGTTTGGCTAGTACGCATATAGGGTTAATATTGTTTTACTGTTTTTTCTGTTATTCATCAATGACTTATGTTGATCCGAACCCGGACTCGAATGGATGGGGGTTGGTCCTTATCTAAATTTACCCGAACCTAAACGTTTTGTAGGGTGGGGTGCGGGTGGGTTTTCTTTCGGACATGATCACAATTGACCTTACGCGAATGAAACCGAACCTCACTAATTAATTTGACCCTATTCATATCCCTGTATGTAGCAAACACCAACTTACGTGGTAGTTGGGAGTTAAACGTTTTAAATTAGTTTCCTAAGGCGTTTATTTTTGATGATTTTGCTAGTTTGCGACATTTGATAATGCAAACTAGCGAAAGTCACCGGCTCTAGTTAATATACATTCACATAATTACCTATAAGCAAGAAATGCAGCCCACAAATATTGTTCATGTTGTTAGTACTATTATCTCGTTGGTTTGTTTATATTTATTCCTCCATGGGTTTCCTGTTTGTTAATTACTAAAAGTTTGTAGTCACATAAGAATAAACTATAATAGTGAGCTGATAGTTTTCTTTTATTTAAAAAAATATAATAATAATAATAATATTGGGCTTTTATAATTGAAAATTAAAAAAAAGAGACATGCTATACAAAGTAGAAAAATCATTCACATACTCTTTTGTAAGTTAGAGGTTATAATAATTGAAAATTTTAGAAGCTTGAAAGAAACTTAGTGGGTCCAGCAACACCAAAATAACCCGTATCTAAGTACAAAAAATAAAAGTGACACAAATTTGCAAGGAATAATGAAAACGATGCCACTTTTGCAAGAAAAAACTCCGGTTGTGATATAAGTCACACTAAAAGGATTCCACTATATATTTGCTATATTTTTATTTGAAGATAGCTTGACTACAATTTTTGTAGCCAATTCGCTAGAATCCTTGAAAAAAACACAAGCAATGAATCAGGCAGACCCCACAAAAAGAATCTAGAACCCACATTTATAGCAACAAATTGTAGCTAATATATATATATATATATATATATATATATATATATATATATATATATATATATATATATATATATATATATATATAATTATAAATAATTCATAATGGTCATGCATCTTCGTCAATAACTACGAAAATCTGAACAATAACTCGGTAATAAAATACGATTCATTATTATTATTTTAAATTCATATGAAAAACTTCTCACTATTAAATTACTACATAATATAACTGTTATGGATAAATATTTAATTACAAGATTTTTTTTACGTAAAGTCTTAAAAAGTGGTAAATAAAAGAAATTCATAAAACTTGTCACTAACTCAGATAGTATAACAATACATATTACAAGTAGCCAATTTGCACTGAAAGAAACAGATAGTAGTACTTATTATGACAGAAAAATAGAATAGGAAAAACCGTCTTACTGGATTTTGATGTTCGAGTTGGAGTTCCAACGCTTTCTCAAGTCTTGTGACAATCTCATCAATATTTGGGCGCTCCGATCGTTCTTCGTTCAAGCAGTCATATGCTATCTCCGCGAAAATGTTAAATGATTGAGAGTCCATTTGCTTATATAGATCCCAATCAATTATTTCACTGAGTTTCTTCTCCCTATAATGGGCAACGGCCACCGAAGCCAAATACTTATTATCTTGGTCGTCTTCGATTACTGCTTCCCTACCACACAGTAGTTCAAACATTACTATCCCAAAGGAGTAAATATCCGACTTGTGGTTTGCACTTTTTGTCTCTATATATGTTGGGTCTGTATACCCATCCATACTCCACACTTTATCAGTATAGAAAGAATTGTGCCTTTCAGATACTTTGATCTTCATGGAAAATATAAAATCACCTAATTTGGGTTCCCAGTCGTCGTTTAAATAAATCGTATAACTGTCGATGTTGTGGTGTATTACACTAAAATCACGTGACTCATCATAATGAATGTAGCTCAACGCTTGCGCAATACCGACAGATATCTCCAATCTTCGCACCCATGTCAACCACGGGTCACTTAGATGCCATTGAAGACATCCCCTGGTCTCACTCTCGATAATAGTGACCATCTCGTCATTATCATCACAAAACCCAACAAATGAAACCAGATTCTTGTGCTTGAGACTAGCAAGTATGGAAACCTCCTTCCAAAACTGTTGGTCTCTATCAAAGCATTCTTCATTTAACCTCCCAGCGTAGATATTAATTAACTCACCGGACCACAAGAGCTGTCCTTCGTAAGACTGATCATATGCATCTTCTCCAACGAGTTTGTAGTAAGAAAAGTTGTTGGTGGCGGTTCGTACATCTTTAAGGGGGATTCTAAGGTGAGCAAAGTCTTTATGATTCACTGAAGACATAATGTATGTATCTGTTCGTTAATCTGAAAAAAAAGGGTGAGTGGGTTGTTAAAAAAAGAAGTGAAGGAGTGTTTGGGTGATATACATAAAAATCTGTTCGGTTTGTATTTGTATATATAGAATATGTGAATAAGCGTGTGGGGTCCTTGTTATCTTTAACTTTAATGGTGGAGGTCTATTTTTTTTTTTTTTTGCATTATTGTAAAGACAATTGCTTTTTGACATAAAGCTGAGCAAAGTGTCATCATTGGGTGGGAACATCATGTTTCTGTATTCATGAAAAGTCATTATACTGAAAAGGGCGTTGGTTGCAACATGATACCAAGGAGTACTTTTCACGAGATATACTGAGAGAAGAAGTGGAGGTAGGTTGGTGGTGAACTGGTAATCATATAAACGTGTTTAGTGCCTTTTGTATATGTGGTTGTGCTGTGTAAGTTTTTGCATTATTATATAAACATTTTCAAGGGGGATTTTTAAGTGAGCAAGATCATCATGATTGACTGTAGACATCATGTATGTATCTGTTTGTTTATCTGAACAAAAAAGGGTGGGTAGGTTGTTACAAAAAAGAAGTGAAGGAGTGTTTGGGTGATATACATAAAAGTATATATAGAAAATGTGAATAAGCGTGTGGGGTTCCTTGTTATCTTTAATGATGGAGCTCTACTTTTTTGCATTATTGTAAAGACGACAACTGCTTTTTGACTTAAAGCCGAGCAAAAAGGAGTGGAGGTAGGTTGGTGGTGAACAGGTAATCATATAAACGTGTTTACTGTGCGTTTTGTATATGTGGTTGTGCTGTGTAAGTTTTTGCATTATTATATTAACATTAAAAGACTTGTGCAATGAAACTTCCATAAACGGTAAAAAGAAATTTGGTAACTTGTGTATGTATTGCTTTATAAATGAAACATCACTAATATCTATTAGCGAGTATCAACATCTAGACAAAAATTTGTGAAAGATGCTTACATTATTCTTTTTTTAGAAAGCAAGCAATATATTACCACAACAAAAAAGAAATAATACAAACAAAAACATTCAACTTCTTTAATTGAGACGATTAAAAAAACGGAACTCAAGAAAATAAAAACCCATCAAGGCTTAATTACAACAAAACATACAAAATAAAACTGAAAGATAAATGACAAAAAAACTATAATATTCCTTTAAATAATACATATGAACAATCTCGAACATAACAAAAAATATGCGTAAATGAGATATGTGGTATGAACTATGAAAGGGGATGGCATGTGTTTTAGACAAAAGAGACTGGCAAAGCGAGTATAGTTGACCATAAAAGATGGTTGTGTCCAAAGTTCTAGAAGCTAAGAAAAAACACTTGGAGAAAATTAGTATTGAAAATATGAATATGATTTTATGAAGAAATGTTATATCCACATAAATTTGACAAAAAGTTTATTTCAAAATGACGTGGCATGATAAATTTAACTTTGAAGATTACTTCTCTTCTTTTAATTTCCCAATAGATGTAATAGTTACAATGACACATCGTTTGTTTAAAATGTTTTTTATTAAGTTTATGTATATAGAGCATTCCTCGAATCTAAAAAGTTATTACGATAGAAGCCAAAGTACATACACTTAAGGCATGTTTGGTACTTTGGTCTAGGGGAATTGTGATTGGAATGATAAGAACGTCTAGTACATTGAGACGACAATCAAATAGCGGTATCAAATCCCAATATATTGGTTTTTCGCAACCAAGCTAGGGAGGTGGCTTTGAACCCATTCCTAGTATCTTTTACTCATCCTCATTTACATTTCCCAAAAAGAACACAACGTACTACAATAATCGGGCCTTTTAGACACAACCCGAAGTCATGGCTAGAAGCCAGAAAGTCGTGGCTATTCATGTTTATCACAATTTAGTGTATAGTATAGAATCAAGTATGATTAACATCAATCATTAATAACTTAACTTGTGTGAACATCACCTACGAAATGCAATGATTCCTCTATATCAAATAGTATGACACTGTGCAAGTGTTGATTATTCGAGACCATAGATCAAGTAACCCCGACCTATCACGGTGTCTTTCTATTAAATCGATTGTATTGACAAGCCATATACAAGGTGACATCCTAAGACTATATTCTATTTTAAGTCATTTGAGCAAGTGTTATCACTTCCGAAACTATTTATGTAAAACCTATAGAGGGCATGTATTATAATATAGACTGTGGTTTGTTATTCATAATATCACAATATCGAATATAGTTTATTATTATATAGACTAAGCATTATTAACATGACTTGTGTGAACATCCTCTGCGATCACGGTTCTCGTTATTACAATATAGAGTGTGATTTATTGTTGTATAGAATCAAGCATCATTACCATTCAATCATGATCACTACTTGCGTGAACATCCTATGTGTTCACGGTTCTCTTACTAGCTAATTAATCACCATCATGTATTATTGAAGATCACATATTCATTATCGCTTAAAGTTTTTTGTAAAGGAATCATTACATTTCATTGATTGCATGCCTTGAGCAAGCGTTCAAAGTATATTGATGATACAAATAAAAAGTGAAGTATACTCTAAAACAATCATCCTAGTAAACATGTTTATCACATCCGATACTATTCAAGCTAAGCATATTAAGCAACTTATTAAGCAACTGTCTTTATATCCCGATTTTCATTAACCTGACTTACGTGATCATAAGGTATAATCCCGGTAATCAGCTACCACTCAATTACCGTTTGATATTATGCAAGATCACATGTATAATCTCATAGTATGTATATTGTTCCGTATACCATACATATAATCCGGATTATCGTTAACAAGATTTATATGCCTCACATTATTTTGTAACAAACATGACGAATACAAGTTAAACTTGTTATTAACTTTTCAACGATTTAATCCGAGAAAAATATTAATAGAATTTTTAAAATAAATAAATTTAGTTTGCGTATACCAAAAATGTGTTTTTTATTTAAAATGTATATATAGTAACTAATTATATTTCATTTTAAATATTAATTGAATATGTTATTTTGTATTAAACCTTTAGCCATGATGTGTAGTCGCTAACGGTTGAGCGGGAAAACATTTTCGAGCCAAAATTTTTGATGCAAATTTAGTTTTGCCAAAAATATTATATTTTTAATTTTTGCAATGATTTTGTTTACACTAAAGATAATTTTAGTTTTATAATATTTTGTAACCTTTAACGAATTAACAATAGAATGATATATATATATATATATATATATATATATATATATATATATATATATATATATATATATATAGGGTGAAGTTATTTTCAGAACCAAATAAATTGCGAGAACTGCGAGAACCAGCATCAACCAATCAAATTTTTTTGAATATTAACTTTTATTATTTAATCCAAAAGGGTATAATGGTAAAATTACTTTTTTATTTTCTTTTTTTTATTTTTTAATAAAAAAACGTTTTTTGAGTTCCTAAATTTTAGGTTTTTTTTTTTTTTTTTTTTTTTTTTTTTTTTTTTTTTTTAGTATTTATTTCCAGCATATTTGTTTTGTAAAGTGCACATGTGTTTCTTATAGTAGATAAATTAAATTTTCAATATAAACACTGAGATGATTTTCAAAATGTTAATACTTTTAAACTTTTAATGTATGAGCATATGTGCACATGTGCAACTAACTCTCTTATAACTTAAACATCTCTTAAACTTATCAACAACATAAATAATAACTCAAAATTGCACAAGTTAACGATTTACAATATCTAATACCTGCTAAAATTTCTACTTTATTACAAATGCTTGAAAAAAATAAATTTAATTGAGGGTGCACATGTGTAAACACCATGTTTTTACAACATCGTCTTTAGTGTGCACGTATGCATTCGCGTATCCTTGATTATCTTGATCGTTTTTGCATATATGAACATGCATGTAAACTTTTTGGAGTATTCACATGTAGAATGCACATGTACATCTTCGTCTCTATCATTTTCAGTGCATTTGTATTCTTCGTCTTGAGCATAAACCTGAATATTTGCAACCAATATTAATTCACAGCAATAATACAAAAAAGTTATGGATCAGATCTTGTAATAAAGTATGGACTCACTTGTTATTGATAGCAGCCATAAAAACATACGCGCACAAAACTTAAAACACATATGCACACATATACCAACTATAAAGCACTCTCTAAAACACATATGCACACATATACCAACACCCTCTAACACATATGCACATTTCAATTGATTATAGATAAATAACTTAATACACATATGCACACATACACCAACTATAAAACACATATGCATCCTTCTAATTTTTTTTTAAAGCTTCTCACACAAAATGACAAATACACTTTTACATACACGTATAACATCAAATCAACAAGAATTAAAGTCACTTTCACACTTTAACATAATAGTATAATAATGAAGACACAAATACACTTTTACATACAAGTATAACATCATATCAACAATAATCACAATGAGCAATATCAAACTACAATCTCATTGACCCATACCCAACATCACGTCTACAACCTTATGTCAAGAAACTACAAATAACCAAAATGCCTCAAGGCACCTCCACGACTCACAGTCAACAACGATAAATAAAAATAATAAAAAATAAAGAAACCAGAATCCTATTTGATTATTTGGCGTAAACTAATACCCACAAGTTTTAACATTTAATACTCACAAGTTTGTTCTTTTTCTTGATCATCCTTATCGAACTACAATCGAAGTCGATGAGACCTGGGAGAAACAAAGAGATTGTTAAACGAAACCTAAACATAATCATTGAAACCAATAACACAGTGTTGACCAAGTGTAAGACACACGAACAAATTCAGATTCAAAATAAAACAACAATGTGGACAATACATGAAAAATACGCAACCTCATAACTAGATTTTGCAAAAGAACATGTTTATTCATAATTAAAACAAAGTGAATAAATAGTGCATTAATTAATAAAGACAAATAATAAACAATCACTAAAAATGAAATCCCTAAATGTCAATTGAATGTGACGAATTTTAAAGGTTCCGTAAATTGAAAATGAACAAACCAGTACCTTATTGTGGATTCATATTGAGCCAACTCATAAATAAATTAATAGTCAAATATGGTGGTGGCACATGCATATAGAAGGCATCTTTAATTGAGTGAAACAATGGTTGATTATTTTAACGGAAGAGATGTGGAGAAATATGGGTGAAAGTTGAAACATATTGTGGAACTAATTCTCAGATCCTAGTATTAAGGGACGGTTTTTAATTTGTTAATTGGTCGATTTCCAGTAATACCCCTTGATGCCTTACTAATTAATACCTAGTCTTTATATTTATTACATTTGTGCCACAATTGATTATAACCGTTGATCAAATCATCCAAAGGTGTAGATTGGTTCTCGCAGTTCTCGCAATTTATTTGGTTCTGAAAATAACCTTACACTATATATATATATATATATATATATATATATATATATATATATATATATATATATATATATATATATATATATATATATATATATATATATTTTCTTTTTCTTTTAGCCAGTACTTATTTCATGGCTAAAGATTTTAACATTTTTTATTTATTTCCCTCCCAATCATCATACTAAATTAATGATTTTACACTTTTAGCAAAGACTGTCTTTTCGAGATTGTAGTGTTTGATTGGGCATGAGTGTTCCTGTCCTTACTTAGAGGTCAAGTTGCCACCTGTCTATCGAAGGGGGATTTCCTAGCTTACCTCGGTATATTTTATCGTAAGAAGGAAGAAGAAATTAATGCAATATATTATTACTTATCGAAAAGAAAGACTTGTTAGGTACCATAGGTAAAGCACATTACAACACTTTCAATAACTAATTTACATTGCCTCCTTGCCTAGGTAGATCTATCCACTTTCCGGACCTCACCTCTTCTTTTTGGAGTACGGGACGACTCAGATGGGCAAATAAAACAAACCTATCAATTACGCCTTTAGGGGCTGCCATGTATAGCTTTAGTTTATGTCGTAGCATCGTTTATTGCTCTGGTTACGAATGACCCAATCTATCTATGGCTACCACCCCTACTTTTAGTAGATGGAGATGCGCACCTAGGAAAGCGCGAAATATACCAACATGTAGCTAGTGCCTTCACATGTGAACAATAGGGAGCCATTCTGTTGATTGCTTCTCTGCCCCAGCTCTACCAAACTGGTTTTTCTTTCTCAAAAAATTATGGAAATCATCGATCGAGGAGAAGCCCTGAAGTAAACATAAATGAAGGGGCATACCCCACCCCAGACAACCTGATGGAATATGCTCAAGACAGATTACGTAATTATATGGCTAAGTATATGTGGGCCTATAAGGCAATACACAAATACACTTAGATACCTAAAGTTATAATATAAAAAATATATTTATATTGTATTAACACCTAAAATGATTTAAAAGTCATTTTAACTTAAGTATTTATTATATAGAGTATAAATAAATAATAGGTTAGAAAAATTATTAGTCGTTTATTAGTATTAAATTGATAAATAAAATAACAAATCAATGATTAGGAAAGTCCTAATCTACCCCTTAAGGTAGTCGACCAAAGGAGGGAAAAATAAGCTTTTGCTTAACTTGCTGATCAAGTTAAGAAGATTCTAGGATATTAGGATTTAGTATAAATACAAATGCCTAATCCTAGAATCGAATAACACACAATAACAAATCTCTCTTCTCCTCTCCCTCTCTTGTTGCTAATCGAAACAAACACCCTCTTAGGTTTTTCGGATTTTGACTTCTATCTTGCTTTGATCAAGGATGAAAATGCATTTACTCAATTAGTGTTAGGACCACCATTCCTTAGGTATTGCGTGTGTGTAGTGTGGATCAACTATAGAGTATAATCACCTTTTAATTATAAAGGTTTCTTGATCATACCGAGCTAATAAGGTACACGTCTTTTTATTATCTGTAGATTAATAATATAAACATAAGGATCCGGTTTGGTGGTTTTTCGTATGCCTCTGCTTATCTTTGAGTAAATATATGTGCTTGTCTTATATTTACTTTAAATGAAAAACGTTTTCTAAGACCATTAAACCTCAACACATCCAAACAAAGAACTCAAGACACTCCCCAAGCTGTAAAATAAAGAAACTAACCTAAAAAATGAATAGGAAATTCTACATGTCATTTTTACATCCCATCCCCTAGACAAATCAATAGGAAATTCTACATGCTATTTTTGTTCTTTTGACGATGAACCACTCTGGTACAACAAGCTAAAGTGACCTCTACGCTTCGTCCCCGGTGCCAGGGCTGAGAAAGTTCCACTTCATTTTTTTTTTACCAAATTTTGCGTTAAAAGTCATTGTCAAAGTTTAGAAAAGTTTTAGCGATGACATTGTCGTCGTTAAAAGTGGTTCCCATAGTCAAATGTTGAAAATCGTTTATTTTGTCATTTAGTAGACTTTTAACCACGACTTTGATCGTGGCTAAATGTGTTTCTTGACTATTAAAATCCCAATTCTAGTAGTAATATTACTTTTTTTTTTTTTTTTTTTTTTTTTTTTTTTTTTTTTTTTTGCAATGTAATAAAATATAGTGATAGCAAAAGACATGTGACCAAAATTAAACCATCTTTTTTTCCTGTTAGTAAAGAAAAAGTCATTTTTTATAAAGTGATAAAGCAAACATCACTAAGAAAGTAACTGACCTACCACAAAAACAAAAGTAACCTCAGAATTCAAAAAATAATATACGAATCAAAAGCGGACCCAATAAGATAGCACTAATTTCATATTCACATGGCTTTTACCTGTGACAAAATATGTGCATTATTAAAGGGAACTTTTGAGTGACAACTTTGTTGTCTAGTAAAAGTAAACTGCTTAAGTTAATAGTGAAACTTACCTATATAATTGTACATTATTACTCGATAACAAGTTGAGTTCATGAATAAAAAACAATGTTGTGGATTAAATTTGAAGTTTCAATGCATGTCAAGCGCATTAGATGCAAGTAGATGTTACAAGACCAAACACAAAATAACATGTTGATCGATATTAAGTGTTAAAGTGTTGGTTTCAATTTTGAGAGCAAAGTAGTAATACACATAAACGAGGTAAAGAGGTAACATGTACACCCAAAATAGTGGCATATGATACAAATTCCATTTGAACAAGTGAGGATCTCGATCAGTATCTAGTAATGTTAGTTTTTGACGTTGGTTTGGATTTTACTTGGACAGAGGTTCCAACATTCTTAGCCGTAGCGCTAAAGGGACGATTTGTGAAAAGAAATGAGAAGGAAAACCTTTTATTATTTTGTTAAAAATATGAATATGTAAAACTATATAATGATTGTTTATTAGAGCTTATAATTTAATTTTTAAATGTTATTTGTTTAAACGTAAATGGTTGTAAATGATTAAAAAAAATCATTTATTTTTTGTTTTTTTAAAGGCTTAATTCATTAGTGCGTGATTTTATTTTTTTATTTACTTAAAAAAAAAAAAAAAAAAAAAAAAAAATCGGTATCCGGGTAGACCCAAAGAACCGGAACCAGAATCGGAGCCAAAAATTATACTCGGTTTGGTTCTCCATTCCTACTTTTCACAAAATTCGGCTCTCGGATCCATCGGTTCCAGTTCCGGACCTATGCTCATCCCTAATTACATCATTATTTATGAACTTTTTTTTTTTGTTTGTATGTACACGGTATTATATGTACTAGCTATTTTACAAAGTTTTCTTATGTTATTGATTAGTCTGGTGTTTACTTCAATATAGAAGTGTGCAGATCGTGTTAATATCTTATAAGGAAAATCTTAATATATGATGATAATGATTGTAAAGCTACATATATCGGTGATATTACATATTGCTTTTAAGCTTATAAGTGAAATTAGGTACATTATGGCTGGAATATTATTGTATAAATCCAAAAGATGGTCGTTTTTGTTGTATTGAAATCAATTATGTCTTTTTATATATCAGTATATTTATATTTATGTCGTGGGATATTTATAAAGATTACTTGTTCTATCTAATGTCCTTGCATAGATAGATGTGGATGTGTGTGGTGTTCTTGTGTTATGTTTAATGTATGGAGCCATGGTGGTCTGGTTTTTGCATTATTGCAAAGACTATTGACTTTTGACCATTAAGATTAGACAAATATCTCCGGCTTATAGGCAACTTCGCTTTCATTGAATGCTCAAAGTTTGAAAATCATAAATAACAAAACAAGAATTCGCGTAAAAACGGATGAAAACATAAAAAATCGGACGAATTTGTGTAAAAACAGACCAAAACGTATAAAAACGGACGAATAAGTATAAAAACGTAAGAAAACCAAATTTTTGGTTAATTAAAAACAACCGTTAGTATAAAAGGACTAATTTTGCAAACGTTCATTGACTAAATTAACTAACATTTCCATATGATGACTAACGGTATACAAAGTGTTTCAAGTCAAGATAAAATTTGAAAGTACATTGGTGTATTTAATACTCCGTAATAAAAAAAAGTAAGTGTTTCAAGTCAGTACATTTTTTTAAGTAAGTTGTTATTTTCTAGCTTTTACCCAATAATTAATAACAAAACTAACATATAGTGGTTCCTCAAAGAAATAATACTCCCTCGTTCCCAAAAATAATTGTTTTTCGACAAAAAAACACACTTAAAGAAAATCATATTTATTACTCTTTTCTCTCTTAAAAAAAAAAAAAAAAAAAAAAAAAAAAAAAAAAAAAAAAAAAAAAAAAAAACAAACGGGATTAAACGTACAACATCGGAGAAAAAATGGATAAAACGGATAAAAGGAGATAAAAACGTACATAAAACGGAAAAAAAGGTAAGAAAACGTATTAAAACATAAGAAAACGTATAATTTCGAAGAAGAAAAAATGCACCTTAGTATTATTTTACCATTGGACGTGTAGTCCAATGGTTGGTTGTTGATCTATCACTCCCCAAACTCTGGTTCAATTCTAGCTTGCCCCCTTTTTAGTTTATTTATGATAGGTATAAATATTTTCTATCTCGTTAAGAGATAACGAAAAAACTATTTGCACCGTTAGTACTCATTTTAATTGAGGGATGTATATTGGTTAACTTTGACTAACGAAGGGATGCATCTGTCAAAAAATTTGAGAATGTTATGTATAGTGCGAAAATGGATAAACCACGTGGATGTTGTTTGGAGTTTTACTCTAAATGTAGCCTAATAGTCGCATGACTCGGTATTGATTTTTCCCAAAACAGGCCACTCAGTTCAAAATACAATTGGGAAACTGCATCCAGAAAAAACAACTGGGAAAGCACCCGTTAAACATTATACGGACGATACTAAATACCACAAATAAGAGTATCGACCGAACAGCTTTTGAAGAGATTTTGTTCCAATCTCTACATATATAAAGCATTTTTGGGCATTTTATTCAATCCCATCTTTTAACAAAAACAACAATCAGCCATGATAGCACATAATGTAAACATACAAAAATCATTCAGCACAAAATATGCAAGTCTTACAACAACTCTCCCAACATATGCAGGAACAGCAAATACAGAGCTTATTTGATTCCCATAAGCAGAATGCATCTCACTTGGTCCACCAGTGAAGAAAGTCCTTACGCCTGTTGATCTTCTTTTGTAGCTGAAGAAGACCGTATAAGAGAGCTTCGGCTGTTGGTGGGCAACCAGGAACATAGATGTCAACTGGGACAATCCTATCACAACCCCTAACTACAGAGTATGAGTAGTGATAGTAACCACCTCCGTTTGCACAGCTTCCCATTGAAATCACCCACCTTGGTTCAGGCATCTGATCGTACACCCTGAAACAAGGAAAAAAAAAATGAGTTTAGCATGTCATACGAGTTGAAAAAAGCAAGATGCACACAATCAGAACTGATAACTTATGAATAGACTAATATGGGTCATATTTCGATCTCATATACATCGATGTAAGAGGTTAGCAAATAAGAACGAGCCAAACGAACCAAAAGTGGCCCAAGATGCATCTTTTTATGCATTAGACCTACTAAATTAATTCGGCCTCCAGATTCTTACTGTTATCTTTTTGTTTCTGTAGACGCATGTTACTCATCAACTATCTATTGAAAACCTAAAAAGAATATAAAAAAAAAAGGCGTTTAGGGGTCAACATAGCCTTACCATTTTACCCAAGGATGAAACATATGACAGAACATTAAATCAGAATAACACATTAAAAAAGTCAACCCCGTTAAAAGACAGCTATCACATGCCTGATCACATCCAGCATAAACAGGTAGCCTACAATCCTACATATGCCCAATGTATATCTTAAAAGTGACACGTATATAAATGCAGCATTGTTAACTTCAAGTTCGACAACCTCATAATATCTCAGATAAGCAAATCAATATGACAACACATAAAACTAGCTCTTGCTAAAACCTTCAAATTCTCAGAAGTTAATTAACTATTGCACGCACATCCTTATGCTTCTAAGATTATGTAAAGAATGTTGGATTATCAAGACCAACTGCTGCATTGCAGCCTATGAAGCGAGGACTTGCCTACCATTATTAACAGTACTGGAGACACCAAAAACACGTGAACTAAAATAGCAGCCAGGTGTATGTTCAAACTACATACACTTTTTACTATCAACTAAAATAGAACCAAGTAAGTTTGATTCTATCAACACAGCAATAACCATAACCATACTAGCTTTCATTTTCTGTTTGTAAAACTTCTACAATGATGTCACTCTGTTCATACAAGTTTTGGTACTATATCATTCTTAGTTTATTTATCAGTATTAGTATGAAAAACTGTTGTCTACCACACACAATTAAAAGCTAATTGTGTGTCTATGTACATTAAGAGCGACACATAAAGCAATCTCAAGTTCAGATATATCTTTTAAAAAAGAAATAACACGGGTGTCGCTTCACATGAAATTACAGAACCCTCACAAGTTAATTAAGAATCCCATTCTTTTAGTTCGCTAAAAGATAAAGAAGCTTAAGAGAATATAACTACAAGCTTGAAAGATGGTCTCAATAGAACTTCAAGCATATAGCAAAGCACAATGAGTATATAGCTCAAGTGCGAGAAAGTCAATACTCCGCTGTTCACCATGGATAGAACCCGCTATCTGCCGGCATGGGAGGAGACTGCAGTGCTCCTAGGTTGAAATGTTTTTTTTTGAAAAGCTCCTAGCTACCAATAGCCTTTGGTCCTATCAAGTCAAGCCTCTTCAATAAAGTGATCACGAAACCCAAGATAATATTCCATAGTCATGAAACCCATAGAGATCCTGATTGAATTGCTTATATCGTCTAAATATCTCCTTGTTCAGTTACTTAAAAGCCAAATAAGCACTTTTGGGTTTTCAAAGAAAAGAAACGATTAACTATTCTCTGCTTACAGCATTGGAAAATTCAAACACTATCAGCTGCAGCTGCATCGATTTTTTCACAGCTGATTATATGCTTGTAATAATTGTCAACCATAGACCTAAGCATTTTTTAGAAGCTAAGTATCTACATCCAACATAATTATTAAACTAGCAACCAACGGCCTTTGACCAAATAAGTTCCTATCAAACCTCTTGAACAAAGAAGAGGTGGTGATTCCTTGTACCTTAGATATATGCACACCAGCATACAGAATACAATCCACACTAATGAAACCTTAATAATCTTAAACTAACGGTGTCTAGGATTGGTTATTTTTCCTCCTCAAATGAATGTAATATAGAATATAGTGTTTGGATTTTCTTATTTTGTAATAAAAAACAATAAAAGTCAAAAAAATTAACAACTTAGTAGAAAATTTTAATCAAAATCCATCTATAAAAATATCAAATGTAAAAGTAAACAAATACATATTTCATCTCAATCAACACTTCAAAATAAGCCGAAGCAGTTTGGGTGACACAAAAACGTCTATTTGTTTAAAAGTAGGCAGATAAACAGAATAATGGGGAACCCGAAAACCATTCGTTAATGGATTTGAATGAGAACTTTTAAACTGCTTATGTGTACTTATCTATAAGCAGAAGTAGAAGCACAAACTAAAAGCAATCCCTAACACCCTAAGATATATACAATCACATAAGCTCAGCTGTTTGTTTTATAAACAGATATAGTAAATATTTGTAATTATAGTGTAAATGCTGCCAACTCTAAACGCTTCTTTCAAATGATCGTGTTCAGACAAAATGAAAAAGCTAAACACTAGTTGCCAAAACTAGCATTAGCGGTTAGCTATTAGTTTAATAACAGCGTTTAGCTTACTCTAGAGTGTAAAATGACATAAAGCACTTCTTTTATTAACTTTTCAAATGATCACGTTTAAACAAAATCCAAAAGCTAAATGCTTGCTACCAAACAAACATTATATTCTAAATGCTCAAAAAGCCCGTCATTAAACATAGCCCTAGTTTCGAATAGTTTTTAAAAGCGTCTAGTAACATAGCTTCATCTTTAATTATAAAGTGTAATATATCCTAAGGCTAAACACTCCTTTTTTGTCTTTCAATATGAGCGTACAAACAAAATGAAAAAACCAAGCAAGCCTTATATTTTAAACACTTTGAAAGGTCGTCACCAAACATGGCCCTAATTTTAACAACCTAACATATTGAAGTCACAAGAAACATCAAACAATTTTCACATAGCCCTAATTTAAGAGGTCAAAAAGCCTTGTGACTATGTAAAGTTCAAATCCTATTAGGTGAAAACAACCATGAAGCAGCCACACCAACCTCCTAAAATGGGAGGGCTTTACCTGGTTTCAGTCTTTGTGGGGGTGGGTTCAACCCCCGTGTATTAGTCGGCCAGAAGGTCTAAGACCAAGAAAACATAGGCATAATTTAAACAAGCTAATTAATATTTAATTAAATATACCATTAAAAAAAGCATTTAACATAAACATAAACATTTCATTCAACACTTTATAATTACGGATAGAGCTACATTACCAAAACACTTTTATAAAACAAACAACTACCATTAGTTTTGCCAACTACTGTCATTTTTCACCAACTACATCTACTCCAATAGAGGTTATGTGATACTAACAGTAGTTGCTTGTTTTAGGGGGTGTTTGTTTCGGTTTATATAGTCGGCTTATGGCTTATTTGGTTTTGGGCGTATGTTTCATAAGCTCGTTTTTTGTGGCTTATTTGACACTTTTCTTCCAGCTTATAAGTTCATTATGACATAATGAACTTATACAAACCAGAAAGTGTCAAAATAAGCCACAAAAAGTGAGATTATGAAACATAAGCCCAGAACCAAATAAGCCATAAGCCGGCTATATAAACTGACACAAACACCCCCTTATATAAAAGAGTTTTGGTAACATACCTCCATCTCTAACAAACTATTTGTCAAAATAACTATTATAAAATAAATAAACAGCTACTGCTAACTGATACTGCTAAACTATTAAATAAACAAACGAACATATAAGCTTAAACAAACACCCCCTAGAACAAACAACTACTAAGGAAACAATAAGACAAACAGCTACTGTTAACTAACTGCTAGTTTTGCCAAACACTAACACTTTATAATTACAGATACACCTAAATTACCAAACACGTAACTGTCAGAGGACGGTGATGAGAAAGGATGAGATTAAGGTGGCGCGTGTGGTTGCCGCATGAGGAGTGACATTTTTTGAAAGGTTTTTGTAAAAGCCTATTTTATATAAATGCGTTTGGTAACATACCTCTATCTCTAACAAACTATTATAAAATAAAGAAATAAATAGCTACTGCTAAACTGTTAAATAAACAAACGAACAAAGAGAAGGAAATATACTTTCTCAGAGCGGGGGCCATCTTATTAGTTAGTCATATATAAAAGCGATTGGTAACATACCTCTATCTCTAACTAACTATTCGCAAACACTATTATAAAATAAAATAAATAAACAGATACCGCTAAACCAATAAACAAACAAACAAAACAATAAGCGCGAGTAAAATAGAAAGTATACTTTCCAAGTGCAGGGGCCATCTTATTATTAGTTAGTCATATATAAAAGCGATTGGTAACATACCTCTATCTCTAACAAACTATTCGCAAACACTATTATAAAATAAATGAACAGCTACTGCTAACCGATACCGCTAAACCATTAAACAAATAAACGAAAGGATAAGTTCGAGTAAAATAGAAAGTAAGGGGGTGTTTAGCAAAACTAAAGGGGTGTTTGTTTAAGCTTATATTTGAGCTTATGAGCTTATTTGATTTCGGCTTATATTTCATAAGCCTCAATTTTTCAGCTTATTTTGAGACTTGTGAATTTATATAAGTTTATTATATAGAATAAACTCATATAAGTCTCAAAATAAGCTTGAAAATTGAGGCTTATGAAATATAAGGCGAAATCAAATAAGCTCATAAGCCCACATATAAGCTTAAACAAGCACCCTAGGGGGTGTTTGTTTATGTGGGCTTATGAGCTTATTTGTTTTCCGCCTTATCTTGAGACTTATATAAGTTCATTATAACATAATAAACTTATAAAAACCCAAAAATCCTAAAATAAGCCGGAAAATTTGGGCTTATGAAATACAAACCGAAATCAAATAAGCTCATAAGCCCACATATAAGCTTAAACAATCACCCCCTAAAACAAACAACTACAGCTAATTGTTACATTTTCACTTCAAATAGAGGCATTATTATATTCTAAATACTCGTTGCAAGCCCTAATTCAAACAAACGAACTAACCCTCCAACTAATAAAACATATGAATAAACGAAACAATATGCTATAGTAAAACAGAAACTATACTTTCGAAGCGCAGGGGCCATCTTAGTAGTAAGAGTCCCAGCCACAATCATACAATCACTCTGTCTGGGACTCGGCCTAAAAATAATCCCAAACCGATCCAAATCATATCTCGCAGCACCCGTATGCATCATTTCCACAGCGCAACACGCTAAGCCGAACGTCATGGGCCATATGGACCCCCTCCTGGCCCAGTTCATCAGGTCGTCTACTTTTGAGATCACAAATTCAGCTGTTTTTGATAAACCAGGTGGGGATGTTGTTGAGGGTGGGGGTGGGGGTGAGTATGGGGAGGGGGTGTGGAGAGAGGCGGCGGCGCGTGAGTGGGACGCGAGGAGTGGGAGGCGGTGGGATTGGTTACGAGGAGATGTGATGCCATTTTTGGATCGTGAGGGTTTCTGTTTTTGTGTGTGTTTTTAGTGTGTGTTTTGTGTTTTTGGGGGTGGACCCGGTTTGAGGCGGTTCGGGTAGTGTTATTGGGGATTACTATGTAGGCAATTCCCTACATTTTCTATGAAAAAAAAAGGTAGGAATAGGTTATAATTGGTTGTGTTATGTTTTGCAATTGAATTGATTCATTTAGGATATAATTGGTTGTGTTATGTTTTGATTTGCAGGGTAGCGGAGGGTTATTTCTGATGGTTGCTGCGAGAGAAAGATGGTTTTTGTAGGGTGTTATACTAAAACTTAGAAAAACGAAAAATTAAAACTAAGAAAACAATTACGAAACTCCTCATGGCCTTTGATTTCTTTTTAAACATCGACTTTCACGACATTGCTAATGATAGCATTCAGATGTTTTTCTTAGTTTTAGAGTTGTTTGCAGATTGGTGTGGTTAGATAAGTTTTTGATGGTAGATGGTCGATGGTGAAGACTCTAATAAGGTAGTATTATCAGTCTTAGTTCATTTTTTTTTATCAAAATAAAAAAAATAAACTTTCACTTTTTTAAAAAAAAATTAAATATCTCGCAAACCGTTAATCGTTACGCGAAAAAAATCATATCATCACGACGAAAATTAAATTTTCATTCTATAGATATGCATTGTTATATACTTTTGACTAACTTTTTTTTTCGACAAACTTTTTCTATTTTCAAAATTTCCGTCCAGAAAAATCACATGTGATTTTTACGAATCACGTGTGATTTTTCTGGGTGGAAATTTTTTTTAAAAAAAGTTCGTCAAAAAAAAGTTAATCAAAAGTATATAAAATTGCATATCAATAGATGTATAATTTAATTCTCGTCACGATGGTGTATTTTTTGTAGCTTGAAGACTTACCGTTTGCAAGATATGTTGTTTTAAAAAAAAAGGTGAAAATGGTTTTTTATTAATTTAGATAAAAAAAATGTATTGCTATGATTGTTCATTGGTTATATGGCAAATATGAGTTCTATATTGATCTCACCTCTTGGTTTGATATTTTTCATGCCTTAGATTTTGGGCATTTTTTTTTTTTTTTTTTTTTTTTTTGGAAGTTTAGCTCAACTATAAACATCAGATGATTTTGTTTGTATGATTTGTGCATAGTTCATACCTCATTCTCAGTAAGCAAATCGTATGAGGTCATTAAACAGCCCTAGCATGACACTTGCCTGGATTATTAAGCTTTTGTTGGCCCAGTTAGTGAGTTTCTCTCTATGCAAAAGTATAAATTGTTAACCTGTTACCACAGGCATTATACCAAAACACATTCTGCAACTTTGGTGATCATACTTGTAACAAAAAATTATAGTTACCACTTACCAACAATAATAATACTGCAGATAGAGTTTAACTTTTCTCTTAACAGTATGTATTTGGCACTAACTCATGGCGAGGTATACCAAAAGGCCAAAGTCCCATCTTATCACATATCTAGTAAAGATATATTTGATCATGGTCGTTTGCATTGGTTGGTTAGCTATAATGGCGAAGATGGTGCAAGACAAGTAATATGGTTTGATGTTGAAAATGAGGAATTTGGGTTGATTAAACCTCCCAAGACAATAAGTAGGATTTCCAAAAGGAAATCTAACCATCCTTTTGGATATATTATTGTAATAGGACAATGGAGGTTTGGGTATTGAACCACAAGAAAGAATGGGTGCTACACTGTGATTTCGAAGACCATGATTAATCAATATTGCCGGAGACGTCATCACAAAGATAGCATTTTACACGAAGCACACATCGATGGTCGGGAAGATGGATGTAAAACAGAGATAGTTATGTTTCCTAATAGCCCATGTGACATCCTCACAAATTCTAATTTGATCAAACAAAAGCGTTTTTGGCAGAGATAAGCATAGAGATTTAAGTCCTTAGTCTTATGATTATGTATTGATCTATTATAATAATTTGGTTGGTTAGTTTATCATGTTGGTTTCTTTGTTTACATCAATGCACGTTTATGATACGAACCTATCCCATACTAGGCTCGTATCGGTTCATAAGTCCAAGTGTAGAACTCTCTCAAAAAGCTAGCTTGTAAGAGGAGGGGACACATAAACTTATAAACCACCACCCAATCCCATACTTGGGTGATGTGGGATCGTAACAATACCTCATCCTTTGAAGAACCAACGTCCTTATTAGTTACGGCTATGTTGGTCACGGTTGGCACCCCTCCTTGGGTCCAAGCCACCACTCCATAGGCCACCACTCCGAGCTCGTTGGTCACGGCTATGTTGGTCACGGTTGGCACCCTTCTTTCGGGTTGATGCATGGTTTTGCAGCCTTGCAAAAGGTTTTACCTCTCAAGGGATCTTGAGAAGCTTACAACCCCCACCAGTCAGTGTACCTGATCGTTGTAGTATAGTATAGTGACAAGTACCGGGGGATTGATCGTTCAACTCAGGAATAGTGTCGCTAGGATTAGAAAGCCTACTAAACTAAGTCTAGAGGTGAGGGATGATTCTTTTTGTATTTTTATATTTTTATGAAAGCAAGTAAAATCTCGGGTTTTGAAGGAATGGGCGGAATTAGTTGCTAGCCAACTAACCCAAATAACTACTAATGCAATTAAAATAAAATAACAGAAATAAAAATAAAACTAATTATACTAATTTGGTGTAAACAATGATAGGAAAAGTTGTGTTTACTTAGATTTCATTACTCCTTATATATCTTTTACAGGTTAATCGCTTGTTACAATTGCGTGGATGACGGGTCATATTCCTTAATACTAGTCGTAGGGTCATGTACAATATTCTCTAACTCTATAGGATCCTACTTCACTCCTATGTCGAGCCGTTAGAAGCTCCTAACATGAGATTATTAGAATTCTCCTACAAATTAAATACAACCAAAAATCGTAGTACACCTCCGATCATGTTTCTTAAGACGTTCAAGCAAGTTACCAATGGAAGTCTGCCAAATTTCTTAAGCCTAACATCGAATACAATCATCCGTAACAACTATAAACAAACAATCAACCCATAATTAACATCTAGGTTTCACTACATCTAAGCAAACACAAAAGAAATCTAGCCGAGCATGTTAAATTGAAGACAAGCGTAAGATATATTCAAACAACACATAGACATATTGATTGAATTAAAAGAGTACTTATCTAAAATTGAACATGAAAGATTCAAAGGGTTGAAACCCTTGAAAAAACTGTAAAAATTGGCCTAGGGTTTTTCCCTCAAAGTTGCACACTAATGAATAAATTTTGGAAAACTATATATAGATTTTACAGGGTAACGGCGTCAAGAAGAAATTTGTGACGCCGTCAACTCGTCGCCATAATGAAATCGTATTGCCTAGATCTGCTTGTGACGCCGTCATGTGTAAAATTGTTCTGGGCCGTCACCAATACTTGGACCATGACGGCCTTGGGTGACGCCGTCATCTCCTATGCCCAAAAACACACTGGACCGTCACGGATATCTTCCACATCCACCCCCTTTGTGACACTTGACGCCGTCATTAAAGAAGTTGTGACGCCGTCAGGTACTGTTGCAGCAAGGAAAATTAAGACTTTGCCGTTTTCTTCACTTTTATGCTCCAAAAACGTCCAAAATGCTTCCTTTTCCAGATTTCTCTCCAAAAGTACCTAAAATGACAAAAGGAACGATTTAGGGCAATATTTGATCAAATAAATTCGAATTCGGGCTTAAATTTTCACCTCATCAAATACCCTTACACTTGAGATTTGCTTATCCTCAAGCAAATGCGCTTTTATTCTAATCAAAATACAAGTTAGGGGTCATTTAACACTAATATAAAAGTAATTACAACAAACAATCGTTCCACTAAAAACCAAAAATAAGCACGGAGGTCATACACTAGCACCTCACAAATAGTGTTTAGATACTCATATCTCTCGGGTGTAATAAAGTAAATATCACAATATGGAAATGGAAAACATCTCTCACTACCTGTCATAGCAAATAGATTACCATAGGCTTGGGAAAGGATCAAACCTCCACCACTTGGCGTAAGCACCTAGAATAAACTATCAAAGAGGTCTTTTAAAGGGTTACAACGTTAGATGTAGGGATATGGAATACACGGTTTTGTTGGATAAAGGCAATATTTACTGGTGACGAGTTAATAATCTTGGTTAATTACATGTACAATATGGCGTTGCTAAGCCAAGACTAGACTCGACTTAAGCTAATGAATCAAAAATAACATAAACATAAAATGAAACGGGATGGTAGTCCGTATGTTTTTCTTTCTTTTTCTATTTTTTTTTTCTTCTTCTTAATTTTTTCGTTTTTTTTTTTTTTTTTTTTTTTTTTTCGTTTTTTTTTTTTTTTTTTACATACACTCTTACCCTACCATCCAAAATAATACATCATAGGGAATGTACATTCCCCTTACACTTGAGAGTCTCGTATTGTAACATTTCGACTCCTCCCCTAGCTTTGTGACGAAAAGAGTTATCCATGCTAGAATCCTTCAGTTTCGCACCAACAGTCCCCAATTTGTTACTTTCTAGCGCGTACAATCGAGGGAAAAGATCTTTCTGCACACTGTCGTTACTCCACTTCTCCTCCCAGAACAGAATAGACTCCCCATTTCCCAATTTGAGATGGATATAGTCGAAAACATTAATCCCTTGAATTTGCAACTTCTTAACTTCATGCACAATGTTCAACCAACATGACCGAATTCCAGAATAAATATCCTTTCCCATTTTCCCATTTTTCCCATCTTCCCCGTGAATGGCTTTGATAATTCTAACCCATAAAGATGTTTTTTGCGAATAGAATCTCCAAACCCACTTTAGCATCAAACCTCTATTAAGAGCAAACAGGCTAGAAACACCAAGTCCCCCTTTTTCTTTCGCTGTTAACACATTACTCCATTTAACCCAATAAGCTTTATTACTTCTCATGTCATTACCTTTGAAAAAGTGACTTCTAATAGACTCAAGCACCTGAAGTTCACTCAACCGAACTTTAAAAATAGACATGTGAAAAATGGGCGTCGATCCAAGAATCGACTTAAGAAGCGTCAACCTACCACCAATAGAAAGCATATTCATTTTCCATCGCGATAATCTAGACCTCACCTTATCAACAACCTCTTTCCATTCATGAACACACGACATAGACCTTCCAACTTTCGTACCTAAGTAAAGAAACAGAATTTTGAGGATAAGACACCCAAGTTTAGATGCCGCATTCTTAACCTTCGTATCATCTACATGAACTCCCATTATCTTACTTTTGCACATGTTAATTTTCAATCCAGAAGCATAATAAAAGCATTCCAAAACATGCAAAAGGGTATCGATATTAGTATCACACCATTGACCTACAAACATTGCATCGTCCGCATAAAATAAGTGAGAAAGAGTTAACGAGGTGCTAAGCTTAATACCCTTAAACAGGCATTCATCCACAATTCGTTGAAAAGATAAATGCAAGCTCTCCAAAATAAGGATAAAAAGAAAAGGAGATAGCGGGTCACCTTACTTGAGCCCTTTGAAAATTTGAAACTCCTCCGTAGGGCTACCGTTAATAATAATGGAACCTTTCGACGACCTTAGGCAACTTTGGATCCACTTACGCCATTTATTGCCAAACCCGAACTTATTTAAAACGTAGTCCAAGAAATCCCATCGAACCGAATCATACGCTTTCTCGAAGTCAACTTTAAAAAATAGCGCCTTCTTCTTCTTATTTTTACACCACTGCATAACCTCATTAAGAATAAACGGACCATCAAGAATTTGACGCTCCGCTATGAAAGCTGATTGTACCTCGTTAACAATGCTCTCTAACAAACCAACGAGATGATTTGCTAGGATTTTAGCAATAATTTTATAAATACTGGCAATGAGGCTAATAGGTCTGAAGTCTTTGACCATATTAACGTCCGGAATTTTAGGGCTCAAAGCAATGAAAGTGGAATTGCATCCTATTGGAATATCATCATATGTGAAAAAATAATTGACCGCCTCAAACACATCATTTTCGATTGTCAACCAGAAGTGCCGGTAAAAACCGAAAGTAAAACCATCCGGACCAGGGGACTTCTCCATCCCACAGTCCCACACCACTCTCTTAAGCTCCTCTTTTGTGACCATACACTCCAAGTCCACCTGTTGTTCAGTCGAAAGAGAACGAGGATAACACATATCAATACGAGCTCGACCATCGTTAGGATTATCGAATCTGCTTTTGAAGTGTTGAAAGAATTCAGTTTTAACACTATCTGGATCATCTTTCCATATACCGTCAACCATTATGCCCCGAATGTTCTGTTGGCTACGCTTCTTATTTAACATCCCATGAAAAAATCTAACATTCTCGTCCCCTTCCACTGCCCAATTAATTTTTGTCTTTTGGGGGACATCCATAGATTGGATCTTATTGATTTGTTGCATCGAATCAATGATCTTACTTCTTTTTATCAAAAACTCATCCGAACCGTTGCCCTTGTCCATAATCTCGTCCAACTTTTGAAGCTCTTCTCTAAGTCTGTCGATCGAATCCTTCTTACTAAATCTATACGCTTTAATCCATTCCCGAATCTTAACTTTGAGGAATTTTAACTTAAACATCATATTACGCATAGCATTATTCCCCACACTTGGAGCAGACTTCCAAGTATCTATAACAAATTGATCAAAATCCTCCAATTCCAGCCAGTAATGATAAAATCGGAAAGGAATTGGCCCATAATCATAAGGACATTCACGAAACAAAATAGGTCTATGATCG